>OY757014.1:142169812-142428062 GCA_963580285.1 Lucinisca nassula
CAAGATCTAAGCCTGTCCAGGAACCGCGGGTGCGAGGCGGACTGTCCATGCAAATAAACCTTATTGGTTTCATTGGGCGACAGGGCTTGAGATGTCATTTCATCTCGATGTCGGGTAAAAGTCCCACAAAATTGGAAGCAACGTCTCCAAAATGACCTTTACAGTGTTGACGGGGACGTTAAACCTCAAATCAAACAAACAAATTACCTGTTTTGATCCATACCGTTAATCAATCAACTTCAAGAGAGAGAGAGAGAGAGAGAGAGAGAGAGAGAGAGAGAGAGAGAGAGCATGCAATTTGAATGGAAATGTTAATTAATTACGATTGATGATAAGTATTACCTGTTTTGATCAATAACATAAATCACATAGTTTATTTGGTTTTGACCCATTTGACTCATTAATCACGCAGTTAATGCGATTAATGTTGAGGTGTGAAAACACGTGCTCCTTGCAATGTTTAACATTCTTGATGATCTTTTTAGCACCTTAATCAATCTTGTTTTAAATTGTCTTGTTGGTTCGTTAACGTTGGTCGGCGGGCGACGATTAATGGTGAGAATGAAAACGCAAGCTCTATGAAAAATGTGGTGTCTTTTAACTCTTTGTATCTTTTTCACATATAAATTTATTTTATTTATTTATAGTTTGTTCTGTTCATTGTATAGCGTTTTAGGCATTTAATGTTTTCTGATCACACAAATTACCCATGACGCTTGACTTTCTTGATTATTTATTTATTTATTTATTTATTACCAGCATTGATTTATGTTGGTGTTTTCCCTTTTTTAGTTAATTACACTCTGCTTTTGATCTTACTTTTTTCAGACCAGACAATTAAAGTACCCATAAAGCTTTATACTGCAAACATAGGTTGTAGGTGCTGGTTACAGCTGCCATATTGAGGCGGTTCTAAAGAGTACCAACAACCTATGTAGTTGAATATAAATAAGAAAAATATAATAAACACCCCCGTATACCCCAAAATTGAATAAAACAATGAATCCAGAACTGGTAACAGACGAGAGAGTGATCTTTTCCTTGAATGTAAATATTACGCAAACACGCTTATACAAATACAGTGCCACCTTTATCACCGAAAAAATGAAAATTTTATGATGAAAAATTGTGATATTTTTCTTATTTCTGCTCAAAATATAGATTGTGGGCACAATCTATATTTTAGAGCAGAAATAAGAAAAATAAGGTATACCCTCCGGAAACCCCAGTTTTACTATATAAAAGTGGGGTTCGAGGGGGTCAAAACTATATAGGCGTGTTTTCGTGATGATGTTATTGTCGAAACACTTCCTTGTGTTAACAAAGGAATCGAGACAATTCATCGACAAGACAATTCATCGACACGGTTTTTGGAGACAATTCATCGACACAATTGAAGACAACTCATCGACACTTTTTGAAGACAATTCATCGACACATTATTATGTTGGAATTATACACAAGCTGATAAAATGAAGACAATGTTTTGAAAATAAAATTATCTATTATCACGTTTATGATCAAAATTAAGAATTTAGAAAAATTTAATTCAATATTTTGGCTTATTGACCATTTTAACCGCAATAGTTTGCCTCGTCTGATTTGATGTCGCAAAACAGTAACTGTCGGGGAGCTGTCTCAAAGTAATTGAGGATAGCATGTAGCTTTTAGGATGCTGATTGCTATGTAATGGCAGTAATGATAGTACGACCACTGGAGTTGAAGGATAATTTAGCCTCGAGATTTGTACAATTCGCATTTAGATACCTAATTCTGATCATGAGATATAAACCGTGTTGGTGAATTATCATCTAGATAATAAGCCCATGCGATGGACCTTGATTAATCCCACTTTAGGGGTAAACGTCCAGTTTAACCATTTTTGTACCAAATGGAATCTCCTCCTTATATATAGCATGAGTCCATTTAAAAATGTAGGGTTGTCAGGTTGTGTTTTCAACTAAATTTGTTTTGGAAAATAGCTGAACTTTTTGCAAACGGTGTAGGCCCTGATCAGACGCCGCGTTCTGCGGCGTCTGAGCTGAGCCTACACTGTTTGCCAGGGTACCCGTTTTGGGGTATATGGTACTAAATGGGTTAAATGGGATTATATGTTTACGTTTTATACTTCTGCCTATAAACGTTAGGCATTATCGTTAGAATCGTTTTGATTTGAGCAGAATCTTATTTAATGCTGAAAATTTAGGGAAAAAGTGCATACACATATGTAACTCGCAATCAAGCTACACTTGCCAACTTTTTTATTTTGATTATGAAAGTTTTGAATAATATTTGACCAAGTTCCGTATACATTTTCTTTTATGCGGTTAAAAGGGTCAATAAGCCAAAATATTGAATTAAATGGTTCTAAATTCGTTATTTTGATCATAAACGTGATAAAAGATCATTTTATTTTCAAAACAGTGTCTTCATTTTATCAACTTGTGTATAATTTCAACATAATAATGTGTCGATGAATTGTCTTCAAAAAGTGTCGATGAGTTGTCTTCATTTGTGTCGATGAATTGTCTCCAAAAACCGTGTCGATGAATTGTCTTGTCGATGAATTGTCTTGTTCCCTTAACAAATGCCTATGCGATGTAGTGTGATTTTACAATGATGAAAATTGTTTGAAGAAAACAACTTAAGTAATTGGGGTGTAACAAGTCCTAGTAACAGCTCCCCGACTGGCCATTTTTAAGGCACGGTTCCGACCAGGAATTAAGGATAAGTTACCCTTCGGTTGACGTGACAGGGCGATGATGTTACTTAAATATTTGCCTCTTCTCAACGCTGTCCTGTTAAATCGCCTTAATCAGCCATCTTCTTTCTTATGAATGTTTTCATTGCTCTTAAAAGATTTCATTTTTGATTTTTTATTTGCCTTCACTGCAGCTGGTGTTGTGCCGTGTGGCGGCCGTAAAACGTCTCCCCGTACATCAACCATAGTGCAGTTTATATTTTACTTTTGGTCCTTTGAGATCAGCGTGAATATTCTGAGTAATCAGAAATAAATTATTGGTTTAGACTCATATTCTAGACAGGTTTTTAATTATTTGGACCCCATTTTGATTTATATCAGTCTGTGAATCGACTGCCTATTAGAAATTCGCAAAATTGCAGTATGTTTCCTCTGGCTTTCTTTGCCGGATCATTACAGGGTCACTGATGAGGCTTTATTAGCCGAAACTACGTGGTATGACCCATCTTCTTTCTTATGAATGTTTTCATTGCTCTTAAAGGATTTCATTTTTGATTTTTTATTTGTTTCAAATTGGTCGGGTGGTGCGTTGACGTTTATCGGCGAGCAACGATTGATGGTGAGGATGAAAACGCATACGCTATGAAAAATCTATTGTCTTTTAACTCCTTATATCTTTTTAACGTATAAATTTATTTATGTGTTGTTTGTTTTGTTCATTGTATAACGTTTAAGGCATTTAATGTTTTCTGATCACACAAATAACCCATGACGCTAGACTTTCTTGCTTATTTATTTATTTATATTTTTATAACCGGCATTGATTTATGTTGGTGCTTTTCTTCTTTTTATTTTATTTTTATTTTTTGTTAATTACACTCTTTTTTTGACATTACTTTTTCGCAGACCAGAGTGAGTGAGTGTTTGAGTTTTACGTCCCACCAACAGCTAAGGTCATACGGAGACGGGCTCGCAGACCAGACAAAGTACCGGTAAAGCTTTGTCCTGTTAAAGATTAATAAAAGATATACATTGGAAAATAGTTTTACCTTTGAAACTTTGAAAGTTGACGAAACGATTAGGGGTACGAAACGCCCTAGGGGCGAAACGACTCTGGGGAAACTACCAGGGAGAGCGAAACTAACACGATATTTGAGTCACTAGTCTGTCAAACCGCGACCTTGGGGTGAAATGGGAACTAAAAATGTTGCAGATACTGCATTAAAACTCCTGAAAGCATATCCTAGGGTCGCAATCAATAATATAAAGAATTTGCCAGGTGCTTTTTCTAAAGTAAGCAAGGATATCTTCCAATTTATGACCGAGTTTCAGTGCAATTTAAAAGTTATCTTGCTACCTTATTTCGTGCAGACCAGAATTCGGGTTTATTTGAAGAATCAGAATTTGCAGTTTAATGGCCCAGTCAACACTACCAATCAGTTTAAATTAGCATACTTCCTGGTCAGGTTTATACAATGCATCTTTGTGTGGTAGCCCAGTGGGGTCCCTGAACATATCCGCCCATACAAAATCGGCCCATAGCAATTTCGGAATCGAGACAATTCATCGACAAGACAATTCATCGACACGGTTTTTGGAGACAATTCATCGACACAATTGAAGACAACTCATCGACACTTTTTGAAGAAAATTCATCGACACATTATTATGTTGAAATTATAGACAAGCTGATAAACTGAAGACAATGTTTTGAAAATGAAATTATCTATTATCACGTTTATGATCTAAATTACAAATTAAAAAAAAAAAAATTAAATATTTTGGCTTATTGACCATTTTAACCGCAATAGTTTGCCTCGTCTGATTTGATGTGGCAAAACAGTGACTGTCAGGGAGCTGTCTCAAAGTAACTGAGGATAGCATGTAGCTTTAAGGATGCTGATTGCTATGTAGTGGCAGTATTGATAGTGCGACCACTGGAGTTGAAGGATAATTTAGCCTCGAGATTTGTACAATTCGCCTTTAGATACCTAATTCTGATCATGAGATATAAACCGTGTTGGTGAATTATCATCTAGATAATAAGCCCATGCGATGGACCTTGATTAATCCCACTTTAGGGGTAAAAGTTCAGTTTAACCATTTTTATACCAAATGGAATCCTCCTCCTTATATATAGCATGAGTCCATTTAAAAATGTAGGGTTGTCAGGTTGTGTTTTCAACTAAATTTGTTTTGGAAAATAGCTGAACATTTTGCAAACAGTGTAGGCCCTGATCAGACGCCACATTCTGTCATGCCGCATGCCAGGGTACCCGTTTTGGGGTATATGGTACTAAATGGGTTAAATGGGATTATGTTTACGTTTCATATTTCTGCCTATAAACATTAGGCGTTATCGTTAGAATCGTTTTGATTTGAGCAGAATCTTATTTAATGTTGAAAATTTAGGGAAAAAATGCAAACATATATATATATGTAACTCACAATCAAGCTTCACTTGCCATCTTTTTTATTTTGATTATGAAAGTTTTGAATAATATTTGACCAAGTTCCGTATACATTTTCTTTTATGCGGTTAAAAGGGTCAATAAGCCAAAATATTGAATTAAATGTTTCTAAATTCGTTATTTTGATCATAAATGTGATAAAAGATAATTTTATTTTCAAAACCGTGTCTTCATTTTATCAACTTGTGTATAATTTCAACATAATAATGTGTCGATGAATTGTCTTCAAAAATTGTCGATGAGTTGTCTTCATTTGTGTCGATGAATTGTCTCCGAAAACCGTGTCAATGAATTGTCTTGTTCCCGCAATTTCGATCCACAATTTTAATGATAGTATAATTATTATTTATGCATATAATTAATTTGCTTGCATGGCCAATTAAATCAGTAGCCAGAGATACAGACTAGGCATTTTGCTTTAGGCACCCAGATTGCCTTAAATCCAAATTTTACAGTAAGTTAATAGGCTTTTATTCGAAACTTAGGCGCCCAGGCCAAAACTTAGGTGCCTTGGGCGACTGGGCCCGTTAGACTGTATCCCTGGTAGCATGTAAGTCGAAAATGGAATAAAAAGAAAAATATGTTCAATTTGAGAAATTAATATTCTTTCCTTAAATGATAAAAAAAATCACACTGTGTTAGCAAGTACGGGAAAATAATACTGCCATTAACCCCACTTTATATAGGGAAATTTGGGGTTTTAAGGGGTATATGTTATTATGCTTATTTCTGATCCAAGACATATGCTGTGGGTACTCGATAGAACCGCCACCGCATGCTCGGAGTATAAATAAAACAAATATCACATTGGAAATACCTATTACTGAAAGTCCTCCTCGGAGGTTAAGAAGTAGATAGAAAATGCACTCTTAAGAATTTCCTGAACATACTTATGGGTATATGATATTTGATTGTTTTCATTGCAGGCAATGGTTAGAAAACTGACATCAAGGGTTGTTCACACTCACATTGGGCTTACGAAATTATTATGGGTTTCGTTGTACATTGTATTTCTTATTTCTGCTTTTGAACACTTCCATTTACGTAATGGAATACGCTATGAATAAGAGGTGCATTGATTAGTGTTTAGTAGAAAATCTCCAATTTTATTATATGAATCACGCATAGGTTTGTGTGCATTACATTTGCTGGGTCCGTTTGAACATTAGGCCGATTGAACTATAATTAAGTAAATGATTAAGCAATGGTCCAGCAATTTCTACAATTCGCCCAGCTTGCTCAGCTGCACAGTATGGTCATGGTCGCTGGAGGCGTGAGGAAGCTTTGGCTACTTCACGAGCCCAGCATACACAGCTCGACTTGTTCAGCCGCACAGTATGGTCATGATCGCTGGAGGCATGAGGTACATGTAGCTTTGGCTACTTTATGGTTCATGGTTACATACAAATCAGACTGCGCTGATGCACAGGCTAATGTCTTTCGTTCGGCCCCGGCGCTAGGCCCACATATAGCTGTCGATGTGCCTCTGTCTAATAACATTCATAAAAGGAAACCGGCAGCAAGAAACAAAGAAAGAATTAAAGACACACATTAGGAGACATAGACTGATTGGCACCTGACCCAATAATGACTGAGGTTTGAGTAAAGTGATAATCGTTTTGTTTGTTGCTTTAAGGCACGTGGCCATAAAGGCAACAACGTAAAGTGATTAAACTCCGTTCAGAAAATCTGAATCATCGATTTTTTCGTTTCTTCCTTTTAATACTCATTTTAGCCCATACATCACTATGAGAAAGTTTTGGACCTCACCCTCCGCCGATTTCTCCAGCAAGTCGTATGCCTCTGCGACAGTCAGGAAAGGCTGTGATTATTTGGAGAAAATTGCAAAACAAAGAAATGAGACCACAGACTAAGTCCATTTGATGATGATTGTCAGGTAAAATAATACATATTCAAATACATGTGATGCACTTTATAAATATATATGCAATTACGACATACCTTACATTCGAATGGCCAGATAGAAGCTCACTAGGCACGGGGAGCCACTAGCGCGATGTGCTGTCAACAGTGGTCAAAATGAATTATACCGATGTCAGATGTGGTGTCACAGCTAATGATTTTCCATGAAATGATCGTGCAAATAAAATATAGACGCCCTTGTAATTTACAAGAGCAGTGACCACTTCTATATATGGTTTAAAAGGGTGTGTCGAACCTGTCAGAATGTCTTAGTCTGTGAACGAAAATTTAGATTTTGCAATTTTCTCCAAATAATCACAGCCTTTCCTGGCTGTCGCTGAGGCATACGACTTGCTGGAGAAATCGGCGGAGGGTGAGGTTTACAACTTTCCCATAGTGATGTATGGGCTAAAATGAGTATTAAAAGGAAGAAACGAAAAAATCGATGATTCAGATTTTCTGAACGGAGTTTAGTAATCATTTTGAATACCGACATGTGCCAACAATATATACAAATAAGCATGCAATGACCCCAGAATTAGTATTTCCAAGTTCATAAATATATATATATATATATTTTTTTTTTTTTTGCTTAATAAGCACACCCTCTTTTATATTATTTTATTTCTTATCTTTGATTACAAAGTTTGCATTGCGAGAAGACTCACATATGAGGGAGGTAATTATTGGAAATAATGATACAGATGCCGAGCTGTGAAAGCGGTAAAAATAAATTGTATATGCATGTATTTTATCATAAATTAACTATATCTTGCATTTTTTTTTAATCTGGGCTGATAATTGACCCCTATATCAGCCTTTTAATTATTTATGGGCCGAAATTGCTATGGGCCGATTTTGTCATGGGCCGATTTTGACATGGGCCGATTTTGTTATGGGCCGAAATGACCCGGAACCCTCAGTGGTTAGTGCACTTGCAGTCACGAATCTGATTCTGATTGTTACTGGTGACACCAGGTTTATAGTCCCAAGCTTTCACTTTCTATCTTCTTATAATGAACGAGGTAAGCTTAGCTACGCAATCCCCAGCACCTTCAGCTGTCGAAATAATCAAATTTGGAAGGACAATCTCAGATGGTTCGGGGAATGAATGATTCTTTATAGGTACAGTAGTGAATAAAGTGTCTGTAAACCTGGAGTGTATATATTGTACACCTGCGGTAGTGGTCAAATGTGACCGACGCAGTATCAGTAGAAAGAAAGTGTTGGTACCGGCACCCTTTCTTTTAACTGATACCACAATTGGTAACATTTGACCATTACTCGCAGGTAAACATTACATACACTCTAACCGAGGTAATGGCCAAATATGACTGACTCAGTATGAGAAGATAGATAGATAGATACACTCCAGGTTTGCAGGATGAAAGCCTACACAAAAATCATGCATTTACAGTAGGGATCTTTTAACCTGCACAGGGGATGGTTCTCCCTGCACAGGGGGCCTCCAGTTAACGTCCCAATCTGACGGACGGTGCACTTGTAGCATTCATCCCTGCAAATCATTTAATGATGCCAGTGGAGCATGTTCAGACACTGCAGTTTTATTACTGCTGCTGGGAATTGAACCGGGTGCCTCCATCACTCCAGCACCAATGGCAAGTCCGCTAACCACTGAGCTACCAGTACCACGCTCCACCTAGACTCAGAGGCTAGAGTGCAGGTACCAGCATTCTTACCAGTTTTGTTTGATTTGAGGTTTAACGTCCCCGTCAACACTGTAAAGGTCATTTTGGAGACGTTGCTTCCAATTTTGTGGGACTTTTACCCGACATTGAGATGAAATGACATCTCAAGCCCTGTCGCCCAATGAAACCAATAGAATTTATTAGTATGGACGGTCCGCCTCGCACCGCGGTTCCTGGACAGGCTTAGATCCTCTAAGCTGTTTACCAGTACTAGTGTGCGGGCCGGATTCAGCTCTGCGTGGAAGCATCGTGCAGCCCATATATTTCTTCAAGCCCCTATGGGCGGGGGCGTAACATTCTTACCAGTAGCCAAGTCTAATAGGGCTGGCTAGAGTGCTGGACATACATTAACTCTTTGTTATTTGTATCATTTGCCACCAAGAATCGAGATAGCTACCGGTCCCTATAGCTCAGTGGTGGAGTGTCCGCTTCGGGAATGAGAGGTTGCGGGTTCTATCCCTGGGCGCTCCATACCAAAGGCGTGAAAAATCATACTAGGCGCTCCTTTGGCATCAGGGGTAGTCCTAGGAAGATAAATGAATCTTTGCAGGGCTAAAGGAGATATGGAATGGAGTTCAATGGACACAAAATTCAAAGTTTCAAACTCTTGACCTTCAAAAGTGACCTTGAACTTGGGTCAGCATGGTTCATTTATGGGTTCTGCAAATCAGCTCACTGAAAAGAATATTTGACCAAAATTTTAATGAAAATCCTTCCAAGGGTAAAGGAGATATGGAACGGACACAAAATTCCAAGTTTCAAACTCGTGACCTTCAGCTGTGACCTTGACCTTGAGTCGGCATGGTTCATTAATGTGTGCAAAAATGTTTTTAAAAAGTTTGTAAAAAATTCAGCAGACGACATAAGCAGACAACATTTTCATATGTAGTTTTTCTCGGTGTTTTAAGAGTCAATTATTAGTAACCGTAACAATAGTCATTTCGGTGGAATTTATCAATCAATAGTATTTGGAGAAAGTTTTGCAGTGGTAAAAGCATTGGTCTCAATATTGAGAGGTTTTGGGTTCAGTTCCCGCTGGTAAATGTACATTGAGCATGACCAGGATGCTTTTTCCACATTCCTTTATACTGGTTTCTACTCACCGGCCCTGATAGCTCAGTTGGTAGAGTGTCCACTCCGGTGAACGGGAGGTCACGGGTTCTATCCCGGGCCGCGACATACCAAAGTCATTAAAAATGGTACTAGCTGCTCCTCGCTTGGCACTCAGATTTACATGGTAGAGCTAGGACTGGTCGACCCAGTGTCAGGATAATGTGACTGGGTGTGGTATCATGTAATGTGTCTGGGACATGATACTTCAGTGAGGCAGCACTATAAAAGTGAGCATTGAGCTCCCTGTCGCAACCAGACACCGTCGTGATATGACTGAAAAATTGTTGAAAGTGACGTTAAATCCGAATTCACACACACACACGCATACTGGTTTCTACTCGTTCATAGTGCTATAAAAAGGGTGTGCATGTAACAGTATAAATAAATAAATTATGCTTTCGTAGCTCATCTAGACACAAAGCTTAGCATTTTGTTACCCTCAAAACATGAAGCTTAGACTTACATGTATGTGGCATCAAACATGTTTGATAACATTAATGTATTGTAGAAAAAGCCATGAAAAACTGCATCTAAAAATGTCGTCTGCATGTGTCATCTGCTGAATCTTCTTGCAAACTTTTTAAAAATATTTGTGCATATATAAGACAAACAGTGTGGACCCAGATCAGACTGCTCCTAGAGGAGCAGTCTGATCTGGGTCCACACTGTTTTCTAGGTGCAGTCTGATCTGGGGCCACACTGTTTGCAAAAATGACCTTTAACCCTTTTTGTTCTAAATGGAATCTTCCTTGTCATATATATCAGGAGTCCATTCCAAAATTCAGGGGTGTCAAGTTGTTTTTTTCTTCAAAATTTATTTGGAAAATGACAAACAGTGTAGGCCCTTTCTGGGGCATCTGATCTGGGCCTGTACTGTTTGCCACTTACCCCTTTTGGGGTTTCCGTTACTAAATGGGCTAAAGTAACAAGCAGACGACAAAGCTGATGACAGTTGTCGGGATTGGTATTTTATTGGTTAATATATTGTAGAAAAAACCAAGACGAAACAGGAAAAGTGGTGGGTCAAGTGGACGGGGCAAGAATGGACAGAGGCACAGGATGACATTACCTAGAATAGGCTTTGAAGGTGGAAACACTCCATTCTATCTCAAGATGCCAATTGAGCCATATTATTATGCTCATCAGTAAGTTCTTGGTAGAATATGAATACACTTAAGGGATAGCTGTATTCAGAATTGTAATTTCGGGAGGTAAATTGTTGACTTTACCGTCGGAAATGTTGTATGGTGACGAGTCAGCGGAGCCCTAAAACATTATTTGCGACCTGAAAACCGATGGTTTACACAAAGCAATGCACACTTTGTGCCACATAAAAAACATTACATGTCGACATCAGGTTTCTGACAGTATATGGCAGAATATACTGTGGCAAATGTTTGACGTTATCCAGTCAGATAGCGGGTGCATTAGAATTACATTTTTAAATACCTTTCATTTCTGAGGGTGGATTTTTTTATTCTGCAGTCACTTCAGTTGCCTATGTCTGCCATATTGTGATGACACTACAGTGATGTTTAGTGACATGTAACATGCTGTGTTGTCACTGATGGCGCATATGAGGTCGTATTCAACCATTGCATTTATCAAACACACAAGAATATTTGATTTTTACCCTGTCCCTTGGTAGAACAGCAAGGGAAGAACAGCATTTCTATCCAAGGCTACGAGGACTGTTCAAATATGAATGCAACTAAGCACATAAAAATGATTCCGTGATAGATTTCGATGAAAAATTTATTTTGTCCCCTCAAAGTATTGCCCTTTAACAGATATACAAACTTTCAGTCTTCTGATACAATCATTGAATGCATTTTGGTAGTCTTTTCGAGGTATACTAAGAAGGCACTGGAATATTGCAGAACCGAGGTGTTTGCGCTGTACAAATTTTCGACCAGAAAGGTATTTTTTCAGCCGCGGGAACAAAAAAAAGTCACACGGGGCAAGGTCAGGGGAATACGGGGGTGAGGGAGTTCAACAACCTTTTCCTGCTTCAGATAGTATTGCACAATGAACGCCTTTTGCGATGACGCATTGTCATGTAGCAATCTGACATTGGCCAAACCAGTTGCGGGTCTTCGTTCTTTGAAATATTTCTTCAATTTTCGAAGAACTTTATTCTTGTAAAACTTCGCATTTACAGATTTGCCTTTAAGCACAGCAACCTGAATAGCAGGGCCCTGATCTGAAAAGAATATGGCATACATTACCTTCTTGACGCTCATGGTCCGCTTTGCAATGCATGGTCTTTTGCAATACTTTGTTGCCCATATTTTGTTCTGAATCTTTCGTTTTGGCTCAAAAAAGTGAACCCATGTCTCGTCACCTGTGACGACATTAGCGAAAGACCATGCATTGTAATTTGGAAACTTTTTAAGCAACTTCTTGGCGCACTGAATGCGTGTCTTTTTCTGCTCATCTGTCAACAGATGGGGAATCCATCTAGCACAGATCTTTCTCATTTTCAAATCCAGTTTCAGAATTGTATGAGCTGCTCCTAATGAGATGCCAACCATACAAGCTATTTGCCTAGTGGTGTATCATGCATCGGTAGCAACTATTTCTTTCACTCTAGCAACCATCTTGGCAGATGTTGCTCTTTTCGGCCGACGATCATGTGGTGCATCTTCTGTTGAGCCTAGCCCACAGCTGAATTTCTTACACCAACGAAAAACTGTCGGAAAAGACATTTCATTATGCCCATAAACCGAACATATTTCATCAAAAATGTCTTTGCACCGTATACCAAGAATACAACAATTCTTAATATAGGACCGTATTTCAACGGCGTACTCTGACCTTCTTCCAACCATGTTTTGTATTAGTATACAAGAGTAGACAGTGTTTATCGAACGATATACATGGCTAAAGTGCACGGATTTTAACAGGTTTGGTATCAATGTATAGGTAAAATGTTTTTCTACGCTTTGATATTTATTTCCAGGTGATTTTCGCATTAGTGCATTAGAAAATGTTCTACTGCATTCATATTTGAACAGTCCTCGTAAAACTATGGATTTCCTTATCTGGTTTGCAAGAGTACCAGCTCTGTCACTTAACCTAAAATTCTACTCTCTTTGCCTTGACAGACTTAGACCCACTCAGCAGTAAACATTTAGTGCAGTCTGTTGCCAGTAATTAACAATTACTGGTAACCTACCTTCTTTAACACTTTTCGTACCAAATGTAATCTTCCTCCTTACATATAACAGGAGTTCATTTCAAAATTTAGGGGTGTCAGGTTGTGTTTTCATCAAAATTTATTTGCAAAATGACCAAACTTTTAGCAAACAGTGGAGGCCCTGATCAGACACCGCGTTCTGCGGCGTCTGATCTGGGCCTGCACTGTTTGCCAGGGTATCCCTTTTGGGGTTTCTGGTACTAAAGGGGTTAATCTGCAAATGGGTGAAAATGGCTATACAAAATAATCCTGATCGGTGTGGCTGAATCTTTGACCATCTTAACTTCAAATGCTTTCGACTACCATACTACCCCTCTGTTACATGCACATCATTCTGTTTCATCTTCAGCTGGCCTAGGTAGCTCAGTCGGATAAACGTCTGACTTGTGATCAGGTGGTCATGAGTTCGATACCTGCGGCGTTGGCAAACTTCTTTTGTGGATATTGAGCACAAAGTCTTTTCAAGGGTTAGAACCCCCTCATTGAGACGGCTCTAATGAATACCCACAATCTATATTTTAGAGCAGAAATAAGGAAAATAAGGTTTACCACTGTAAACCCCAGTTTTTTTCGCACCTGCTATTAGCATGGCGCGATATAGGCATCCGGTTTTCCATCCGTTCGTTCATCCATCCTTTTCTCAAGGGGTCAACATTTGCGACCACCCTAGCGTTCACCCTAATGGTCAAGTTTATTTCTCAAGAACTACAGGTGTATAACAGCTTCATTAATGATACTTGGTACAAACTTGTATCTGGAGATGGCAACTTATATGCAAGCACCCATATTTCACCTTGACCTACATTTTATGCTTCACTGACTTTGTAAACTATTGCGACCACCCTAGCGTTCACCCTAATGGTCAAGTCTATTTCTCAAGAACTATAAGAGCTTCATTGTTGATACTTGGTACATTCTTGAATCTGGGGATGGCAACTTAATTGCAAGCATCCATATTTCACCTTGACCTACATTTTATGGTTCACTGACTTTGTAAAATATTGCGACCACCCTAGCTTTCACCCTATTGGTCAAGTTTATTTCTCAGGAACTATAAGAGCTTCATTAATGATACTTGATACAAACTTGTATCTGGGGATGGCAACTTAAATGCAAGCATCCATATTTGACCTTTACAAACTTTTCATGGTTCACTGACTTTGTAAAATATTGCAACCACCCTAGTCTTCACCGAATGGTCAAGTTCATCTCTGAAGAACTATAAGAGCTTCATTAATGATACTTGGTACAAACTTGTATCTGGAGATGTAAACTTAAATGCAAGCATCCATATTTGACCTTGACCTACATTTTATGGTTC
This sequence comes from Lucinisca nassula, assembly GCA_963580285.1. NCBI lineage: Eukaryota > Metazoa > Mollusca > Bivalvia > Lucinida > Lucinidae > Lucinisca > Lucinisca nassula. Next base: position 142,184,250 of record OY757014.1, read on the forward strand.
ACTGACTTTGTAAAATATTGCAACCACCCTAGTGTTCACCCTAATGGTTAAGATCATTTCTCAAGAGTTATTAGAGCTTCATTAATGATACTTAGTAAAAGCTTGTATTTAAGAATGGCAACTTTTATGCAAGCATCTATATTTGACCTTGGCCTAGATGTTATGGTTTGGTGACTTTGCACCCCCTACAGGAGCGACATATCCTTCGGTACAATTCTTGTACTATATAAAAGTGGGGTTCAAGGGGGTCAAAATTATATAGGCATGTTTTCGTGATGGAAGGCCCATTTACCATGGGTAATTCCCAACTTGTTAGGAGTCGCTGCAGAAATCTCCCCATAGCCCCAGATATACATTATGATAATCCACCCATACGACATAGTGCATTTTTTCATATTTCCGAAATGGCTACTTTTCTGATGAAAATATGCAAACAGAGGTTGTGGCGGTTCTAAAATGCACCCACAACCTATGTTTCGGAGCAGAAATAAGAAAAATAATCATTATGAGTACCCCTGTAAACCGAAGTTTTACTCTATATAAAGTGGGGTTTAGGTGGGTGTTTATTTCAGGGACGTTTTAATTTGATGCATATATAAAAGTATAACAATTCAGGAGAGTTTTCTTATTTTATCTTTAAAAGGTATGTTGTGGGTACTCATTTGTATTGCCTCATTGAGGCAATAAATTGAATTCTAATGAGTACACACAACAACTGAGGCGATTCTAACTAATATTCACTACATTTGTTTCTAAGAGTATTAAATGGAGCGTGATAGCTCAGTGGTTAGTGCACTTGCCTCTGACGCTAGAGGTCCCGGGTTCGAACCCCGGCAGCGGTGTGAAAAATTTCGGTGTCCGAACACGCTCCATTGGCATCATTTGCAGGGATGAATGTCATAAAGTGCACCGTCCTTCGGATCGGGACGTTAACTGGAGGCCCCCTGTGCAGGGAGAACCATCCCCTGTGCAGGTTAAAGAACCCTACTGTAATTACATGATTACTGTGTAGGCTTTCAGCCTGCAATACTGGAGTGTATGTAATGTACACCGTCTGTGTCCCCTCCTGGGGTTAAGGCGAAACCGGAAGAAGAAGAAATACATCACGAAATCATGCCTATATAATTTTGACACCTTGAACCCCACTTTAATATAGTAAAACTGGGGTTTGCAGGGGTAAACATTATTTTTCTTATTTTGCTCAAAAACATAGATTGTGGGTACTCGTTAGAACCGAGTATCCACAATCTATATTTTGAGCAGAAATAAGAAAAATATCACAATTTTTCATCCGATGATTTTCCTTTTTCGGTGGTAAAATTAACAGTGTATTTGTATAGGTTTCTTAATGATTTCAAATTTCTTGAATATCTCCATTAATCGTCTCATACTGAGCTAAGACTTCGAAATTTTCGGATCAAAGTTGTCATTATAACAAGTTTTGTCCTTATATTGAAAGTTGGTGTGTGTGTGTGTGAATTTGGGTTTAACGTCGCTTTCAACAATTTTTCAGTCATATCACGACGGTGTCTGGTTGCGACAGGGAGCTCAATGCTCACTTTTATAGTGCTGCCTCACTGAAGTATCATGTCCCAGACACATTACATGATACCACATCCAGTCACATTATCCTGACACTGGGTCGACCAGTCCTAGCTCTACCCCATAAATCTGAGTGCCAAATGAGGAGCAGCTAGTACCATTGTTAACGACTTTGGTATGTCGCGGCCCGGGATCGAACCTGTGACCTCCCGTTCCCTGGAGCGGACATTCTACCAACTGAGCTATCGCGGCCGGTCGAAAGTTGGTATAAAGGGGATTAAACTCTAGATAGATCTGTATACAGTTAATGGTCTATTTTTTTTCAGTCATTCTGTTTCCATTTGTTCATCTGTCATTTCTGACAATGACCAATCTTAACCCATGACAATTGTGGTCTGTTTTGTTGTCTGCCGGTTACTTTAAATTGGGGAGCAGTCTGATCTGGATCCACAGTGTTTGCCTGTATGAAAAAAAAATTCTAAAAAGTTTTCAAGAAGATTCAGCAGACAACATAAGCAGACATCATTTTCAGATGTAGTTTTTCTCGGCATCTTAAGGGTTAATCAAATGCTTCAATGCTAAGTACTGTTTGAGTGTTCAAAGATGGCTGATTAGACCGATCTAAGCTCTAAGCTGTCTGTTGCAGATAAAGCAAGGGTGATTTTAGGGAGAAAGCTCCTAGGAGCAGTCTGATCAGGGACTACACTGTTTGTAATTCCATCTGCACCTTTTGGACTCCTTGCTCGATCGTGATACAAATTTGTTAAAATTTTATGAGAATTGCAGCAAGTCCAAATTTTTAGGATTTTATGGTAATTTAGAAGAATTTTTAATTACAGCTTACGGCGAGAGTATCCTCCTTTGTCATTACTCCAGTTGCAGAGGATGATTGACACTGGGCGTGTGAACCCTGAGGAGCCGATAGATTTAAATACTATCTGTAACACAAAGCTTTACAAAGTCAACCCTTGGTCCAAAGAATACGGAATAAATCTAACAGATGAGGTTAGTTTAAACAGACCTGAATTGGCTGTGTTTTCCATGTAGTCTCGTCTAAGTCTTATGTAATAAGGGAATAAAGTAGCATTGTTGTTGTGTCTGCTATAATCCTGGCATCCTAGGAGTCTGATTTTCCATCCATCCATTCATCCATTTGCTTGTCGAGTTGTCAACATTTGCGACAATACAAGCTTCCCCTCTAATGATTAACCCTTATCATGCTGTTCACGACTACCCCTTTCTTTGCAAACAGTGTAGATCCAGATCAGGATCTACACTGTTTGGCATTCAGTTAATGAATTTGTAGCAATAAATTACATCAAGTAAGCTGATTGGTTCAAAGTCAGAGACGGGTGTGGCTAAAATGAATATTCAGCAAGAGAAGGCAGATTTTTCCCTCAAGGTTTTTATTTGGGGGACATTTGTCCCCCTTAAATTTCATTTTTGGGGACAAATGAAAATTTTGGGGGACATGTCAGAAATTTTTATCCCATTCCTTCTCCTGTTTTGATGTAAACTGTTTATTAAATGTTGCTTGGAGTGTTTTAATTCCATTTTTAATTCCATGTTGTTGATGAGCCAATGCAAAACCAACCTGATTATACACATGACATAGATAGCAGCTAGAGAGAGCCTTAAAATTTGATAAGGATTCACTGTGAATCACCACTGATTCCTTACAAGCTACAAAGACAATAATGTGTCAGACTGCCATGTTGATAAATGGGTTGCTTTGCCCTGTGTGGCAACATACATGACATGTCATCCCGCACAATTTATCGTCCCAAGGAAGCCAGGAGTACAAATCTAACCACTTGTCAGAAAACATCTGTGGTTTTTTACTAGAGGAGACCACTTCTGCACTCGTTGAAGGCTCATTCTGTAAAAGACTTTGTCCCACTTCTTCCTCTACGGAAGATGCAGTTGATTTTCCGTTAGAAGACGCCGAATCCCCCCAAGAGGAAGAAAAAAACGATGTTATTGTTTTTGGGCAGCCATTTTCTGTCAACAAGTATTGGTTTCGTGCACACGACCAGTATCGCACCGGCAAAGTTACGACTCGGGGAACCATATAAATTGATCAGTATCGCTCAGGCGATTGCAAGGTACGTCTATTAAGCGAATTTTGGAATTGAACAGAATCGCACTCAGAAGCGACGGATTGCGCCCATTAGGGCGCACTGCGAAGCAAAATGCGGGACATTTGCATCAAAAATGCGGAAAACGCAGAAATTTGTGCGCAGGGGAAAACCCTGAGAAGGGTTGTGCTTGGTACAAACTTGCATCTAGGGATGGCAGCTTTAAGGCAAGCATCCATATTTGACGTTGACCTACATTTCATGGTTCACTGACTTTGGGAACTATTTCCTCAAACCTAGTATTCACCCTAATATTCAAGTTCATTTCTCATGAACTACTAAAGCTTCATTATACCCCCGGTATACGAAGTATACTATGGGGGTATATAGTTTTCGTCTTGCCGTCCGTCTGTCCGTCTGTCCGTGTGTCCGGTTTTCCGTCTGTCCGTCCATCCGCACCAACGAAACGACATTTAGGGGGCAAAAAATTTGGACAGTTTGACCCTTAAGTATATATTCGTGAGTCCAAATGGGGTTTATTCCGTTATTTGGGTACTTAAGTGGCAAAATTCGCTCTTAGGTGGCTTGCCGCTTAAGAGAATTTGCCGCTTAAGTAGTCAATATGCCGACGCCTAGCCACTTAAGTATCCGTTCGTGAGAACGTCCGTCCGTCCATCCATCCGTCCGTCCGTTAACATTTTGGTTAAAGTTTTGCGTCAAAGTTTCTAGGAGATTGTATCTTCTGAACCCTTTGATAGATTTAGTTGATACTTACACTGAAGTTACATACTGGTCTAAAGATTTCATTGATGCATGTCCCAATCCCCCCAAAGTGACCTTGATGTCAAGGTCACAGACTTAGAAATTTTACATTTGGTTAAAGTTTTGCGTCAAACTTTCAAGGAGATTGTATCTTCTGAACCCTTTGATAGATTTTGTTGATACTTTCACTGAAGTTACATACTGGTCTTAAGATTTCATTGATGCATGTCCCACCCCCCACAGTGACCTTGAGGCCAAGGACACAGACTTTGAAATTTTACATTTGGTTAAAGTTTTATGACAAAGTTTATAGATGCCTATTATGTTCTAAACTCTAAGACAAATTCAGTTGATACTTGAATCAATGTACCAGTTCCAACATTTTGTGATGTATGTCCCTTCTCCCACCCACGGCGACCTGGACCTCAAGGTCATGGACTTAGAAGTTTTACATTTGGTTAAAGTTTTATGACAAACTTTATAGATGCCTGTATGTTCTAAACTCTATCTAAGACAAATTCAATTCATACTTGCATCGATGTTGCATACCAGTCCAAAGATTTCATTGATGCATAACCCACCCTGCTGCTTCAGTAACATTGATACCCCCACTCCCTTGGTCCATTTAGAAATTTTATGTTTAGTTTAGCTTTTACAAGCACATTTATAGATTCTTATAGCTTCTTGACATCTTCATTCATATTGCATACAAGCTTGAAAGCTATATCAGAGTATGGTGCTGGCCGGGGGTATACGTGACCCACTGGTCACTTTCTCTAGTTTAATAATGATTTTTTTAGCTCACCTGGGCTGAAGGCTCCAGGGGAGCTTATAGTATAGTGGGTCGTCCTGCCGGTATCCGTCATCCGTCGGTCCATACCTTTGACCAGTTATATCTCTGCAACCTGCAGGCTGATCACAACCATTTCTCATCACAGCATGCCTCTGGTGGGGCATTGATGACATAAGCTTTTTTACGAAATTGAACAAAAAACTTCGGTTGCTATGGTAAACACAAGGTCCCATAGATTTACAATGAAAAAATGCTTGTCATCACCGTGAACAAAAAACTTCGGTTGCTATGGCAAACACAAGGTCCCATAGATTTACAATGAAAAAATGCTTGTCATCACCGTAGTGCCTTCAGTTTTGATTGGATCTTTCTGAAACTTATATGTAAGTTGGCTGGGGATAAAAACTCGGATGAGTTGGAAAACCAGCCAAGTCTGCCCAATTATTATAGAGTTAGGTTCCTTTGATTGCTGAAAATGTCGATTTTTGACCTTGTCATCACCATAGCCCCTTTACTTTGGATCGGATCTTTCTGAAACTCATATGCAAGGGGGCTGGGGATAAAACTTCGGATGAGTTGGAGAACCGGCCAAGTCGGCCCATTTTTCATAGAGTTACATCCTTTGATTTCTGAAAATGCCGATTTTTAGCTCACCTGTCACGAGGTGAGCTTTTGGGATCACTTTTTGTCCGTTGTCCGATATCCGTGCGTCCGTGCATCCATCCGTGTGTGCGTAAACTTTTTTGTCAGTTGTTACAGTAACACCATAACTCAGGTGAGCAAATTAGGTCCATCATGGACCTCCTGTTCTATTTTGACGAAATAATTCTGTTAGCAAATGGTGCAGGTCCTGATCAGACGCCGCATTTGGCAAGGTCTGATCTGATCCTGCACTGTTTGCCAAGGTATCCCTTTAGGAATAAATTGAATAATACATGTATGCTAATGACTGTAAGTTCCTCTATAATGAACAGTGTTGTAAAAAAGTTTATAGTGTAATATACATTAACCCTTTTTGTACCAAATGGAATCTTCCTCCTTATATATAGCATGAGCCCATTTCAAAATTTAGGGGTGTCAGATTGCGTTCTCTTCAAAATTCATTTGCAAAATGGCTGAACTTTTTGCAAACAGTGTAGGCCCTGATTAGACGCCGCACTCTGCGGCGTCTGATCTGGGCCTGCACTGTTTGCCAGGGTACCCGTTTTGTGGTTTCTGTTACAAAATGGGTTAAATATTTTCTCCTTATAGGGTGCTGACATTTTCTCCACCCCTATCAACATCGAAGTACAGTGGACGTGTGAAACCAGTATAGCTGCTATTGAAAGAGTTGGGGGAACTGTTACAACAAGATATTACGACAGTATATCAATCCAGGCATTAACAGACCCACTAACTTTCTTCAAGAAGGGAATCCCAATACCGAGATGTGGCCTTCCACCACAGGATGCAATAGAATATTACACTGACCCTAAATGTAGGGGCTACCTCTCAGACCCAGAAAAAATTGTAGAGGAGCGTTTCAGACTGGCCCAGAAGTATGGTTACAAGCTCCCAGATTTATCTCAGAGCCCAAATTATGATATGCTATTGAAGAGGAAGGATGCAAGACAAGTGTTCTGGGGTTTAAATCCTGGCTGGGTGATCTGTTTGAAGGACAAAGTTGTACTGAAGCCTAAAGACAATGATTATGTTGAGTATTACAAATCCTGATAGTTGGACAATGACACCGTATTTACCACATTATGAAAACACGCCTTTACAAATACATTGTAAACTTAACAGCCAAAAAAAATCCCTAAAATTTTCAGATGAAAAATTGTGATATAATTCTTATTTCTGCTCAAAGTATAGATTGTGGGTACTCTTCAGAACCGCCTCATTGAGGCTGTTCTAACAAGTACCCACAATCTATATTTTAGAGCAGAAATAAGGAGAAGAATGTTTACCCCTGTAAACCCCAGTTTTACTATATAGAAGTGGGGTTCAAGGAGGTCAAAATTATATAGGTGTGTTTGCGTGATGATATGTATTTGGACAGACAAGCCTGACCAAACAGTGTAGATACTGATGAGATGCTACAGTATGCAGCATCTCATCAGGATCTACACTGTTTTTCATTCATCTAGCTATCTTAAGACACAACATGGGGTAAAGTATTGTACATGTCCAAATTTTAGAAAAAGTATGTTAAGGAGTTGAGGTGTATGTATACTTTGGCTAAACACAATGTTTTCTGTGTGGTTCCTAATCTGAAGGTTATCAGTGTTGGAAAAACAGGTAACCAGATCCCACTGACCTTGAAAGGTCAGTGGGGTCTGGTTACCTGTTTTCCAATATTGACAATGTGCAAGCTGGGAGCCAGCAAATAATGCAAATATGGTGAATAGTCTGAAATTGTTATTCCTCAAAACAGACAATTAAATCTGTACCATCTCTAGCAAAACTTGTATTTTCCAAAACCATATAAGTAGAACCTCAATAATTCGAAGTCCAAGAATTTTATTTGATTTATGAAGACTTTGAGATATTCAGGGCTGAAATACATGCAATAGGCATGATTGGAACTTGAGAATCACTGCAAATTGTTAATTGCTACATCCAAGTCAAACTTTAATGACTCAAATAACTTTGGCCTGTCAGCCTCGATAGCGCAGGGGTTAACACATGCGACTTATGGTCATGAGATTGTGGGTTTGAATCCGGCCACCGGTATTGAGGTGTGTCCTTGGGCAAGACACGTGATGACTCTGCCCCACTCCACACAGGTGTAAATGGGTAGCAATGGTGTAAAAGCCACTGCCTCTCTCGCGCACAAGTGAAAACACCCAGAACAAGTGCTCAAGAACGTTTCAATAAGCTTGAATCTTTCATCGCAATCAAACTAAAATAAATTACCGGTAGTATAAACTAAATAACTTTGGGACCACAAAAATCGCAGGTATGCAGTGTTCACTTACATTTATTAGACTTCCCTTATTGAGGCGATTCTGTTGAGTTTACACAACATACAATTTCAAGATAAGAAAATAGAAGTGAAGGCAATGATCAGGAATCGATACAATTAACTGACAGCTCCCATCGGAGACACCAAGGGAAAGAAACACAAACATGAAACAACTAGACCCAAATGGAAACATACTAGCGGAAAGCCAAAAGGACAGTTACTTTCCCACAAAATGGCCAATTGGCTATCCAAAGCAAAATAATATAACCGAAACTTGTGATACTCATGTTTGTCAAAAGGGCCGATACAGTCAAAACTAGAGCAATATTCATACCGGTCTTTAAGTTAAACAGTGTACGGAAGAACTGAAGGTAAATCCTTCAAATAGAAGGCAGATATAACAAGGCTTCCCTAAACTATACTAAATTTACCACAACCTCGTTATAATGCAGTTCATTATAACACGGTTTTTGGATATAACATGGTTTCAAGATGGATCCGAAAAATGTATAGATTATATAGAAAAATGACCATAAATGGTCATTTTTCTATATGATCTATACATTTTTGTTTGGATATAACACGGTTGTTTAACTAACACGGTTTCCTTTTTGTGACCCCATTAAGGTTGTGGTGTAACATTGTTGATATCTTGAGCTTAGACTTCTCTAGGGGGTGAAGATGGAGTTCGAATTAGCCATCAATATTCCAGCCATTTAAGTTTTACTTGGTGTTTGCAGTATCAAAATTCTACAGTATACAAAAATGCAGAGTTAATTTACATGTGTAGAAAGAATCAGATCAGCCTGCACATCCATATAGTCTGATCAAAAACTTCACTTTCTGCATCAAGGAGTATTGGGCCTTTAGCTATCCTTAGAGCGCAAAGTGAAGACACTGATCAGACTGCACAGATGCTAAGGCTGATCTGAGTCTTTGCTGGGTGCGCATCATGCATGTAAATTGTAGAAGCTGTGCCCCAACTCAATTTGAAGGGGAAATCTTATAATAATTGAGCCAGCACATGACAATATCTACAAGTAGTCTTGAGCGACCAGGGAAGACTCAGATCAGGGTTTGCGATCGCATGCACCAACCTTAGGCTAATATCTATGCAAAGAGACAGATGCAGGGGTGAGAACAGTCCAAAAATCTCAATCCTGAAAATTTGCTATTTGAATCCTGAAGGGACCCTAATGTTGTCTTGAAATAAAAAATAAATGGGTTAACCCTTCCACTGTCAATGTAGATTAGTTGCTTCATGCTTTGTTGAAGCTAACCATATAATTAAGACATGCTAAAACTTCAAATGGACAATAATATATGCATCATGCCAAAACTCTCAACCCTGAAATCCTGATTTAATCCTGAACTTTCTCATCCGTGCACGTGAGCGATCCAGGGCCATCATGACCCTCTTGTTCTTTTTTTCTCCTTTTTGTTGCCATGGCAACCAGAGTTCTGCATGAATGGAATTCTTTGAACAACTTTAAAAGAGGACCACCCAAAGATCATTTCTGCCAAGTATGGTCAAAATCTGTTCAGTGGTTTATGAGATGTGGTTTAAAGCAATTGTGGACAGATGCATGGACGACAACGGGTGGTGAGCGATCACAATAGCTTCCGCATGCCTTCAGCTCAGGCGAGCTAAAAATTCTGATATTTTTAGCTCGGCTGTTTTCGAAGAAAATGACGAGGGATTGTCATAGATCTGGCGTCGTCGTGGTGCAAAAACTTGAACATTTTGTAATATCTGTGTCATTACTGAACATTTACTTGAAACTCGGACTAGTTGTTCATTATGAAAAGGGGAACTCAAACCAATAGGTGAGGTAACCCTCAAAATATTTTTGGCACAGTTATGCCCCTTTTGCGACGTAGAATTTTTGTAGCCGAGTGTTGGCACCCGCATGCGGTGCTCTTATTTAATTTTCTGCTCAAAACAAAGATTGTGGGTATTTGTTAGAAACGCCTCGCCAAGGCTGGTTCTAAAGATTACCCACAATCTGTGTTGGAGTAGAATTTTTTTTTTTGGTTTTACGACCCTTTCAAGATTATTTCACTCATATGGAGCCGATCGTTAGTCAGAGGTGGGTGAAAACCGGAGAACCCCGAGAAAAACCACCTGACCTTCCGTTGCAGAACTTGGCATCTCAAATGTGTCCCGAGCGAGGCTCAAACCACAGTGGTGAGAGACCTAATGATTGAGAGTCAGCGCTCTTAACTACTGGGCCACGGAGGCCAGTTTTTGGAGTAGAAATAAGGCATTTCTCGTGATGAGGTAAAAATTCTCTTGGGACGCGAGTGAGTTTGAATTAGCCATTGTAAACAAGTGTTCTAGTTACTGAAGTTTGTATTGGAGTTACATGGCCCAGTCAACACTATTTTAGGTCATTTTTGAGCCGGTCAGTTTACCTATCCACACTTTCCTGGGCAGGCTTATATGTAAGCGGTTAACCAGTACAGTGCACATTGACTTTCGCTAGAAATGGACAACTGCCCTTAGTTATTGAAGTTTCATTGTACAATACAATGAAAATGGGGGAAAAACTCCTGGATCTACACAGCTCTAGATAAATTTTGCTTTTGGGTTTATGGTCCTTTCCAGACTATTATACCCCCGCAAACGAAGTTTGTTGGGGGGGTGGGGGGTATATAGGAGTCAGCTTGTTGTCCGCTTGTCTGTCTGTTTGTCACTACACCAAAATTTTGTCCTTCAATAACTAAAAAACAGCTTGAGGTATCCAAATGAAACTTCACACACTTGTAAAGGACACTGAGCAGATGTGCAGTGCACAAGGGCCCTAAATGTATCTGCAATATTAGTGGAGTTATTGGACTTTGGATTGTGTTTAGAATTTTGTCTGAATAATCACTGGAAAACCACTTGAGATATCCAAATGAAACTTCACACACTTGTAAAGGGCACTGTGAGAAAGTGCACTGCACAAGGTCCATAACTCTATCTGCAATATTAGAGTAGTTATTGGACTTTGTATTTTTCTGTTTAGAATTTTGTCTGTATAATAACTGGAAAACCACTTGAGGTATCTAAATGAAACTTCGAAGATTTGTTAAGGACACTGTGCAAGTGCAATGCAGAAGGGCCATAAATCCATCTACAATCAGAGTCGAGTTATTGGACTTAGTATTTGTATGCCCCCGCCTATTCGAAGAATAGCGGAAGGGCATTAAGTTTTACCCATGTCCGTCCGTTTGTTCGTTCGTCCGGTGACATCGTGTCCGGGCCATCATTCCTAAACCTTATGGAATATATTCATGAAACTTCACAGTTGCATTCATCACACTGAGACGATGTGTCATGAACAAAGAAGACAACTCTTGCATTTTTGGTTTTTGAATTATCTGCCCTTGACTTAGTACCATATAGTAAACTGTGTCCGGGCCATAACTCCTAAACTGTATGGAATATAATCATGAAACTTCACAGGTGCATCCATCATACTTGGACGATGTGTCATGAACAAGGAAGACAACTCTTGCATTTTTGGTTTTTGAATTATCTGCCCTTTACTCAGTGCCATATAGTAAACCGTGTCCGGGCCATAACTCCTAAACCCTATGGAATATATTCATGAAACTTCACAGGTGCATTCATCACACTTAGACGATGTGTCATGAACAAAGAAGACAACTCTTGCATTTTTGGGTTTTGAATTATCTGCCCTTGACTTAGTACCATATAGTAAACCGTGTCCGGGCCATAACTCTTAAACCGTATGGAATATAATCATGAAACTTCACAGGTGCATCCATCATACTTGGACGATGTGTCATGAACAAGGAAGACAACTCCTGCTTGTTTAGTTTTTTAATTATCTGCCCTTGACTTACATCCATATATAGTCAAATGGTATGTCGTGTCCAGGCCGTAACTCCTAAACCATATGGAATAAATTCATGAAACTTCACAGGTGCATTCATCACACTTAGTCGATGTGTCATGAACAAGGAAGACAACTCTTGCATTTTTGGTTTTTGAATTATCTGCCCTTGACTTAGTACCATATAGTAAACCGTGTCCAGGCCATAACTCCTAAACCGTATGGAATATAATCATGAAACTTCACAGGTGCATCCATCATACTTGGACGATGTGTCATGAACAAGGAAGACAACCCCTGCTTGTTTAGTTTTTTAATTATCTGCCCTTGACTTACATCCATATATAGTCAAATGGTATGTTGTGTCCGGACCATAACTCCTAAACCGTATGGAATAGATTCATGAAACTTCACAGGTGCATTCATCACACTTAGACGATGTGTCATGAACAAAGAAGACAACTCTTGCATTTTTGGTTTTTGAATTATCTGCCCTTGACTTAGTACCATATAGTAAACCGTGTCCGGGCCATAACTCCTTAACCGTATGGAATATATTCATGAAACTTCACAGGTGCATTCATCACACTGAGATGATGTGTCATGAACAAGGAAGACAACTCTTGCATTTTTGGTTTTTGGATTATCTGCCCTTGATGCATATATTTTATGATTGATTTGAAGTACATTTGTAATATTTTTTATGAATGGCATTTGGCGGGGGCATCCGTGTCCTATGGACACTTTTTCTAGTTTTTTTTTTAGAATTTTGTCCAGATAATAGCTGTATGATGAGGTACACCACAACCTCTTTATGACCAAAGCAGAAATCTTGTTGTTTAAACAACAGTGTTATAAACAAACAAAAATGTACAGATTATACAGAAAAAATGACCATTTATCTATACAAGAGGACCATGATGGTCCTGTATCGCTCATCTGAATCTATTCATCACCTTGTTTTTGATCCCACATGACCCATATTCAAACATATTCCAGATTTTATAAAAGCAAACATTCTTTGCAAGTTTCATGAAGCTTGAACCAAACATGCAGTCTCAAGTATGATTTGACCAATTTTGTTTGTTTGATTTGAGGTTTATTTTTGATTTTTATTATACTATTTAGGTCATTTTGGAGACGTTGCTTCCAATTTTGTGGGACTTTTACCCGACATTTAGATGAAAGGTCCGCCCCTTCATGTCTGACAGCATTTATATTTCTGCAGCCTGAAGGTTGATTTCAATCATTTCTTATCTGTAGCATGCTTATGGTGGGGAAATTATGAAATAAAAGTAGGTCCAGTGATGACAATGTGTTTTCTAAAAATAGCCAAAAGAACTTTGACCATGATCCAAACACCCTGAAAGTCTGAATTGCTTGAGATACTGTATTATCATACAGAATATTTATTATACCCCCGGCATACGAAGTATGTCAGGGGGTATATAGTTTTCGTCTGTTCATCCGTTCGTACGTTCGTTCGTCAACCTTTACGTCAAAGTTTTGCGTTAAACCTTTTTGATTGCTCATATCTCTGTAACCACAGGTTGGATTCTCTTCATATTTGGTACAGGCTATCTCTATAGCATTACCTTTCATATGGAATATCTAAGCCCCTGGGTCAAGCCCCTTGGTGGGTTGTCTGTCTGTCCGTCTGTCTGTTCATCTACTTTAACGTCAAAGTTTTGTGTTAAACCTTTTTCATTGCTGATATCTCTGTAACCACATGTTAGATTCTCTTCACGTTTGGTAAAGGATATCTCTATAGCATTACCTTTCATATGGAATATCTAAGCCCCTGGGTCAAGCCCCTGGGTGGGCTGTCTGTCTGTCTGTCTGCTCCTCTAATTTTACGTCAAAGTTTTGTGTTAAACCTTTTTCATTGATGATATCTCTGTAACCACATGTTAGATTCTCTTCATGTTTGGTAAAGGATATCTCTATAGCATTACCTTTCATATGAAATATCTAAGCCTCTGGGTCAAGCCCCTGGGTGGGCTGTCTGTCTGTCTGTTCATCTACTTTAACGTCAAAGTTTTGTGTTAAACCTTTTTCATGGCTGATATCTCTGTAACCACATGTTAGATTCTCTTCATGTTTGATAAATGATTTCATGATGAATGTCCCCTCCCCCTCCCATGGTGACCTTGACCTCAAGGTCACGGACTTAGAAATTTATATTTGGTTAAAGTTTTATGTCAAAGTTTATAGATGCCTGTATGTTCTATTTGATGCTCTCACTCCCTTGGTCCATTTAGAAATTTTATGTTTGGTTTAGCTTTTACAAGCACATTTATAGGTTCTTATAGCTTCTTGACTTCATTCATATTACATACAAGCTCGAAAGATATATCAGAGGGTGACGCTGGCCGGGGGTATACGTGACCCACTGGTCGCTTTCTCTAGTTTAAAGTTATAATAACCACTAAAAGGTGGGAAAACCCTGAAGGGGTAGCCAGGCAAACAGCATAGGCCCAGATCAGACGTCGCAGAATGTGGCATTTGATCAGGGTCTGCACTGTTTGCTAACAGCATTTTCCGTCAAATAAAATACCCCTCCTGACCAAGGTATTACAAAAAGAAGACAATTCTGAGCAAGGTTTATGATGATTGGACTAAAACTGTGGCCTCTAGAGTGTTAACAAGGTTTTTCTATGATTTAACCTACTGACCTACTTTTTGATCCAACATGACCCATATTCGAATCTGACCTACATATTGTCAAGATGATCATTCTGAGCAAGTTTGATGATAATTTGACTAAAATTGCAGTCTCTAGAATGTAAACAAGGCTATTCTACGATTTGACCTACTTTTGACCCCACATGACCCATATTCGAATGTGACCTAGATATTGTAGAGATGATCATTCTGAGCAAGTTTGATGATGATTTAACCAAAACTGTGGCCTCTAGTGTTAACAAGGTTTTTCTATGATTTGACCTACTGACCTACTTTTTGACCCGACTTGATACATATTCAACTTGACCAAGATATTGTCAGGATGATCATTCTGAGCAAGTTTGATGATGATTGGACCAAAACTGTGGCCTCTAGAGTGTTAACAAGGTTTTTCTATGATTTGACCTACTGACTTATTTTTTTGGCCGACATGACCCATAATCTAACTTGACCGAGATATTGTCAGGATGATCAAAGGGCCTCCGTGGCCTAGTGGTTAAGAGCACTGACTCTTGATCATTAGGTCTCTCACCGCTGTGGTTCGAGCCTCGCTCGGGTCATATGTGAGACGCCAAGTTCTGCAACGGAAGGTCAGGTGTTTTTTCTCCGGGTACTCCGGTTTTCGCCCACCTCTGATTAACGATCGGCTCGATATGAGTGAAATAATCTTGAAATGGTCGTAAAACCAAAACCAAATCAGGATGATCATTATAAGCAAGTTTGAGGACGATTCGACCAAAACTGTGCCCTCTAGAGTGCTAACAAGGTTTTTCTGTGGTTTGACCTACTGGCCTACTTTTTGACCCGAAATGACCCATATTAGAACTTGACCGAGATATTGTCAGGATGATCATTCCGAGTAAGTTTGAGGATGACTGGACCAAAACTTTAGCCTCTAGAATGTTAACAAGGTTTTTCTATGATCTGACCTACTGACCTACTTTTTGACCTGAAATGACCAATATTCAAACTTGACCGAGATATTGTCAGGATGAACATTCTGACCAAGTTTGAGGAAGATTGGACCAAAACTGTGGCCTCTAGAGTGTTAACAAGGTTTTTCTATGATTTGACCTACTGACCTACTTTTTGACCCGACATGACCCATATTCGAGCTTGACTGAGATAATGTCAGGATGATCATTCTAAGCAAGTTTGAGGACGATTCGACCAAAACTGTGCCCTCTAGAGTGCTAACAAGGTTTTTCTGTGGTTTTCACCTACTGGCCTACTTTTTGACCCGAAATGACCCATATTCGAACTTGACCAAGATATTATCACGATGATCATCCTGAGCAAGTTTGAGGATGATTGGACCAATTTTGTGGCCTATAGAGTGTTAACAAGGTTTTCCTTTGATTTGACCTGGTGACCTACTTTTTGACCCGACATGACCCACATTCGAAACTGACCGAGATATTGTCAGGATGATCATTCTGAGCAAGTTTGAGGATGATTGGACCAAAACTGGCCTCTAGAGTGCTAAACTCCGTTCAGAAAATCTGAATCATCGATTTTTTCGTTTCTTCCTTTTAAAACTCATTTTAGCCCATACATCACTATGGGAAAGTTTTAGACCTCACACTCCGCCGATTTCTCCAGCAAGTTATATGCCTCTGCGACAGTCAGGAAAGGCTGTGATTATTTGGAGAAAATTGAAAAACAAAGACATGAGAGCACAGGCTAAGTCCATTTGACGATGATTGTCAGGTAAAATAATAAATATTCAAATACATGTGACGCACTTTATAAATAGATATACATTTGCGACACACCTTATATTCGAATGGCTAGATAGAGGCTCACTAGGAACGGGGAGTCACTAGCGCGATGTGCTGTCAACAGTCGTTTAAAAGAATTATACCGATATCAGATGTGGTGTCACAGCTAATGATTTTCCATGGACTGATCGTGCAAATTAAACATAGACGCCCTTGTAATGTACAAGAGCAGTGGCCACCTCTATATATGGTTTAAAAGGGTGTGTCGAACCTGTCAGAATGTCTTAGTCTGTGAAAGAAAATATAGATTTTGCAATTTTCTCCAAATAATCACAGCCTTTCCTAGCTGTCGCAGAGGCATACGACTTGCTGGAGAAATCGGCGGAGGGTGAGGTCTAAAACTTTCCCATAGTGATGTATGGGCTTAAATGAGTATTAAAAGCGAGAAACGAAAAAAACGATGATTCAGATTTTCTGAACGGAGTTTAATAAGGGTTTTCTGTGGTTTGACCTACTGACCTACTTTTTGACCTGACATGACCCATATTCGAGCTTGACCAAGATATTATCACGATGATCATCCTGAGCGAGTTTGAGGATGATTGGACCAAACTTGTGGCCTATAGAGTGTTAACAAAGTTTTCCTTTGATTTGACCTGGTGACCTACTTTTTTACCCGACATGACCCATATTCAAACTTGACCGACAAATTGTCATGATGATCATTCTGACCAAGTTTGATGATGAATGGATCAAAACTGTGGCCTCTAGAGTGTTAACAAGAAAAGTTTACACACGCACGACGAATGAGGCACGACGACGCCGGACATCTCACAGTCACAAAAGCTCACCATGACCTTCGGTCAGGTGAGCTTATAATCTATACATTTTTGGGAAAAATGTACAGATTTTTTCAGAAAAACGACCATTTATGGTCATTTCTCTATATAATCTATACATTTTTGGGATCCATCTTGAAACCGTGTTATATCTTTTACCATGTTAAAATGAACAGTGAAATTTTGGTGTAGCTGTATGATGAGGTATCATCATATTAACAAGCCGTTGTAATGAACACCCTTGAATATTCAAGTTTTCATTGTAATAAGACACATTTGATTTGTCAGTAAAACAGTTTACAGTTGTCTGTAATGTCCCATCACTGCTCCTACATCATTTAATCTAGAATCTTGAAACCATCACAGGCAAAAGCCCTATGGCTTAAGGATACATATTCAAAATTTTGATGTGACCCCCCAGGTAGGGAGGGGGTGGGCCCAACACTGCCCAAGGGATCAAAATTCATTTTGTTTAAAAAGCCATGTTGAAGGTAATTAGTGGAATACAGTGGTACAAAAATTTTGCCCCGGGGCATGTCTTGGGGTCACCAGAGGTCAAAAAGTGAGATTTTGGGTCCTTTTTTTTTTTGATTGTCACACAACTCCTCCTAGGTGTTTTGAGGTAGAATCTTGAAACTGCATCAGATAATAGCTCTGTGAATGGGGACTGGAGGAACATATTTGGAGTTCTGATAAGACCTCCCAGGGTGAGCTGCAGCGGTCAAAAAAACTTATTTGCACAAACATAGTCATGTTGCATATCAAATGGAAGGTAATGAAGAGTGGAATACAGTGGTGCAAAAAGTTTTTGCTCCGGGGTATATCTGGGGGTCACAAGAGGACAAACAGTAGGATTTGGGGTCCTTTTTTCAGGCCTCATACTGACCACGCTTTTCCATGCCTGAAAGGCCCGATTTTGCAGCTTCAACCCTAATCCTGCTTAACAAGTCACAACTACATTACCTTTACAAACAGTGTAGATCCTGATCAGATGGCTTCTGAAGAAGCCATCTGATCAGGATCTACACTGTTTGTAATGGAGTTTGTGAAAATATAAAGTAATTTGGTTGACTTATAGTCAAAAATAAGGGTTAAATAGTTTTTTAAACAGACTATATAAGCAAAAATCAGAATCTAAAAGCCTGAAATCAAGAAATAAATCAAGCTCTAAAAGCCTGAAATCCTGCAAATGCCTGAAAAATATGAGGCCTGTTTTTTCGATTATCACACAACTCCTCCTAGGCTTTTTGAGCTAGAATCTTGAAACTGTCACAGGTATTAGCCCTATGGATGAGATATGATGGCTAGAGTCAGAACGTTGTAGTGACTCCCACTAGGTGATGGGCCTGACCCCCACCCAAGGGGTCAAAAATCTATTTTGTAGAAAGATAGTCATGTTGCATATCAAATCGAAGGTAATGAAGTGTAGTACACAGTGGTGCAAAATTTTTGCCCAGGAGGCATGTCTTGGGGTCACCAGAGGTCACAAAGAAGTATTTTTGTCCTTTTGTTGCGACATGATTTTCTCAGTGGGAATATGTGATTGGGCACCATCAACTTGCTCTTGTTTGTATAATAGGGACAGCTTTTCGTATTTTCTTTAAAATAAATTAATGTTGTGTTCACTCGTTAGAATTAACTCAATGAGGTGATTCTAATGAGAAGACACAACATGCATTGTATAGTTCGAACAAATTGACCTGAGACTGTTGAACTCTATTATCATAATCTCAGACCCGACTGCATGCATATATATCTTCGTCGTTTTCCTAAGATGGCGATATTGTGATACAAAACATAGAGGTCGGTAAATGGGTCACTTTGCACGAGATGCCGAAAATCCATGAGACGTTTACGAAAGCCGACGATTAGGCGATAACATGGTCAAATTTATTCCTTTCATAAAGGTCAGTCTCGTGTCAAATTGTTCGAACTATACATTTTGGTGTTTACTCATTTGAATCGCTTAATTGAGGCGATTCTGATGAGTACACACAACATACATTTTCAAGATAAAATTCAAGATATATCCAAAAGATATTATTATTATCTTCAGCCATGGGAAATACAGTAAAACCTACACTAATGGTCACCTCTGTTTAGCAGCCAACTCTCTTCAGCAGCCACAATAATTCTTCCCATAGCATTTCACTATATATTTAACCTCTGCTCAGCAGCCACCTACCATTGTGATATATGCATAAATACAATATAAGCATGTGAAAAGAAACATATCTGATGGAGAGGTGTCAGATGACACCTCTCCATCATTTATTTTTCTTTTAGTACATCCATATTGAGGTGTCTTCAATAATCACTATTTTTGTCTGTAGAAAAAAGCGATGATACACCATCTCAGACATTTCCCTCTGTTGAACAGCCACCTCCCTTAAACAGCCACTTTTTGGAGTTTTCCCAGGATGGTAGTTTAATGGTGTTTACACTGTATTTCCAGGAATGAGTTCGAGGAAGCTGTGGTGGAGGAAGTAGCATTGTAAGTCATTGAAGATACACTATAAGTTCCTGTCACTACACTGAATATTTAAAACAAAACAAACACTGCACTACAAAATTTATTTTAGGGCCCCCGCCCATCGGGGTTTGAAGAAATAGTCCGAGCTGCATGGTGCTTCCACTCAGAGCTGAAACTGACCGCACATGAGTACTGGCAAACTGCTTGGAAGGCCTAAGTGTGCCCAGGCAAACTGGTGCGAGTCGAACTGTCCCTGCATTTAAAACTTATTGGTTTGTTTGGGCAGTAGGGCTTGAGATGACAACCATCTCAATGTTGGGTAAAAGTCCCACAAAATTGGAAGCTATATCTCCAAAAGGACCTTAATAGTGTTGAAGGGGACCTTAAACCTCCATTCAAACAAAACAAAACAAAAAATATTTTCATCACATTTGTTTTTAATGTAAACATGGTCATAGTGTGTCTACATTCAAAATAGCTGCTGTACTAGTATCTAATACACCACAACCCCTTTGTAACACTATTGTTGGGGTCCAAAGTAGAAACTGTGTTAGTTAAACAACCATGTTATATCCAAACAAAAATGTGAAGATTATATAGAAAAATGACCATAAAAGGTCATTTTTCTATATAATCTTCACATTTTTGGGATCCATCTTGAAACTGTGTTATATTCAAAACCGTGTTATAATGAAGTTGTGGTGTACATCTTTCTCTATCTGGCCATAGTGTGTGACTGTCTATCAGGATTTCTCCAAGAGGGGGATGGGAAGGTCAGTTTGTAGTTGCCTTGGGAAAGGACTGCCAAATAAATCTCAAACTCTGTGGAATTAAAACAAGATTTTGTTTTGGCAAGACTTAAGAGACATCTGACTGAAATATTCAAGAAACTATGCCTTAATTTAGAATACTACATGTACGTTGGGTAGACGGTCTCTGAGTGTAGGCTGGAAAAATGGCCCTTAGACTGTCAACATTTCCTCTGACCCTTACAAGCTTGTTTTGTTTGATTTGAGGTTTAACGTCCCCGTCAACACTGTAAAGGTCATTCTGGAGACGTTGCTTCCAATTTTGTTGGACTTCTACCCGACATTGAGATGAAATGACATCTCAAGCCCTGCCGCCCAATGAAACCAATAGGGTTTAAAAGCATGGACAGTCCGACTTGCACTGCTTTGCCTGGGCAGGCTTAGATCCTCTAAGCGGTTTACCAGTACTCATGTGCAGGTTGGTTTCAGGTCTGAGTGGAAGCATCATGTAGCCCATCTATTTCTTCAAGCCCCGATGGGTGGGGGCCACTTACAAGCATTGTAAGCAAGCAGTGTCGGATCAGATACTGCATACTGTTAGCAACCAGAGCAGACCCTGATCAGATGCCAGGTTTCGTAGCATCTCACCTGGGTCTCCACTGTTTGCCAAACCCAATACAGAGGACCTGCATTATAACGACAGTATTTGTTCCCTATTATTGTGCTGTAATAATGAATTTGCCATTGTAAAGAATCCAAGTTAGGATTATGATAGGTTATAAAAGGTCTTTTCCACATTTTTACTCCAAGAAACAAACGTTATAGACATTTGTTAGAATCACCTCGATGAGGCGATTCTAACAAATGTCTATACCATTTGTTTCTTGGAGTATTAAATTACAAGAATCTTTCATGACTATGGGTTCGGTTTGGGCTTTTCCAACCCGAGGAAAGCCCAAGCCGCTCAGAATCGAGGCTAAACCTTGAGCTAAGAATTCATTCCATTGAAATTGTCGTGCTGATAACACCAGTCCAGATTCTAAAGATAACTCTTTACGCAACACTCCAACCTCAACACCACTATTTTCTATAAATAATCCTTACCTGGATTTCCTGCAAATTAGTGATTCATAGACTGTTTTGTTTTGTTTGATTTGAGGTTTAACCTCCCCATCAACACTGTAAAGGTCATTTTGGAGACGTTGCTTCCAATTTTGTGGGACTTTTAACCAACATTGAGATGAAATGACATCTCAAGCCCTGTCGCCCAATGAAACCAACAGGGTTTATTAGCATGGACGGTCCGCCTCGCATCGCGGTTCCTGGACAGGCTTAGATCCTCTAAGCGGTTTACCAGTACTAGTGTGCGGGCTGGATTCAGCTCTGCGTGGAAGCATCATGCAGCCCATATATTTCTTCAAGACTGTACATCACGAAAACACGCCTATATAATTTTTACCCCCTTGCACCCCACTTTTATACAGAAAACGGGGGTTCGCAGGGTTATACCCTATTTTTCATATTTCTGCTCAAAAATATAGATTGTGGGTACTCGATAGACCCGCCTCAACAAGGTGGTTCTAACGTGTAACCAAAATCTATATTTTGAGCAGAGATAAGAAAAATATCACAATTTTCATCTTAATTTTTTCCTTTTTCTGGCTATAAAATTTACAATGTACATGTATTTATATAGGCGTCTTTTCATAATGACATATGGCAGGGAAAACCTAAATACACTTTGTAACTACCGATTGAAAAACAGTTGACTGATGAAATGACAATTCTAGACCATGGCTCCAGGTTACAAAACTTTTACACGTTCAAAACAGCTGAGCATGGAATTTGTCCTGCTCATAAATATTAACAAGAGGGCCATGATGGCCCTGAATCGCTCACCTGAATCCAAGATGTTTCAAAGCTTATGGAAATGAAGGATTCACTGCTTTAAGGAGATGTGAACCAAAGACTTTTATCTTTGGAGGCTATTTTTCTTTGCAGTGGAATTTGAAGGTTTTTCTATTTTTAGCTCTGGTGTCCATTTTGTTTAACAGAGTGGAACAGTTTAGGGAATTTTGAAAGAGGGTCACTCAAAGAACATTCCTGGGAAATTATTTTCAAATCGGGCCATTTGCCTAGGAGGAAAATTAATGTCATTTAAAGGTTTTTCTATTTTTAGCTCTGGTGGCCATTTTGTTTAACGGAGTGGAACGAATTAGGCAATTTTTAAAGAGAGTCACTCAAGGAACATTCCTGTGAAATTATTTTCAAATAGAGCAATTTGCCTAGGAGGAGATGTCAGTTAAAGGTTTTTCTAGTTTTAGCTCTGGTGGCCATTTTGTTTAACTAAGCGGAACCCTTAAGGCAAGTTTGAAAGAGGGTCACTCAAGGAACATTCCTGTGAAATTATTTTCAAATCAGGCCATTTGCCTTGGAAGAGATGTCATTTAAAGGTTTTTCTATTTTTAGCTCTGGTGGCCATTTTGTTAAACGGAGCAGAATGATTTTGGCAAGTTGAAAGAGGGTCACTCAAGGAACATTCCTGTGAAATTCTTTTCAAATCGGGCCATTTGATACGAGGAGATGTCATTTAAAGGTTTTTCTATTTTTAGCTCTGGCGGCCATTTTATTTAATGGAGCATAACGATTGAGGCAATTTTGAAAGAGGGTCACTCAAGGAACATTCCTGTGAAATTATGTTCAAATTTGGCCATTTGCCTAGGAGATGTCATTGATAGGTTTTCTATTTTTAGCTCTGGCAGCCATTTTGTTTAATGGAGCAGAACGATTTAGGCAATTTTGAAAGAGGGTCACTCTAGGAACATTCCTGTGAAATTCTTTTCAAATCGGGCCATTTGCCAAGGAGGAGTTGTCATTTAAAGGTTATTCTATTTTTAGCTCTGGTGGCCATTTTGTTTAATGGAGCGGAACGATTTAGGTAATTTTGAAAGAGGGTCACTCAAGGAACATTCCTGTGATTTTATTTTCAAATCGGGCCATTTGCCTAGATGTCATTTAAAGGTTTTTCTATTTTTAGCTCTGGCGGCCATTTTATTTAACGGAGCGGAACGATTTAAACAATTCTGAAAGAGGGTCACTCAAGGAACATGTGAAATTATTTTCAAATCGGGCCATTTGCTTGGGAGATGTCATTTAAAGGTTTTTCTATTTTTTTTAGCTCATGTGGCCATTTTGATTAATGGAGCGGAATGATTTAGGCAATTTTGAAAGAGTGTCATCCAAGGAACATTCCTGTGAAATGCATTCACTGGTTTAGGAGGAGATGTTGTTTGAAGAAAACGTTTACGCACACACGGATGCACGCACGATGGACGACGGACAAAAAGCGATCCCAAAAGCTCACCTCGTCACTACGTGACAGGTGAGCTAAAAAGCCAACAACTGGCATTTCAATATTTATCCTTTATGAGAGGACAAGTTTTCCCTACTGATACATGTATGTGCATGAAAATATTCTCGTATAATTATATCATATGAGTTTCACAATTACCAGCAATAAAACTTTGATGCTCAAGTGAGCTGAGCATGAGAGAGGTTTTATAACCTCAGGTTCAGAATGTTACTGAGACCTGTGAA
Source organism: Lucinisca nassula (assembly GCA_963580285.1). Taxonomy (NCBI): domain Eukaryota; kingdom Metazoa; phylum Mollusca; class Bivalvia; order Lucinida; family Lucinidae; genus Lucinisca; species Lucinisca nassula. The sequence goes on from OY757014.1 coordinate 142,208,281, forward strand.
GGTACTATTCGCTACAACATAAATCATATATTCCTTTAAGGCTTCAGCTAAGGAGTAACAAAGAAAACATGACTACCGGTATTTTAGAGGAACGGAAACACCTGGCAGATTTTCCCCCATTTTTCAAAGGGAGACAACTTTCGGGACTTCCTGTTCGCTTTTCTACAAGCCGGCCCTGCCCCTCTGAAAATGGTGTCTACTCTTTAAGGAAAGATTTTTTTCCTTTAAGAGTTGACTCCTATTGGCATGGGAAACAAAAATACTTTTGCAGGAGTTGCCTCCCCTGAAGGTGTTCCCATTCCCCTTTATTATCCTCATTACTCCTTGTCGACAGTTATTCACCTTATTTGCATTATCTGCTGGTTCCTAGTCTGGAGATTATAAGTGTTGGAAAAATAGGTAACCAGACCCCCCTGACCTTGAAAGGTCAGGGGAGTCTGGTTACCTGTTTTTCCAATATTGACAATGTGCAAGCTGGGAGAAAGCAAATAATGGAAATATGATGAATAACTACAATGAATGTTCCTTTAATTATCCTTGTTCCATTTCTTCTTCTATTTCTGTATCCTCACCTCCTGGCAAATGTTCTTTTATTACATCTAACAACTCGTATATTTGTTCTTCTGTCAATCTCTCCTCACTTTCTTCCACTATCAGCTGAATTTCCACAGCTGTGCTCGGCCTTTGGTTCAAGAGCTGAAGCTTTTCTGGCTTTGTTAAATTGTATGGCTGTATGGCTGTCATGAATTTGGAAATTATTTCAGCAGACTGTTTAGAACAGGGTGTGTTTTCTAGATATTTCACAGTTTCATATGACACAGTGGCCAAATGAGTCTGACTTGTATTCGGCTTCTTCTGCCCTTTTCCTGTCTGTAGATCCGATAGCAGCGTGAGAACTTCATAATTGCTCAACATCGCTGACTGTTCTTTCTTCACCTCCATCTTCAATGTTGTTGACTATCACAGATAATGTTCCTTCAAGTATCGTTCTGCTGCGTATCGGCCAGCTGCTATGACATACACCCACGACAGAATGACAACGGCAAAAAGGAGCTGAAGCCAGAACAGAAATACAGATTCAAACAAAACTGAAACTACCGCATTCACCGTATTCACTTTTTTGCATTATTGGCTGGTTCCTAGTCTGAAGGTTATCAGTGTTGGAAAAACAGGTAACCAGACACCCCTGACCTTGAAAGGTATGGGGGTCTGGTTACCTGTTTTTCCGATATTGACAATGTGCAAGCTGGAAGCCAGCAAACAATGCAAATACAGCAGAACTTCGATGGCTCGAACACCGCTGGCTGAGCCCTTTCTTGAGTCCCTAGGGAATTTCGCTACAGTAAGAAATAGTAAGAGGAAATTTAGACTAGTTTCGTTCCTTATCTTGCAAATGTATGCTGTATGTACTCATTAGAATCGCCTCAATGACGCGATTCTAATGAGTACATGCAGCATACATTTATGTTATAGAACACCGAAAAGAAGGCCCAAACTATCTCCTTTACGCCTCCTGGCAGTAACCCTCAGTGGCTCGAACTACGCCTGTCTCGAACAGAATTTTGTGGTCCCAAAGGTGTTCGAGTCATCGAAGTTCGACTGTACATGTATGCATGGTGGATGTGTGCGGACAGATAGGCCTGAGCAAACAGTATAGATGAAACAGTATAGATGAGACAAACATGGCAGAATGTGTTGTCTCATCAAGGTCTGTAGTGTTTACCACAAATCCAGATATTTTGTTGACACAACACCTTGTAGTAAATTCCACTTGTTCAAATTTTAGAACAAGTATGGTAAGGAGTTGTGTCCAAATATTGAGGGGTAAATGTGGTACATGTACACAGCTCTGCATCTACATGTATCAATGTTCTCTTTCCATGGGGACCGTAAAAATTCAGACACTGAGAAGTTGAGAACTTGCTGTAATTCTTCTAAAATTTTAACAATTTTCTTTCACATGCAAGGAGGTGCAGACTGAATGGCAAACAGTGTAGACCCTTATCAGATTGCTCCTTCAGGAGCAGTCTGATCTTGGTCTGCACTGTTTGCTTAGGCCAGTCTGATCCAATACTTCGGTTCATTATGGTAGACAACAATGAAGTCTGAGTTTCTGATTTCCAAACCATGGACCATAACTTTTTACAGGCCTCGTACTGACCACGCTTTTCCATGCCTGAAAGTCCCGATTTTGCAGCTTCAACCCTTATTCTGCTGAAAAAGACACAACTATTACCTTTGCAAACAGTGTAGATCCAGATCAGATGGCTTCTGAAGAAGACATCTGATCCGGATCTACACTGTTTGTAATGCAGTTTGTGAAAATATCAAGTATTTTGGTTGACTTATAGTTAGAAACGGGTGTGGGTTAATATATTTATTTAGCAGGATAACAGTTAAATAGTTTTTTAAACAGACTATAGGCACAAGAATCAAAATCTAAAGGCCTGAAATCAAGAAAAAAAATCAAGCTCTAAAAGCCTGAAGTCCTGAATATACCTGAAAAATATGAGGCCTGTCTTTAAAGTTCCTGAGGTGGGCATTAAAATTAATGCATGCTTTCCTCCGGAATTGATCAATTAGGCAACTCAGAATCAGAATTATTACTGGTGACACGTCAAATGACATTCATACACCAGAGCCTTCCCCTGTCTCAAAGTGATCTGTCAAAGTCCCAACGGGAGGGATTTTAAGTATGACAAATCCTTAGGGAGTCCCCTCACTTCCTGTAGAGGAAATCAATGATAGGCGCATAATGAAGAAAATTTGGGATATTGTCTCATTTCTCTAAAAGAGAAGATGCTGTGGGTACTTGATAGACGTGCCTCATTGCCATTAATTGCCTTTATCATCAGATGTCCCATCTGAGAATGTAATAACACCATGTAACAAAATCAATAATCCACTAGTGGATTAACTATGCAAATTAGTTGGATACGCCCCATATTGTTACATGTAAGACGTCTTAATGGTGTCGTGTTTACTAATGGTTAAGAAAATCGTGAATATAATGCGTTTTAAATGTCATATGATAAATTCAATCTTGCATTCGAGCTTAAAAAACTGCTCATGTGTTATTAAACTTATTTAACGAGTTCAGGAAAAGGATAAAATGCTCGGCAAAGCCTTGCATTTTATCCCTTTTCCTCAACATGTTTAATAAATTCAATAAAACATGAGCACTCATGTAAGACCCTCTATGTAATAAGGGCACAGACTGCTTAAACATTTCCTTAAAATCATACAAACAAGCCCTAGAAAGGTTACATTAACCCGTTTTGTACCAAATGGAATCTTCCTCTTTATATATACATGTAGCAGGAGTTCATTTCAAAATTTAGGGGTTTCAGGCTGTGTTTTCATCAAAATTTGTTTGAAAAAATGACTGAACTTTTAGCAAACAGTAGAGGTCTTGATCAGACGCCCCATTCTGCGGTGTCTGATCTGGGCCTACACTGTTTACCAGTGTACCCGTTTTGGTGTTTATGGTACTAAATGGGTTAAGCGTTAACCCTCACCATGCTGAAAATTTTAATATATACTACACTCATCCCCAAATGACACCCACTGATGTTGGATAGTTGCAGTTTTTACCCTGGATTCAAACACAGAATGGAAAACTGTACCGATCCAGATCAGCAGGCTTCTGTTTAAAAAAAAAAATGATATAACTGGATTCAGCAAGAAGAGGGATAACCCTTGCCCTGCTGAGCCCGGATATGCCTTATCTTTACAAAAACTGTAGATCCAGATCAGATGGCTTCTGAAGAAGCCATCTGATCAGGATCTGCATCGTTTGTCATTCAGATTGTGAATTTGTTGCAATAATTTCCATCAAGTAATCTGATTGGTTGAAAATTGGTAGTGGGTGTGGCATGTTTAAATACTCAGCATGACAAGGGTTAAGCACAACCAAAACTTCACCTTTATTATACCATGACATAGTTTCAAAAGTGAGGAGACCTATATAGCAAAATTATCTGCCTGTCTGTAGAAGTAAGCAGGTTGTGACTGAACTTGTAAGTGAATGCTTTTTATCCTTAACTCTTATCCTGCTGTTCACGACAACCCCTATCTTTGGAAACAGTGTAGATCCAGATTAGATGGCTTCTGAAGAAGCCATCTAATCAGGATCTAAACTGTTTGACATTCAATTAATTATTTATGAATTTGTAGGAATAAATTACATTAAGTAATCTGATAGGTTCAAAGTCAGAAATGGGTGTGGCTTAACTGAATATTCAGCAAGAGAAGCTTAATGCTAACTTGCATTTGAACAGTCCATGTCTTAATCATTAAATCTTCAGTTTTCAAATGTACGTCAATTTTTACGCTGCAGTGTATTTCCAAGACTTCAACATGTCTTAATTTAAACTCTGGTATTTTTCTGAAAACTGCAAGAAGCTTTTATCATATGCAAATGCTGCTAAAACATTTTTTCAGCAAATAATTACACAATACTTGCTGTATTAACCCATTTTGTACAGGAAACCCCAACGGGGTGCCCTTGCAAACAGTGTAGGCCTAGATCAGACCCGCAGAATTCTAAAGATTACACAACCTGTCACCCCTAAATTTCGAAATGGACTCCTGCCATACAGACACATCCAAACACTACGTCATCACTCAATAATACTATTTTGCCGGGACTTACAAGTGGTTGGCAAAAAATGTCTTTGGCCATTTATCACCTGTTAATGCAATGTTATTTTCTCTAAACTTGTATTTAGTTTGGAATCGAAAGGACAAAGTTGACCATTAAACTTTTATAATAGACATGTCTTTAAGTACATGTAGGTAGTAATTATTGGTTTCTAGAAGATTTGAGGATGTTTTGATGATTAAACTACCTGTTAATGTTATGCAGGTAACAAAGCGGGATGGTCTTCATTTTTTAATAAAAATGCGCAAAACGAATGACCAAAGCAGGGGATGCATGAATGAACTCTAAAATGTGCGCAATGACATGTAAACTAGGTCACGTGTCAAAACATTAATTTTGAACTGTCTATATAAGGAGAAAGATACCATTTGGTACAAAAAAGGTTAACAATTTTACCCATCCATTCTGTTTGTCCCCTTACAAAAATATACTTGGGACGAAACGACCTGGCGAAATGATCCAGATTCATTCTGAGGACACTGATGAAGATTTCGCCTCAGGAAACCAAGCTTTCTATTTTCTTAGTACACATATGGCTAATATGGCCGCTAATATGTGTATCTCATCTCAAATTATATGTTGGCCAGTGTTTTGAAAAGCATGTGATAGCTCAGTGGTTAGTTGATTTGAGGTTTAACGTCCCCGTCAACACTGTAAAGGTCATTTTGGAGACATTGCTTCCAATTTTGTTGGACTTTTACCCATTATTGAGATGAAATGACATCTCAAGCCCTGTCGCCCAATGAAACCAATAGGGTTTATTAGCATGGACGGTCCGCCTCGCACCGCGGTTCCTGGACAGGCTTAGATCCTCTAAGTGGTTTACCAGTACTAGTGTGCTGGCTGGATTCAGCTCTGCGTGGAAGCATCATGCAGCCCATATTTTTCTTCAAGCCCCTATGGGTGGGGGCTAACTCAGTGGTTAGTGCACTTGCCTCTGTTGCTAGGGGTCCCGGGTTCGATCCCCGGCAGCAGCGATAAAATTTCAGTGTCCAAACATGCTCCATTGGTATCATTTGCAGGGATGAATGTCATAGTGCACCGTCCTTCGGATCAGGATGTTAACTGGAGCCCCCCTGTGCAGGGAGAAACATCCCGGCCCCGATAGCTCAGTTGTAGAGCGTCCGGTTCAGGAATGGGAGGTCGCAGGTTCGATGCCAAGCTGCGCCATACCAAAGGCGTGAAAAAATGGTACTAGAAGCTCCCTTGGCTGACGCGCATTATCAGGGGTAGTCCTTGGAAGATAAATGAAGGCAGGTAAGTATTAGTTTAAGGATACTTTGTTTGTCGCAGTAAAAGCTCTATAGAGCTTGTTATTTGTTTCGGATATGTGACGTTAATAAATAAAGCTTCTTCATCTTTACCCCTGTGCAGGTTAAAGAACCCTACCATAATTACATGATTACTGTGTAGGCTTTAATCCTGCAAAACTCGATTGTATGTAATATATACCTGCGAGTAATGCCCAAATGTGACCGATCGCTGTATCAGTACAAAGAAAGAAATAGGTTACTGGCGAGCACAGGTGCTTCAGCCTTAACCAATATGCCCGAACATGTTCAGACTTCAGTTTATTAATTATTGTTAAAATTACGTTTGAAAATATTTCAGCATTGCGAAATAGCACGAAATATACCTACAAAGTTAAGAATTCTTGAAACTGTTTTCTTGCTAACGATATACATCGTAAATCTCTTAAAATATGATGGTTCTAGCAATTTTTCATGTTTTTGACGTTTTGTTTACATTTACAGATCAACGATTCGCCGAAACGGTTCCGGGTCATTTCGGCCCATTACAAAATCGGCCCATGCCAATATCGGCCCATAGCTATTTCGACCCATAAGTGAGTGAGTGTTTCAGTTTTACATCCCACCAACAGCTAAGGTCATACGGAGACGGGACCTCGGTTTAAAGACTCATCCGAAAGTCTGGAGAAGCCCGGAATCGAACCTGCGAATCCTGGTTTACAAAGGCGAGTAGCGTAACCACTCGACCACGGAGGCTTCTATTTCGACCCATAAATGATTTCAAGGTTGTTATAGGGGTCGATTATCAGCCAATATATATAATGAAATATATAGTAATTTAATGATAAAATACATGTATATACAATTTTTATTACCCTCTTTTCATCGCTCGGCATTTATATCATTATTTTTCAATAATTACCACCCCCAGGTGTGTCTTCTCGCAATGCAATCGTAATAGAATATACGAAATAAAAAATAATATAGAGTATTTTTATTTATATATATCGACTTGGAATTTGTAGTTCTGGGGACACTACTTATTTATTTATTTTGTTGGCACCTGCCGGTATGCAAAATGTTGACCAATATTTACTTTGCGTTGTTACCTTTATCGACACGCGCCGAACAAACAAAACGATTATCATATTACTCAAACCTCAGTCCTTATCGGGGCACGTGCCAATCACCATAAATTAAGGTCTCTAATGCGTGTCTTTAATTCTCTCTTTAAGTCTCTCTGAGGGCCAAATGGAAGATTAGCTCTAGAGCTAAATGCGCTACCCTCTATATTATTACTATTATAATTATTATATTATTTGTTGCTTTCGGTTTCGTTTTATGAAGACACTTCGATAGCAATATGTTGGCCTAGCACCGGGCCCCAGCGAAGGCTTACACCAGCCTGCGCATCCATACAATCCGATTTGCGTCTTTGCTGTGCACTCTTAACTATGAATCTCGAAGTAGCCGAAGCTTCCTTATGCTTCCAGCGATCATGACCATACTGTGCGGCTGAGCAAGCTGATCTGTGTATGCTGGGCGAATTGTTGAAATAACTGTGCCCTTGCTTACTTATTTACTTTGTTTCAAGCGGTCTAAATGTTCAAATGGCTTCCTCAGGACCCGGCAAATGTTAATGCATGAAATGAGGAAATAATATTATTTTCACAAACTAAACATATTTTTCCACTTTATCCCCCTTTTTCGACTTACATGCTACTCATATGGCCGTACAAACAAACCAATTATATGCAAACATAGTAATTTATATACCATCATTAAAAGTTTGGACTGTAATTGCTATGGGCCGATTTTGTATGGGCCGATTTTTGTTATGGGCCGATTTTGTTATGGGTCGAAATGTCCAGGGATCGCCGAAACTAGTGTGGAGTAATAAAACCCGGACTCATGATTCGGAATTCGGACTTCTCCCAAGCAGCGGTGACCCCACTGTTGGGGAGTTTGCCATATCCCATGACGTGGCCTACTGATACTGCACCACCCTCTCACGAATATTACGTGTAGAATCATTGCAAGTAGTGAGAAAAGGAATGGAAATGCCACATTGCTTAAATAAATATACAACACCTGTGCACTGAACTGCGATACAAAGCGCCTGTTTCTGTCGACGCCGATGCAAACACGGACGGTTAATCGAACAATTTATCAATATATCGATACTTTCTATTAAATGATTGTGTGTGTGTGTGTGTTTTTTTTTTTTTTTTCCTATTACTGCTACTCGCTCACATCGAGCATTACGAGCAGGATTTCTTGGGTGGTTACAAGTACTTTTTTAAGCAATGTGGATGAAGTGCCTTGCTCAAGGACACAACACTTTGGTCAGCGTGAGGCTCGAACCCGCAACCTCTAGATCACAAATCCGATGCGGTACCACTGCACCAAAGCGCTAGTCACTGATTTGCAAGTAATCGATTATTTGAAGTACATTTTACTACTTTAACATTGTGCCTAAAATAGCTGGGTGAGTGGCAAACAGTGCAGATCCTTATGAGACGGCGGCGTCTCATTTTGGGCTACACTGTTTGTTCAGGCCTGCATGTCCTAATACATAACATGGTGTATACATAACATATGGCAAGAGTCAAAGCCAGAAAGGTAAAATTATTATAATATCTTCAGTGATAACTAACGATTATCGATCACCGTGACTGATGATCGATTATCATTTCAGCTGTAATGGTGGATCGATTGTCTCTGAATGTAAGTTAGGTTCAACCCTGAAGTCCCTGTACTTTAAGCAAACACTGTAGATGCTTTGATACAGAACCTAATGTTATGAATAATAACTTTCAATAAGGTTGACGGAAACTTAGTAAGCGACGCATGGGCACTAAGCAATAAAGCAGCATTGAATCTATCTATCTATCTATCTATCTATCTATCTATCTATCTATCTATCTATCTATCTATCTATCTATCTATCTATCTATCTTATCTTATCTTATCTTATCTTACCTACCTACCTACCTACCTACCTACCTACCTACCTACCTACCTACCTACCTATCTATCTATCTATCTATCTATCTATCTATCTATCTATCTATCTATCTATCTATCTATCTATCTATCTATCTATCTATCTATCTATCTATCTATCTATCTTATCTTATCTTATCTTATCTTATCTTATCTTATCTTATCTTACCTACCTACCTACCTACCTACCTACCTACCTACCTACCTACCTACCTACCTACCTACCTACCTACCTACCTACCTATCTATCTATCTATCTATCTATCTATCTATCTATCTATCTATCTATCTATCTATCTATCTATCTATCTATCTATCTATCTATCTATCTATCTATCTATCTATCTATCTATCTATCTATCTATCTATCTATCTATCTATCTATCTATCTACTATCATTACTGGTAGACGTACATGCACATACACCCCAGATTGAAAGCCTACTCAGTAATCGTGTAATTACGGTAGGGATCTTTCATTTGCACAGAGGATTAGTCCACTTTCCTCTGATGCTAGAGGCAAATGATGCCAACTGAGCATGTGCGGACAACGAATTTTATTATCACTGCCGGGATGGGGCCTCTAGCATCAGAGGAAAGTGGACTAATCACTGAGCTACACGATCCATCAATAAAGTAAGAGAGAGTGAGTGTTTGAGTTTTACGTCCCACCAACAGCTAAGGTCATACGGAGACGGGACCTCGGTTTAAAGACCCATACGAAAGTCGGGAGAAGCCCGGGATCGATCCCGCGATCGCTGGTTTACAAGATGTGTAGCGTAACCACTACACCACGGAGGCTTCTCCATCAATAAAGTAACCAGTTAAGGTGGCTATAATGTTATAAACAAAATTTAAACAAAACTTGTCAATTTACACTGAACAAAAGATCCGCAAGCGGAGCATTATACACCCGTGGCAAATTAATATTTTTGGACTGCAACCTCGAAGCAAAATGAACTGCTCCATATCATGGTCTAACTATATATCAAGTTTCAGCTGGACCGGATCTAAATTGTAGGAGAAGTTAGCTGGAAACGAAATGTTTACAGAAAATTTTAAATAGGTATACTTCTATAAATATTTGGTGGCCATAACATCTAAACAATATGCACTGCTCCACATCATAGTCAAACTAAATATCAAGTTTTAGCTAGATCAAATGTTACCTGCAGGAGAATTTAGCCACAAACAAAATTGTAAAGAAATTTTCAAAGGGGCATAACTCAATTAAAATTGGTGGACCGTTACCTCGAAAAAAATATGCACTGCTCCAAATAATGGTCTAACTATATATCAAGTTTCAGCTTGATCGGAGTTTTTGCCACAAACAAAATATTTACAGAAATCTGCAAAGGGCATATCTCTATTAATATTTGGTGAGCCATAACCCCGAAACTATATGCACTGCTTTACATTATGGTCAAACTATATATCAAGTTTCAGCTTGATTGGAGCAGTTAGCCAGAAAGATGTTCACAGAAATTTTCAAAGGGACAAACCTCTGTAAATATTTGGTAACCTCGTAACAATATACGCTGCTTCACATCATGGTCTAATTAACTATATATCAAGTTTCAGCTTGACTGTATCTAAATTGAGGCGAAGTTAGCCGGAACAAAGTGTTTACAGAAATGTTCAAAGAGGCATAACTTATTTCGTGGACCATAACCTCCAAACTAGATCGCTGGACACGTCAGTAAGGGCCCCACATAAAGCCCCGAAAGAGGATTTTGCCAGAATTTAGGTCTTGTGATGTTAAGCATGTGTGTGAAGGTTCATGAGGAAAGTCAAATACTTTTGAAGTTATGACCGAGGTTAGGCTTGAACGGAGGTCTTGTTATGGTACGCTCGTAAGTATGTGTGTGAAGTTTATACTAATTTATTTTTGAAATAGATCAGCTCTATCTGTGATTTGTTGAGTAATAAATCACCGTTTGTCGGTCAGTTGTAAAGTAGATCAAATCATGAACGCGCAGCGCGCGTGATTTGTCTACTTACAACTGACCGACAAACTGTGATTTATTACTCAACAAATCACAAACTAGAGCTGATCTATTTCGATTCTACCAGGCTGAAAATCGGCAATAATGCTGTTGTTCAAATCTCACAACTTTTTGCCATTGTTAGAAGCAATCCCGCTAAAAGTATCGACTGAAACACATGCATTTATATCCTTTTCTAACGTTTTCGATGTGAGAAAATGACGTTACACCGTCAAGGAAATCGACTAGTGACGTCATAAATTGGCAGTTTTTAATGACGTCACTCGTCACGCTCTTCCCTGTCGTGATTTGTTGTAGAATAAAACACAATTATTTTCCATTGCCTATAGGCGCGCTGTGTTAGAATTTTAGTTCGATTGCGATGAAAGCTTTAATAAGCTTATTTGAATCGCTCTCGAAAACCCATTCCGGATGTCATCACGCGCGCGGGAGAGGCAGTGACTTTTACACCACTGCTACCCATTTACACCTGGGTGGAGTGGGACAGTGGCATAACGTGTCTTGCCCAGGGAAACATTTCGCCTCCTGTGGCTGGATTCGAACCCACAACCTGTCGATCGTAAGTCGAACGCCTTAACCACTGAGCTATCAAGGCTGGCAGAAATCTGCAAAATGTGTGAAGTTTCATGAGAGAAGGGCAAATACTTTTGAAGTTATGAACGAGGTTAGGATTTTTTTTTTTTGGTTACTTTAGGCGTGACAAACACTTGGACAAAAGCAATATAGCTATGGTCCTTTGTCAGAATGTAGGTCCTGTGATGGTAAGTATGAGTGTGAAATTACATGCGAGAAGGGCAAATACTTTTGAAGTTATGACCGAAGTTAAGTTTTTTTTGTTAAGGCGTGACAAACACGCCGACAAAAGCAATAGGCCCTATAGTTTAATATGGCTAACAATATGCATTGCTCCACATCATTGTCTATTATCTATATATCAAGTTTCAGCTTGACCGAATGTTAATTATAAGAGTTAGCCAGAAACGAAACGTTTACAGAAATTTTCAACGGGGCATAACTCTGTATTGTATATATTTGGCGGACCGTAACCTCGAAACATTATGTGCGACATCACCCCATAGTCTTACTGTCTACCGAGTTTCAGCTTGATCCGATGAAAACTGTAGGAGAAGTTATTCGGAAACGAAAAGTTTACGGACGGATGGACGCCGACCCAAAAACCTAATACGACCGTCTTTTTTTCTAAACGGGCGTTTAATTCCCTCCCAGCAGGCATTCAACGTTGAGTCAACGTTTTGTGTCTGCAGGGCTGTAGGAGCGGGCCACATACAATAAACAACTTATATGCACCACCCGCCTTAGAACGACCAGCAGTCATAACCACTGTCGTTTTCGAATATTTTGCTTACAAATCACAGCGCGAACTGAATGGCGTGGGTATTTCCGATGTATAAATTTAGACGCGTTAAATGTATTTACATGATAAGCTGACAGGCACATGTCGTTTGTCCCATCAACGGGGACGTGCGTCTATTGTTTCTTTGAACATACTGGGCCAGTTCAAAACTAACGGCGCCGTTAGTTAACGTATCGTTAAAACTTTGATAATTTAATTTGGCAAATAGGCTAATAAAATGCTGAAAAAAAATGTGAGCCGCTTTAAGCTTTTCACAATACCAAAACTTGCTAGAACAGCTAACAATTTGACCACTAATGAGCTCGTTAAGCTAACGATGCTTTGGACAACTGGCCCAATGTGTGTGAGTGAGTGAGTGTTTGAGTTTTACGTCCCGCCAACAGCTACGGCCATACGGAGACGGGACTTCGGTTTAAAGACTCATCCGAAAGTCTGGAGAAACTCGGGATCGATCCTGCGACCCCTGTGACCCAATGTGTGTAACCCAATGTTTGTCTTCACTGTTTACATGTCTAGACACATTTTCGCTGGTCGCGCCTCAAATCATAGACCCTTATTCTAACACCGCGCGCCTGTATAGGCAATGGTAAGGAACTGTGATTTATTCGCAACAAATCACTGGACAGAAAAGCAACCGTCTTATGACGTCACTCGAATATGAGCCTGGGCACAACGTTTCCAACCATTTCTTGCACACCAGATAAGGAAATCCATAGTTTTAGCTTGGGATAGATATTCTGTCCTAACCCCAGTGTTCTTACCCAACATCGAATATTCTCGCGTGTTTGATAAATGCACTGATTGAATACGACCTCCTATGCGCCGTCGTTAAGATTGACGCCACAGCACGTTACGTGACGTCACTAAACATTCCTGTAGTGTCATCACAATATGGCGGACGTCGGTAACCGAAGTGACTGCTTTTATAAAAATTCGCGCTAAGAAATGGAAGGTATGCAAGGAAAAGAATCCTATATGGGTGTGAGGGGTGGATTGAAACATCCGTCTCTAGGGGTCACTGTCCGGCATCACTCGACAAGCCTCGTGATGCCGGACAGTGATCCTCGGGACGGATTTTTCTATCCATCCCTCACGCCCGTATAAGATTCTTATATTCCATGTGCGCCCAGCGAAGAATCAGAACAGCCTGCGCATCCATAGGGTCTGACCAGAGACTTCTCTTGCTAAAGGAGCATTGGGCCCTCAGTTATCATTAGAGCGCACAACGAAGACATTATTTTCTCGCATGAAAAAAAAAGAAAATATTACATAACGACATTAGTAAATTATGTTGGCGGGATTTCTTCCAACAATGGCGAAAGGTTGGGAGAATTTTAGGTTCCCGATTTTAACTGTTAGAATTGAAACAGATCTCTAGTATGTGATTTGTTGAGTAATAAATCAGAGTTTGTCGATGAGTTGTAGGAAGACAAACAACCGCGCGATTCTAACGAGTACCCACAATCTATATTTCAGAGCAGAAATAAGAAAAATAAGGTTTACCCCTGTAAACCCCAGTTTTACTATATAAAAATGGGATTCAAGGGGGTAGAAATTATATAGGCGTGTTTTCGTGATGCCTGCCTGTTTTAGCCGGTTAGGCCTCACCGCTGACCTTCAACAGGGTTGCCACGGTCAGGGAAAGAAGTCTAGCGAATGATATTTTTCCAGGTCAGGGAAAAGTCAGGGAATTTTGATGAGTCATTGAAGTTTAAAAACAAAAATGGGAAAAGTCAGGGAAATGGTATGGCTAAGGCAGTCGTCAGAAAAGTATAGACTGTTCAGTTAATTAAAAGTTACTGTTGAACCCTGCTTAATTCTTTATGAATGCCAACAAATGACTATGCATAAATAAAAAGATGTTAAATAAAATAAATAAATAAATAAAAAACAACTACCAAATTTATATAAGGTAGAATTCAACTTTTGGTGGATGAGCATGGCTGTAAGGGCAGCTGGGAGGCCGTCAGAAACATCCCAGCAGAATTAGAATTCAGCAGACACATGACGTTATATTGTGACTCACATCAACATCGGTGCAACGTCATAACGTTTATGCAACGTCACATCTACGTCGGTACAACGTCGTGACGTTGATTTGACGTTGCCCTAGCGACGTATGCCTGCTGGGATAGGGGTCATGCGTGTTTTCATATATGCTGCACAAAAAACGCGACGTACCGCTCTGATTGAAAGTCTGGAAAATGGTCAAACGTCAGGGAAAAGCCAGGGAATTTTGTAATTAAAATTGAGTAGCAACCCTGTTCAAGCACATGTTTAAGAAATAGATCAGCTCTAAATGTGATTTGTTGAGTAATAAATCATAGTTTGGAGGTCAGTTGTAAAGTAGATCAAATCACGAGCACGTAGCTTGCGTGATTTGTCTACTTACAACTCACCGACAAACCACAAACTAGAGCTGATCTATTTCGATTCTAACAGGCTGAAAATCGGCAATAATGCTGTTGTTTCCTTCAAAATCTCACAACCTTTCGCCATTGTTAGAAGAAATCCCGCTAAAATTATCGACAGAAGCACATGCATTTATATCCTTTTCTAACGTTTTCGATGCGAGAAAAAGACGTTTGACCGTCTTACGTCACGGAAATCGACTAGTGACGTCATAAATTGGCAGTTTTTAATGACGTCACTCGTCACGCTCTTCCTTGCCGTGATTTGTTGTAGAATAAAACATAGTTATTTTCCATTGCCTATATAGGCGCGCTGTGTTAGAATACATATTTTAAGTGGGTTCAATGTTCAAACAAGAGGGCCAACTGGCCCTGTAGCGCTCACCTGTGTACCAGAAAATCATGAGTGATGTTTAGAATACTGATCGGGACTTGAAGAAATAGATTGGGCTACATGGTGCTTCCATGCAGAGCTGAAACCGAACGCAGATGAGTACTGGTAAACAGCTTAGAGGTTCTAAGCCTGCCCTGGAAAAGTGGTACCAGTTGAACCGTCTTTGCAACTATTTGTTTCATTGGGCAGCAGAGCTTAAAATGTCATTTCATCTCAATGTAGGGTAAAAGTCCACAAATCTAGAAGCAAAATCTCCAAAATGACCTATACAGTGTTGACGGGGATGTTAAACCTCAACTCAACCAAAAATCGGGGCCCTGTGGTTTCAGAAAAGAAGATTTTTTAAGTTGATCCATTATAAGTCTATTGGAGTTAAGGAGCCCTGGCGAATGGTCAATTCATACTCCAGGGGCATGGTTGGCAGGATTTATGTAGGAGACCACTTGACATTGCTACATACTAAATATCTAAGCTCTGGGCCTCATGGTTTGGAGAAGAAGATTTTTGAAGTTTTTCCAGTATAAGTCTATAGGTGCTAATGAGCCCTGGGGCATGACAAATTTTGACCCAAAGGGCATGGTTGACATGATTTATGTGGGTGACCATTTTATGTTGCTATATACTAAATATCTAAGGTCTGTACTTCATGGTTTCAGAAAAGAAGATTTTCGAAGCTTATTTTCCATTATTCCATTATTAGTTTGTTGGAGTTACGGGGCCACAAGATTTGGCCAATTTAGACCCCAGGGGCATGATTGGCAGGATTCATGTAGGCGACCACTCAACGTTGCTACATGCCAAATACCTAAGCTCTCGGCCTTATGTTTTCAGAGAAGACGATTTTCGAAGTTTGTTTTTCATTTTAAGTTGTATATTTCAAGTCTATGGTAGGTAATGTGCCCATGGGCGTGGCCAGTTTTGACCCAAAGGGTATTTTTGGCAGGATTTATTAAGGTGACCATTTCATGTGGCGACATACTAAGGATCTAACCTCTGGGACTTAAGGTTTCATAGGAGACTTTTTCCATTATAAGTCTATGGGAGCTAATGAGCCCATGGGCGAGGCCAATTTTGACCCCAAGAGCATGGCTGGCAGGATTTATGTAGGTGACCACTTGACGTTGCTACATGCTACATATTTAAGCTCTGGGCCCTGTGGTTTCAGAGAAGAAGATTTTTTAAGTTTTTCCAATTGTAAGTCTATGGGAGCTAAAGAGCCCTGTGGTGTGGCCAATTTGGACCCCAGGGGCATAATTGGCAGGATTTATGTCGGTGACCACTTGACGTTGCTACAAACTAAATATCTAAGCTCTGGGCCTTATGGTTTCATAGAAGAAGATTGTGAAGTTTCTTGCATTATAAGTCTATAGGAGCTGATGAGCACGGGCGTGGCCTATTTTGACCCCAGGGGCAGGGTTAGCAGGATTTATGTAGGTGACTATTTTATGTTGCTAGATACTAAATATCTAAGTTCTGTGCTTCACAGTTTCAGAGAAGAAGATTTTGAAGCTTTTTTCCATCATGAGTCTATGGGAGATAAGGGACCCCGGGACGTGGCTCATTTGGACCCCTGGGGCATGATTGGCAGGATTTATGTAGCTGACCATTTGCCATTGCTCCATGCTAAATATATAAGCTCTGGGCCCTGTTGTTTCACAGAAGAAGATTTTTGAAGCTTTTTCCCGTTTATGAGTTTATATGGGAGATAAGGGGCCCCGGGGTGGGGACCCATTTGGACCCCAGGCGCATGATTGGCAGGATTTATGTAGGTGACCACTTGACGTTGCTACATTTTAAATATCTAAGCTCTGGGCTCTGTGGTTTCAGAGAAGAAGATTTTTTAAGGTTTTTTCCATTATGAGTCTATGGGAGCTAAGGGGCCCCGGGGCGTGGCCCATTTGGACCCCAAGGGCATGATTGGCAGGGTTTATGTAGGTGGCCACTTGCCGTTGCTACATGCTAAATATATAAGCTCTGGGCCCTGTGGTTTCAGAGAAGAAGATTTTTGAAGCTTTTTTCCATTATAAGTCTATGGGAGCTAAGGGGCCCCAGGGTGTGGCCAATTTGGACCCCAGGGGCATGATTGGCAGGATTTATGTAGGTGACCACTTGACAATGTTACAATCTAAATATCTAAGCTCTGGGCCCTGTGGTTTCAGATAAGAAGATTTTTGAAGCTTTTTCCATTATGAGTCTATGGGAGCTTAGGTGGTCCCAGGGTGTGGTCCATTTGCACCCCAGGGGCATGAATGGCAGGATTTTTGTAGGTGACCACTTTTCATTGCCACATGCTAAATATCTAAGCTCTGGGCCCTATGGTTTCAGAGAAGAAGATTTTTGAAGCTTTTTCCATTAATAATCTATGGGAGCTAAGGGGCCCCGGGGCGTGGCCCGTTTGGACCCCAGGGGCATGATTGGCAGGGATTATGTTGGTGACCACTTGCCGTTGCTACATGCTAAATAGCTAAGCTCTGGGCAGTGTGGTTTCAGAGAAGAAGATTTTTGAAGCTTTTTTCCATTATGAGTTTATGGAAGCAAAGGGGCCCGGGGCCTGGTCCATTTGGACCCCAGGGGTATGATTGGCAGGATTTATGTAGGTGACCACTTGCCGTTGCTACGTGATAAATATCTCAGCATTGAGCCCTGTGGTTTCAGAAAAGAATCTTTTTTAAGCTTTTTGCCATTATGAGTCTATAGGAGCTAAGGGGCCCCGGGGCGTGGCCCGTTTGGACCCCAGGGGCATGATTGGCTGGAATTATGTATGTGATCACTTGCCGTTGCTACATGCTAAATATCTAAGCTCTGGGCCCTGTGGTTCCAGAGAAGAAGAGTTCTAGAGCTTTTTTCCAATATGAATCTATGGGCGCGAAGGGGCCCGGGGCGTGGCATATTTGGAACCCAGTGGCATGATTGGCAGGAATTATGTAGGTGACCACTTGCCGTTGCTACATGCTAAATATCTAAGCTCTGGGTCCTGTGGTTTAAGAGAAGAAGGTTTTTGAAGCTTTTTTTTCCATTATGAGTCTATAGGAGCTAAGGGGCCCCGGGGTGTGGCAAATTTGGACCCCAGGGGCATGATTGGCAGGAATTATTTAGGTGACCACTTGCCGTTGCTATATGCTAAATATCTAAGCTCTGGGCCCTGTGGTTCCAGAGAAGAAGAGTTCTAGAGCTTTTTTCCATAATGAGTCTATGGGAGCTAAGGGGCCCCAGGATGTGGCCCATTTGGACCCCAGAGGCATGGTTGGCAGGATTTATGTAGGTGACCACTTGACATTGTAACAAGCTAAATATCTAAGCTCTGAGCCCTGTGGTTTCAGAGATGAAGATTTTTTAAGCTTTTTCCATTATGAGTTTATATGGGAGCTAAGGTGGTCCAAGGGTGTGGCCCGTTTGGACTCTAGGGGCATGATTGGCAGGAATTATGTAGGTAGCCACTTGCCGTTGCTACATGCTAAATATCTAAGCTCTGGGCCCTGTGGTTTCAGAGAAGAAGATTTTGAAGTTTTTTTCCATTATGAGTCTATGGTAGCGAAGGGGCCCCGGGGCGTGGCCCATTTGGAACCCAGGGGCATGATTGGCAGGAATTATGTAGGTTACCACTTGCCGTTGCTACATGCTAAATATCTAAGCTCTGGGCCCTGTGGTTTCAGAGAAGAAGATTATTGAGGGTTTTATTTTTCCATTATGAGTCTATAGGAGCTAAGGGGCCCCGGGGTGTGGCCAATTTGGACTTCAGGGGCATGATTGGCAGGATTTATGTAGGTGACCACTTAACATTGTTACAAGCTAAATATCTAAGCTCTGGGCCCTGTGCTTAAAGAGAAGAAGATTTTTTAAATTTTCCCCATTATAAGTCTATGGGAGCTATATGTTGCCATGGCAACCAGAATTCCAATCTGATCAGCCCAAAAACCTTATGCAGCCTTTCCCCCTACCTGATGATGCTTCACATGAAATTTGATCAAGATTGGCCGTGGGATATTAGAGATATACTTATTTGAAATTGCTTATGGACGCACGCACGCACGGACGCACGACGGGCGACGGACAAAATGTGATCACAAAAGCTCACCTTGTCACTACGTGACAGGTGAGCTAAAAAGATTTGCCATCGCCACGTGGCACGTAATATGTTGACAGGGTAGGCAACTGTTTCCAAAGTGTTTTTGTCTTCCTTAACAATAGAGGCCTACTCCTAGAGGAAACAGTTTCCCAGCAGGCACATGGCGTAATTGTGACGTCACTTCAACGTCGGTTCAATGGCATCACGTTTATGCAACGTCACATCTACGTTGGTGCAATGTTGCGCCGACATTGATTTGACATTGCCCTAGCGACGTGGACCTGCTGGGAATACTTCCAAGAGAGAGTGTCCTTTCCTCTAAGGGCATACCCCTTTGACAAGATTTGTTAGACAATGTCTTGATCCATTGTTTACTAATCGACTCAAAGTTTCTAAGCGCAGTACCTTTACTTTTCTGATGTGCACGTGACTATCAATGATTTGTACGAAATCCGGTTAACGGTTATTTATAGCCACGATATTCTTGTCGTTTAGACATCGGAGTGTCGTCTGGACGTATGTGTTGGGTGGGTAAGACTATAAGAATCTTATATGGGTGTGAGGGGTGGATTGAAAAATCCGTCCCAAGGGTCACTGTCCGGCATCACGAGGCTTGCCGAGTGATGCCGTACAGTGATCCCGAGGGACAGATTTTCTATCCACCCCTCACACCCATATAAGATTCTTTTTCTCGCATACCTTCCATTTCTTAGAGCGGATTTTTAATGCTGCAGTCACTTCGGTTACCAACGTTCGCCATATTGCAATGACATTACAGGAATGTTTAGTGACGTCACGTAACGTGCATGACGTCAACCTTACCGACGGCGCATATGGGGTCGTATTCAACCAGTGCATTTATCAAACACGCTAGAATATTCGATTTTGGGTAAGAACACCAAGGTCAGAACAGAATTTCTATCCCAAGCTAAAACTATGGATTTCCTTATCTGGTGTGCAACAATTAAATTTTATATGCTGCCTCAAGACACTGAGGGAACAAAACTTTGTTCGAATGGTCTAGGTCACATGACCAAGATGGCCGCCATGCCCAAATATGGTGAAAACTTATAAAAATATTCTTCTCCAGAACCACTTGGCCGAATATCTTGAAACTTGGTATGTTGCATCGGGTGACTGCGTACTACCAAATTTGCAAATATGATGACCCTAGGTTGGCCTTGAACTATTTCACGCCAAGGTCAAATTTGTGTCCTTAGGCTTTTCAATGGGAAAAGGGTAAAACAATGCATTTTTAGGAAAATATTGTGGTCTATGATATATGAATAGGTAGAAAATGCTTAAGGTCAATGTCATTCAGTGACCTAAGCTGAAGGGCACTTGACATTTTCTCTGAAGCCACTGGGCCAATTTCATTTAAATTTTATATGTAGCCTAATACAAATTTGTTCGAATGGTCCAGGTCACATAACCAAGATGGCCGCCATGCCCAAATATGGTAACAAACATTAAAAAGCTTCTTCTCCATAACTTCTGTGCCAATTGTCTTGACACTTGGTATGTAGCATCAGGTGACTGAGTACTACCAAATTGGCAAACAGGATGACCCTCGATCGACCTTGACCTAACTTTTGACAAGGTCAAATTTGGTCCATGGGAAAGAGGTTAAAATGTATTTTTCGAAAACTTGTGATTAAGACATGACAGAGGTAAGGTATGAATGTCTATGAATGCTACTATATGTTAAGTCGTTCAGCGACCTTGGGCCCAGGTGCCCATCAACTTTTCAACTTAAATTTTATATACAGCTGCCTTGGCAATGGATGAATGAAAGTTTTTTTAAATTGTCCAGGTCCCATGACCAAAATGGCTGCCATGGCCATATATAATAAGTTTAAAAAATCTAATTCTCCAGAATCTCTAGGCCGATTTCATGCTATGGAGCTTAACATTCTTTCGTGGAGATTGATCATAAAATCTTTTCTACGGTCATTATCTCCCTTCCGCTGATTCAAGAAGGGCAGTTGTCAGTTTTGGGCAAAAGAATGTGCACTGTATTGGTTAACCGCTTACATATATGCCTGCCCTGGAAAGTATGGATAGGTAAACTAACCGGCTCAAAAATGACTTAAAATAGTGTTGACTGGGCCATTAAACTTTAATACAAACAAACAAATTATGTAGCTTCAGGTGACTGAGTACTACAATATTTTAAGAATGAGGACCCAAGGTTGACCTTGGCCAGTTTATCAGTACCAAAGATCATAGTTACTCAGATGAGGGGAAAAGGCACCAAATAGTACACAGCGCTCAGGGAAGCGATCAGGACCTCATGGTCCTCTTGTTTCTTATTTCTGCTCTAAAACACAAATTGTGGGTACTCGTAAGAACCGTTATAACGTCTACCCAGAATCTATATTTTGAGCGGAAAAAAATAGCACATTATTTTCATTTACAGTAAAATTCCTATATTAAGACCACCTTTGGGACTGTTCAAAAGTGGTCTTAAAGACCACTTTTGAACAG
Source organism: Lucinisca nassula (assembly GCA_963580285.1). Taxonomy (NCBI): domain Eukaryota; kingdom Metazoa; phylum Mollusca; class Bivalvia; order Lucinida; family Lucinidae; genus Lucinisca; species Lucinisca nassula. The sequence goes on from OY757014.1 coordinate 142,229,938, forward strand.
TCCCAAATGTGGTCTACCAATAGAGTACACTGAATATAGAAAACAAAAAGAAAATATGCCTGAAACCTTCTAAATATGCTTTTTAAAGCATAATTTGTCTTAATTTTAGGTGGTCTTATTAGCGGAATTTTACTGTATTTTTATTTTTTTTTAATTTCGGCGGTAAAATTTACAATGTATTTGTATTGGCGTATTTTCGTAATGTTCTTGTTAATGGACCCTTGTAGGTTCTGTCATGCTCTGGCCCAACCATGCTAAACACCAAAGCTTTCTGATACACCTGTGGACACAAATCCGTTCAAACTTTGATGAGCTTCATTTCATTTTGATCCGATGTTTCATTCAATATTTCCTTACATCCTGTCAGCTAGCTGCAAGACAGGAATAGATTAAAAACACAACGTGTTGTACATTATATTGTAGACCCTGCACTGTCCAATCAGAATGCATCTCGAATGCCAATCAGATCTAAAAATGGAAAAAAGTGCTTGCCACAATAAGACCAATCAATGTATATTGCTTGATCCAGTTTTAGACTACTTTGATGAATGACATTTGCTTGTCAAACTGACTTGATGCAAAGAGATTCATTGAAAGGTACTTCATCAGAGTTTGAACGCTTTTGTGTCCACAGATGTAATCGATGTGTCGGCAGTATATTCTAGGTTTACAACCTAAGCAATAAAATGTCACAACCTGTTTTCTGATGTTCATGTTCCATGTTTCCAACTGGACTTGTTGTCTAAGTTCCTGAAATTTGACTCTTCTTTCGTCGAATTCGGACGTGGTCCCCACCTATCGGGACTTGGATAAATAATGCTTCCACACAGAGCTCAAACAGACCGCATATGAATACTGGTAATCCGCTTAAAAGGACCAATATTGCCCAAGCAAAGTGGTGCGAGTCGGACCAACCCTGCATAGAAACCCTACTGGTTTGTTTGGACGGTGGGGCTTGAGATGTCATTTTATCTCAATATCAGGTAAAAGTCCCACATTTTGGAAGCAACGTCTCCAAAATGACATAAATAGTTTTGACGAGGACGCAAAACCCCATGCTAAGAAACAAATTGAATTCGGACGCGTTTAATATTGTCAATAATGAGATTGATCTCGTTTGGGTATGTCAAGACGCCTATACAAAAATATTCTAAAGTTTACCACCAAAAGATGCAAAATAGAGATTTTTGTCTAATTTCTGCTCAAAATATAGATTGTGTGTACACGTTAGAACCGCCTCGTCAAGGCGGTTCTAACGAGTACCCATAATCTATATTTTAGAACAGAAATAAGAAAAATAAAGTTTACCCCTGTAAACCCCAGTTTTACTGTCTAAAAGTGGGGCTCATCAAGGCCCGGGGTTCAAGGGGGTCAAAATTATATAGGCGTATTTTCGTGATGAATGTCATCTCTCTTTGTGATAATATATCCGGATCTTACATGAGTGTTCATGTATTGAATTTATTAAACGAATCGAGGAAAACAGATAAAATGTGAGGCTTTGTCGAGCCTTTTATGCCTTTTCCTCAACGAGTTTAATAAATTTAATAATACATGAGCACGAATGCAAGATTCGATTTATCATATCATATGAACACATTTTAATCACGACTGTTTTACAAAAATAAACGCAACGTCGTTAAAGACGTCGTACACGTAACGTTACGGGGCGTATGAGACTACTTTGCATATTTAATCCACTAGTGGATTATCGATTTTTTATATGACGTTATTTCATTCTCAGACGTGACGTCGTATGATTAATGATTTTCTCCAAGCTGCTAAGGTCGGGACTTTTCATACGCAAATCTTTGACATTTTTATTCTTGTGTTCCAATAACAGATTATGAGTGCTCGTTAGAACAGCCTCACCAAGGCTAAATTATGAACAGACAAAAAGAAAAAGAAAAAAGGCATATCCTGGAAATCCCCACAATACTCAATAAAACGTGGGAATTACAAAGATTTTCATTACACGGGTTTGTTAACATGATTAACAGTCAAACCCCGAAAGCTCGAACACCTGGAGGCTTTCTTAAAAACAGGGGTAGTTGGAGTCACTGATGGTTAATTATACCAATATAACATCAGATTAGATGGCATATTAGGGATAATATGCCTACTTTCTACAAAATGAAGGTGTGTTGCTTATAATTATTAGAATCGCCTCACTGAGGCGGTTCTAATGAGTTCATGCAACATACCCGCATTTTCAGACAAAACAAGAAAAACCCTCGCCAAATTACCCTCAATAAATGTATCTCTAGGGCAACGTCAAATCAATGTCAGTGCAACAACGTTGCACAGACGTTGATGTGACGTGGCATAAACGTCATGACGTTGCATCGACGTTGATGTTGCGTCACAATTACTCATGTTCCTGATAGGATATAAATGGAGATTTTGCAAGAATTCTCCAGGGACTCTAGAACGAGTTTTTCGACTTAACCATGGTAAACGAGCCATCGAAGTTCGATCCACTGGCGTTACACTGTACACAAGTATCAAAATTGAGCCAGGACACAGCATTTCCTACAACTTACATGTGCGCACAGCGAAGAATCAGATCAGCCTGCGCATCTGTATAGTCTGACCAGAGACTTCTCTTGCTGCATGAAGGATTATTGGGCCCTTAGTTATCCTAAGAGCGCACAACGAAGACTCTGATCAGACAGCGCGGATTCGCAGGCTGATCGGAGTCTTCGCTGGGAGCACAAGTCTTATGTAGGTTTTGTCGTGCGGTGGCTCACATTTTTACATTGTATACAGAACTGAGGGTGTAAAATAACAAACATAAAATAGGCAAATGCTTTAAATTTTATTCAATTTGAAATATTAATTTTGATAATTTTGGAACGGTGGTGGAAAGGAATATGTAATTTCGGTTTGGAATTTCATTAAAATGTCCTAAAAGAACGAAATTGGTATACAATGTTAAAATTTTGGACTCAATATAAACATTAGTCTTAAGGTGTTACAGAAAAAAAAGTGTTTCCTTGTAAATATTGTTCGACTTTCCCTATATGTTTGTATAGATACATTTATGAATTACTTGATATTTCATCGTATGAAACTGTATACATTTGTGCATAAGATTGACCTGAAGTTGTTTTCACAAAAACTTAGCCACATTTTTTATTTATTTATTTTTTTCTAAATAATGTATAACTTTGATTGTGGTATCACTGGGAGGTCCCAAACATATCAGAACGGTATATTTGGCTAGAAGTTTAAAACTGAATATAAAATATTGGTCTTTACAGGTACTTTTAGTGTTTCTTTCTTGATACTGATAATCGAATTTCCGTTTCTTTACAAAAGAACGTAGTTCGTCCGTCATTGTAGTGTAGTTTGTTCATAGTTGCAACTTGTAGCAATAAACTACTTTCGAACAAACGAATTAAATAAATATCAGTTAATAAATCATTTATGAATCAATAGTTTGACACAGTCGGTATGTCGGTTCACAGTTCCATAGGTCCGTCAGGAAATTCGAAGCACACTAGCGACACCTAGCGGTTCCAATATCCCAGGTCCTGGTAAATCTTTCTGGGTTGTTGACAGGGCGACCGTATGACGTCATCAGATCATTGCTGGGCTCGTTGTCCAAGGTTCCCAAGAGCCCACTTGTTTTGCCATGGTACCACCCACTAAGCCGGACAATATACAAGGCACGGCTGCTGTCGAACTCTACTTCAAAGTTTCCAGCGCCATCTACTTTAACTATTCCAGCGTCTGAGGTGATTTCAATGCTCCTGTTCTTTACTGGCAGTGTAACTTCAACGTTGTTCACGCGCACCTAAAAGAATATGAATAGTCACTTACAGCTTGAAGGTTACAGAACTGTTCACAAACATGATAATTCCTTTGTGAATCACATTTTGAAATTACTGAGAATATGGTGTTTTGTTTGTTTGATTTAAGGTTTTACGTCCCCGTCAACACTGTAAAGGTCATTTTGTCACATTGTTTCCAATTTTGTGGGACTTTTTACCCGACATTGAGATTAAATGACATCTTATGCCCTGTCGCCCAGCGAAACCAATAGGGTTTATAAGCATGGACGGACCGACTCGCACTGCTTTACCTGGGCTGGCTTAGATCCTCTAAGCTATTTACCAGTACTCATGTGCAATCGGTTTCAGCTCTGCGTGGAAGCATCATGCAGCCCATCTATTTCTTCAAACCCCGATGGGCGGGGGCGAAGAGAATATGGTGTTATTGTTGCTTTTGTATGTAATGCATGTCGGTGCTTTTGATGATCAGATACTGAAGCAGCTAGTGAGTTTACCTTTGTGCACTGTCCTTCTACAAACTCACTGATATAAGTCAGTGTTAAAGTGCGGCTATAAAATCGAAAACAATAATATATAGAAGATCTTACATGAGTGTTCATGTATTATTGAATTTATTAAACGAGTTGAGGAAAAGGGATAAAATGCGAGGCTTTGCCGAGCATTTTATCCCTTTGCCTCAACGAGTTTAATAAATTCAACAATACATGAGCACGAATGTAAGATTCTATTTATCATATGACATTTAAAACGCATTTTATTCATGATTGTTTATAAAGTCAACATTCCACCATTAGTAAACGCGACGTCGTTAAGGACGTCGTACATGTAACGTTACTGGGCGTATCTAGCTAATTTGCATAATTAATCCAATAGTGGATTATCAAAAATATTACATGACGTTATTACACTCTCAGACGCGACGTCATATGATAAACGCACAAAACAAATCATCTATAGCTGTACGCACATGCATGGGTGCAATCCTGCATACTTATTTCCATGCTGACAGCTCATAAATGTAATGGTTCACCTACCTGTCCCTGGGGTAAAAGTTCCACTACGGTTTTGTCTGCCATAATTATCAGGGAAGTTTCTGGGTCTCTCTTCAGTGCTACAGAGAAGTTTCCGTCCACAAAGTCTTTGGCGAGGACGTAGGTACATGTTCCCGTAAGATCATAAGTCAAACCATCAAATGTAGTTACTTTATCTCCTTCCACTGAAGCAACGGCTGCAAATGTAAAATGGACATTAGGATTAAATTCCTTGACAAGTTAATGTTATTTGTCATTGGTCTGGAAATACACATGTCTGTATCAATATTAAGGGAAATTCACTCCTTCTATAAGCCAAACATAGATCATGATAGCTCAATCGAACCGCCGCATAGCATGCATGATGAATATGACAATCTACCCAGGAGGCACATGACGTAATTGTGACGTCACATCAACGTTTATGCAACGCCACATCAACGTCGGTGCAACGTTATGACGTTGCACCGACGTTGATTTGACGTTGCCCTAGCGATGTGTGCCTGCTAGGTAGGTTCTGACAAGAGATGGGATAATCAGACAGAACCTACCACTACAAAAACCTCATGTGTCTTCGATTCATGCGGCATTTAATATTTTCATAGAGGATCTTACACGAGTGTTCCTGTATTATTAAATTTATTTAACGAGTTGAAGAAAGGGATAAAATGCGAAACTTTGCCGAGCATTTTATCCTTTTTCTTCAGCAAGTTTAATAAATGCAATAAACATGAACATGAATGCAAGATTCTATTTATCATATGACATTTAAAACGCATTTTATTCTCGACTTTTAACAGAAATGTCTATATCCCGCCTTTAGTAAACGCGACGTCATTAAGAACAGCATGCGTGTAACGTTACGGAGTGTTTCTAACTAATTAGCATATTTAATCCACTAGTGGATTATCGAATATATTACATTGCGTTATTACACCCTCAGACGCGACGTCATATGATCAAAAGGTTTATACTAGTCAGTAATTTATGAGTGTGGATTTCCAAAGGCATACATTCTTTAATTCTGTGCACATTAAGACCTATCGGAAGAAATATAAAGCGCATATACCCAGCAGGCACATGACGTAATTGTGACGTCACATCAACGTCGGTACAACGCCATGGCGTTTATGCACGTCACATCCATGTCGGTGCAACGTCGTGACATTGCACCGACCTTGCTTTGACGTTACCCTCGGGCCGTGTGTCTGCTGTGTAGTGTTCATCTTATTTGTACGTTTATGGCAAAGCATCTATCCTCCAGCTATTTTGAGGTTAAAACATATTTTATTCTATTATACGCTGTTAGAACAACTTCTTGACCTCTCACAAAATGCCGCAATCATTCCTACATGAGATAAGCTCTATTTTACTATTTGTCTTTACATAATGAAACAGTTTTCTTACTTTACATCGGGTATTTGTTTGCGACAGAAAGGAAAATAATGGGTACTTTGATACCCCCACTTTTTCACCATAAAAAGGGACGCTACATGTACCAGGCAATACTCTATCCCGACATGATAATAAAATGATCTATTGCATTAAGCATTTACCCGTGAAAGGTGGGATCCATGTTCTGACATCACTACTTGGTAGGGAAATAGCTGGCTTGTTTGGAATGTATCTTTTTATCTTGTTTATGTATTGCGCTACATCGACAACTGGGATTGTGTCCAACGAGTTGACGGCGATTGGCAGGTGTAGTTCCATCTGTATTTCACCGTTAGCTGGATCATAGACAGTGATGGAAGATTTCTCGAGTCTGATAATGGCGGCTGTTAGTTTATTCAGCTCCATTTCAATTTCTTGTATTATCCAGTCATAAATTGCCATTACCACGGTCTCTGTATTTTCCCGAATCTCCCAGTATCGGTATGCGTTTTTACCCTGAAAAATAACATAAAAATTACTAATTATACCCATTACTGGCATCAACATCAACTCATCAACATCAGTTGATGATTAGTATAAGCAACCTTGCTTGTTTTCAAATCCTGTTGATCTTTCTAATGTTATATTCTTGTTATATATCTGTAATTGAAAAGAAGTAAATAAAATATTGTTTAAACTAACATCAGTTAGCAAGACTTGTGCACCGCGATGTGTATGGAGAAACGTGTTTTCTGTAAGCGTATACATTTTATTCTATTTTTCTGCTCTGTTCGAAAGGGCGTGGACCACAAATCTTTGTTTAAATCATGAATAAGACAAAACAACACACGTTTTTGAGAGCCTTGGAAAAATGGACCAAGTCACATGTGTTAAAATTTCAGTTTTGCTGGTATATTCCCTGCGTATACAGCTAACTTCATGGACAAATTCCACACACCTTCTTTTAAGCATACACATAGTACTATTCAGATAAACAAAAATCTCGTTCCAGACATTTCTGCTTGGCTCCCGCCCATCGGGGATTGAAGAAATAGAACGGGCTGCATGATGTTTCCACGCAGAGCTGAAACCGACCGCATGTGAGTACAGGTAAACTGGTTAGAGATTCTAAGCCTGCCGAGGAAATGCAGTGCGAACCGGACCGTCCAAGCTTATATATATATATACCCTATTCGTTTCTTTGGGCGACAGGGCTTGAAATGTCATTTCATCTCAATGTCGGGTAAAAGTCCCACAAAATTGGAAGCAACGTCTCCAAAATGACGTATACAGTGTGGACGGGGACGTTAAACCTCAAATCAAACAAAATACATTTCTGCCACAGGTTTTTAAAGGAACACAACTTAAAAAAACATGTCGTGCTGTTTTTATACCTGATTTTCATTTGAAATGAGGTTTCACGTAAAGGGTAAAATTGTTCCATAATAAGCCCTTTCGCATTGAATAGGAACATTCCAGTTGAGACTAGCCTCATACGTAAAACGAATTAATTTTAGTAAAGCCGGAGTAGACTCCGATGGTAGGGGACATTCATTTACATAAAGTAATCTAATCAATATTGAAACAGTGTCCAAAAGATGACTAAAGCACTTACGTGTTGAATGACAGGGTTAAGACCTGACAGACGAGCGTTGACTAGTTCACGGGCGTTGTACATTGCGGAAGTGTACTGGTCAGCTATCTTGGACATATGAACGCTTGGATCGAATGAAGCGAGTTTGTTTATGTAGTCACCATATTGTTGCCTCAGATCAATAATGGTAGGGTGCTGCGTTGCGTTGTACACTTTTTCTAAAAGAAAGAAATAAATTGTTGTTTATCTGTAATGAATTCTATAATCAAACTAGAAGCGAAGGCAATGATCAGTATTCGATACACACGTTTTCAAAACACACGTTTTCAAAAGCATGAGTTTCTACTAATCAAATAAAATAATATAAGGTCTGTACATATTTCCGGAGAATACCGTTTCGGCCATGATTTTGTTAATGCAGTACTATCCTATTCCACTTACTTTCCTTGGCAATTAATGTATTCAATTGTCTTTATGGTTATGCTACAAGTAAAGCTTCGTGTTTATTATACGCTTCTATGTCACTATGTTTAAACATGTAACTGGCGATGTCAATCCACATCACGTTAACAAACGGGACTCCTAATGCATTTCGAAAAAAAAAAAAAAAAAAAAAAACAACATTACTTAAGGAAAATGCATTTTGACTCTATTGAGATTTCTTGTACGCAATATAGAAGTTTTCAACACTGCCTCTGCCTTATAGCTAGCACGTGTATATGAATGACACGCTCGTAAACGTTCGTATACGAAGAAGCTGCTGTTTGCAGAGAATGGACTCTCTTTTTCTTCATGCGGCAGACACAAACCTAGACTTGTGAATTTTTTAAGACAGACTTTTGTAAAATTGCTTTAAGCCCTCCAGTAATAAAACGTTTAGCTGGCGGTTCTGCTGTTGTGATTTATTACTGATATTGTTAGTCTTTGCAAGTATGCACTGCTTATATCTTTTTTATTTTGGATAGCCGTTTGGTCATTTTGGGGGAAAGAAACTGTCCTTTTGGCTTTCCGCTTGTGACGTTTTCATTATGGTGAAGTTATTTTATTTTTGTGTTTCTTTCCCTTTGATGTCTTTGATGGGAGGTGGGGGCAATTGTATCAATTCCTGATCATTGCATTCACTTCTATTATGAGGTGATGTAGCTAAATTGCATTGTTATCTTACACTTATTCTTGTAAAAGTCACCAGTATGCTGTGCAGACCTTAAATAAATCAGACAATACCTGAATAGAGATTGTAGATTCTTTCATGTTCCTGTCTGATATAGGTCAGCGCTTCTCCCAAATCGAATGTCATACCCTGAAATAATTGAATTGAAATATTTCAGTATGCAGTATTTACAATTTACGCGAAAAATCACGTATTGCCTATTAATCTGAAGTAACATGCCAACTTGACACTAGTTTATATCTGTCTAAAAGTTAATCGTGTACTACCTTTTCTTATCTGGCCCCGCCCATCGGGGCTTGGAGAAATAGAAAGAGCTGCATGATGCTTCCACGCAGAGCTGAAACCGACCGCATATGAGTATAAAGTACGTACTGGTAAACCACACAGAATGTCTAAGCCTGCCCGGGAAAGTGGTGCGAGTCGGACCGTCACTGCATATAAACCCTATTGGTTTTTTGCTTGCTTGCTTGATTTGAGGTTTAACGTCCCCGTCAACACTGTTTAGGTCCTTTTAGAGTCGTTTCCAATTTTGTGGGACTTTTACCCGAGATTGAGTTGAAATGACATCACAAGCTCTGTCGTCCACTGAAACCAATAGGGTTTATAAACAGACTCACACCGCTTTGCCTGGACAGGCTTAGATTCTCTAAGCGGTTTACCAGTACTCGTGTGCGGTCGGTTTCAGCTCTGTATAGGAGCATCATGCAGCCTATCTATTTCTTCAAGCCCCGAGGGATGGGGGCCGGCTATTTGTTTCATTGGGCGACATGGATTCATCTCAGTGTCGTTTAAAAGTCCCACAAAATTGGAAGCAACGTCTCCAAAATGACATAAATAATGTTGACGGGGATGTTAAACCTACTCTCAAACAAACAAACCTTTTCCAGTCAGTATGGAATGAAGCTGTGATATATAAAGCTTATTAGAAATATCTTAAAACAGAAAGAGCCCTGGGGCCAGTTGTTCAAAGCATCGTTAGATTAACGAGCTCGTTAGTGGTCATATTGTTAACTCTTCCAGCAAGTACAATATCTAAAATTTAGGAATTTTTGCTGAAAAAATGTGAGCAGCTTTTTCAGCAAAAAATGACATATTTGCCATTATAAATGATCAAAGTTTTAACGATACGTTAACTAACGACGTCGTTAGTTTTGAACAACTGTCCCCTGGAGAGGAGTAATGATCTTATAGGACCTTTTATTTATGGAAATCCTGTCAAACACGTAAATAATCGGTGGATTCTGCTGACATAATTATTATTGTTGAAGTTGTATCTGGTCATGGTGTTTCACACACCCTACAATTTTAATTGCATGTGTTGGATTTCTTCACTTACATTTATTTGGTCACTGGCTGTATTGATTGCAATCTTCAATCGTTCTTCAATGCGTCTAAGAATATCATCTATAACCTCTTTTGTCTTTTCGGAAGCCACGCTATAGTCTTTCCTGTAAAACATAATTATAATCATGAAGTCTGTATGTCATTCTTCTTCAAAGAGTCCGGAAACACTGCTTGTTTTATTCTGTGCATTTTGTATCAGTTATGTTTGTGCATCTGTGGTATGCATCTGCCTCTCAGTCCCCCTGGTAGGCCGTAAAATTGAAAGTGTTCTATGTGTTTCCATATTGCAACAGTTCCTCATGAGGGTAATTCGTTCTTTTAGGAAATATATCTAATGACATGATTATACGCCCGTGCCATGGGTTGTTATTCCTACAAGATCAGTAATATTAGCCGAGTCAAAACGAATGTTAAATATCATTATTAATTGACTATCCCGTATTGATCGGACGTCATCCGTATTAACATCAGGTCAACCAATATAAACTGAGGTCAAGTGAGGTCAAAAAATCAATAATCATGTTTTTTTATTGTGTCAATTAATAAAATTGTCATTAATCAAGTAATTTCGCATTGACCTAGTTACAGGTCCTCGGCCAGCTGCCAATGCAGCAGACCTCGGACCTGTACCTGGGCCAATACGAAATTACTTGATTAATAACATTATATTATTGGTTCCAAGCATTAACTTCTTGGTATCTTATTGAGGTTATGGTATTCGCAATGACATTTACTTCTTGATTTCCCAAGACGTTAGGCCTGCATCTTCAACCATATCTTTTGCAAATAATTTCGGAAAATAAAATAAAACCCCCGTAAAAAAATCAAACTAAAAGCAGACTGCCACAGAAAAGAAATAATATTTGACATAGCTAATTGGGGTTTATTTAAAATCAGCTTCAGGTTTAACTATGGTAGAGTTGTTTATGTTGGTGTATTGGATGGGAAGTGCAAGGTAATGTTCGATTCCTTATAGTGTATCCTTTAGTTCTATTTTACTGTTGCAATGTTGCGTTCACATAAATACTTTCTGATGAACATCTATTTCGCTATTTACCTTATTTTTTCAAGATTATCCACAACGGCATCTGTAATATCTTTGACATGGTACTCATTTGCTTCATACATCTCTAGTGCAGCCAGAATAGCTGGTTCTAATTCTCTAAACATTTCGTCACCAATGAGCTTAGCTTTGCCATCGAGTTCTTCTCTGATAGCTGAAGAGACTTCGGTCATAAAATTGCTGAGACGGGCATTGTAGATCTTGTTTTTCTTGTTAATGTATGCCTGAAATTATTCATCACGTATTATAAACTCCTTGGCAACCCTTAGTTCGGATAGAGAATTTATTTTTGTCCCAAGCAACCGCAATTTTAACATCTAGAAGCTTATGCGTTGGACACGATCAAAGGAGAAAACATATAATATCAAATACCAGTACATAACTTATTGATATAACTTAACATATATAGATATAACATAGCAAAGCTTAGGTATGTTACAAAATATTTGAAAATTTTCAGCGCAAATAATTAGTTAATCGAAGTCGAATTTTGTCGCGTTTTCTGCCTCAATGATGGACTGTTCTAAAGAACATGGTTTCAGAATAAAGAGGTTAACGATTTAAATCATGTTTCACTTTCCCCCGCAAGTAAAAGATAAAAACAGACATACGTAATGGCAAAATGGAACCTGACAAATTGAAAAAAGAACCGGTTCGTACAAAAAGCGTTCTTTACTGACATACACGACACGACTTTTATGGCGTTATTCAATTCATTGTCATAAAGTATGAAATTAATGCCAGAAAAAATAATTATAATAATAAAAAAAACATTCTATGAACATAGCAACAAAACGTTATTTAAATGATTTTAAGTACTTATTTTACCTTCAGATCAGCGAGTACAGTTGGTCTCCAATGGATACGACTATGCAGTAAATGAGATGTGTTCAGTCGGAGAGCTACAAGAGCATCAGTAACCTTGACCCTGTTTGTCACGTGGAACACTTCAGCCGCCAAGGCGGAGCTATTGATGTATTTAGCATTTAGGTGGAACTCGTTGAATGGATTGTCTGTAATAGTAAATAAGTGTTATCATAGAATTTTACACATACTTTTTTCTTCCAAATGTAAGTAATAATGGCAAATAGTCAATTAAACGAATGACAGTACCATACTTATGTTTAGAAAGATTGATTGAGTGTTTTATACGGCTCATTGAACAATATTTTAGGTCATATTAAACAGGTCAGTTTACCTAACCGTACTTTTCCTGGGCAGTTTAGGCAAAGCAGTTAACCAGTAAAGTGCACTTTCTTTCGCCCAAACTGACAACTGCCCTTCTTGAAGAGAGAATGACCGTAGGCAACATTATTATCAATCTTCGTGAAAGAAGGTCGCTGGTGGTAGTCACATGCGTGGTTACATGATGGCACATGGATACACTACAAAACAAGTCCACCACCAATAAAGAAACACGTATCTCAAGAAAAACCGAAAAGGAATGGGCGCATAGTGAGGTCGGAGTTTAGGAAAATACAACCCAAGCCCTCGAGTCCATGCGGAATCATACAAATGTATATCTGTATAATTGAGGGTTAATGTCCCCGTCAACACCGTTTAGGTCATTGTGGAGACGATACTTCCAATTTTGTGGGACTTTTATCCAACACTGAGATGAAATGACATCTCAAGCCCTGCCACCCAATGAAACCAAAAGGCTTACATCCATTAGACGGTCTGACTCCCACCACTTTGCCAGGGAAGGCTTAGTCATTCAAAGTGTTTAACCTGTACTCATGTGTGGGTCAGTTTTTAAGAGGGGGTGGGCAAATACAAAAATATATATCAAAGGGTCGAACCAAAGGTATAAAACATCGGATTCATTAGTTCTTTAAATGTTGACAACTCTAAGACTGCAATTTGTAGTAATCTGGCATCCGATTTATATAAATTAAGTTCCAAGGCAGCGTAAAATATCGTTTCAGATGACAGACTGTTCAGACAAAGCATCAGAAATCTTGTCTAAATAAACGGTTGTATTCAGATCCGAAGTCAAGTATGAGAAACTAACCTAAGTCATAGTTCATTTGGAAGTCTACGATTCTCTTTGCGGGGTCGAGGGTGAAGACGGTGTTCAGTGGTCTCCTGTTGTCATATTTGTTTTCCAGGGCCACCCTGTAGGGCGAATCCATGCGAGCGTTGCCCAGAATACTGATCTTCCTTACTGGTGTATCCACCTGGTAATTAAAATTGTAATACACATCACTGACAGTATAGTAACATTAAGGGGAATGGGAACGGTTTCGCCGTCATTTTTTAAAAGGGAGACAACTTTCGGGACTTCCTGTTCATTTTTCTGTAGGCCCAGTCCCACTGAAAAAGGGGTCTACTTTTAAAGGAAAGAATTTGCTGCTTAGGAGCAGATTCTGTCCTTTAAGAGTTGACCGCTATTGACATAACAAAACACTTTTGAAGGGGTTGCCTCCCCTGAAGGTGTACCCATTCCCTTTAACACGCTTAGAAGTTTTAATTTCCGGGAAGTAAGGTAAGTGCGAACACACTCTACCTGTGTTGTGAGTGCAAAGAAACATTCATTCAACATACCGAATTCTTTCATTCACAAACCATCAGTTCGAGGAAAATATCAAAACTAGTTCAAATAAGATAAAACAGTCCTAAGCATAAAAAGTAAGATGTAATGCACGAGCAGCTGAAACCTGAAGAATTAGCTTAAGCGCGAGGTAGACGATTTGACTTATTGCATCCCCTTCTGTTAAAATATGGTGAAATTATCATTACGAAAACACGCCTATCTAAATTCATTGTAAACTTTACCTCTGAAAAAAATCGATTTTAGATGAAATATTGTGATTTTTTTCTTATTTCAGCTCAAAATATAGATTGTGGGTACTCGTTAGAACCGCCTCATGGAAGCAGTTCTAACGAGTACCCACAACCTATATTTTAGAACAGAAATAAGAAAAACATGATTTACCCCTGTAAACCCCAGTTTTACTATACAAAAATGGGGTTCAAGGGGGTATAAAATATATAGGCGTGTTTACGTGATGATGATGCACAGTAGAAGATCTTAGAGTATTTGTTATCCAGATTATGGCCAAATGCGTGATTACTAGATGCGCTCAGATGCAAATTCATCCACAGTTGGGACCATCCATTTTTATGGTTACCTTTTTGCGATAAACGACCCTGTCAAGGTCATGTCAAGCCAGCTTGTTTACCTAACCATATTTTTCCTTATACGTACATCATGATCAAACTCAACAAATGAATAAACTGGCGGAGAACGTACTGCAATCTTGATCACTAGTCGGACGGGCATCCGACTGAGACACCGAGGTCTGAAAGCAGCCTAGCAAACAAGGCCTTTTTTTCTATGTGTATTATTTTACGGTTTGTAATCGATCGCTGTCCAAGACAGTTTTTCAATACCTACATAATGCAATTCAGTGGCAAAAAAAAAAAAAAAAAAAAACAAATACAACATTCAAGGTAAGCGGTTTCAATTTTACTAGAGATGACGCTTTCAAAATACTTTATTACTAAGAGGAAAAAGCTACTTACGTTTAGACTGACAGTCTTGCGAAGTTTATCAAGTTCTCCATTTACTTTGAAAGATTGGATATCTCGCTTTACTGTCTGATACTCCACATCGATAGAACCAGTCAGCTTGTCTTTGGACTTTCCAACTCTAGAGGACATCTGGATGTCTACACTGGAGTACGGATGACTGATTCCTACACTGAAGCTATAGTTCTTTACAGACCAACTGTTGGAGATATCTTCAAGGCGGGTGACGAATGCAATCTTTTTACTAGAGTCCCGAGAGTAGGTGAATTCTGTCTTGCCGTCAAAGATAACACGTCCACGACTTAGAATCATTTCAGAGTCAAGTTGAACATCCTGTAATACATAAATGGCATTCTGTAAAAACAGATGTTCTATATATTGTATCATCAATGCAAATAATTATAGGAATGCAGTTATAACGTTGGTTTTGTACACAATAAAACACTTTATTTAAAATAAAGTGTTTCGGTTTGACTGAACTGTTCACTACATTAATCATTCCGGAGTTTACAAGACGACTAATGCTATCTAGTCTACATGGGCAAGGCTCTTTTCATATACTGGAATGACCTCAATGATTAAAATCGGAAATAAAATTGTTACGCTATGATAAAACGAAGTATGCGGGGAAGATTTACTGTCACTATACGGCATTTATATAAGTAAAATTTCATAGCATAGTTTGGACTTTTCTTTCTATAGGCATAGAGCCGTTTAGTCGTTCATCACAGTCATCACGAAAATATGCCTATATAATTTTGACCCATTAAACTTAACTTTTATGTAGTAAAACTGGGGTTTGCAGGGGTAAAGATTAATTTTCTTATTTCTGCCCAAATCATAGATTGTGGGTACTCGTTAGAACCGCCTCGCCGAGGCGGTTCCAATGAGTATCCACAATATATGTTTTGAGCAAAAATAAAAAAAAATCTCGAAATTTTTCATCTGAAAGTTTTCATTTTTCAGTTGTAAAATTTACAATGTATTTGTATAGGCGTGTTTTCGTAATGCCTTTTGGGTTCAATGAGCCTTCTTAATTTTTATGAAAATGGGTCTTATGCCCTGAAGATGCTAGAGTCCGCAATAGGTCTGGAAAACTTCACTACAGTAGAACTTCGATGGCTCGAACACCGATGGCTCGTTTACCATGGGTGAGTCGAACCCATTCTTGGGCCGCTAGCGAAATCCCCTTCATAAGAAATAGTGGAGGATAATTAAGAAGATTTTAGTCTTTTATCTTGCAAATGTATGCTGTGTGTACTCATTAGAATCGCCTCGATGAGGCGATTCTAATGAGTACACACAGCATACATATACATTATAGATCACGGAAAGATGTCAAAAAGTACTGTGTGTATCACTTGTGTCTTTTAATTTTGGATGGCCATATGGCCATTTTGTGGGAAAGTAACTGTCCTTATGGTCTTCCTTTGTTTAGGTTTCCATTATGGTCTGGTCGCTTAATGTTTGTATTTCTTTCCCTTTGGTGTCTTTTATGGTTGGAGTAAGTTAATTGTATCAATTCCTGATCTTTGTTTTACTTCTTCTTTATATACAAGTGGTTAACGAGAACAGTGCACATTCTTTCGCCAGAATCTGCAACCCGCCCTTCTTGAAATAGCAGACAGGAGAGAAAGACCGTAGAAAAGATTCCATGACCAATCTACGATAAAGGATCTTTACCTTAAAACTTTTCTAAGAGAATCCTGTACCTTCCGCTGATCCAAGAAAGACGTCCCTTTATGGTGAACTAATATTTGACTTAATGATGCTAAGTAAGAACAAAGATATGTGCATTCTAGATGAATGTATAGTTTATTGTTGTTCATCCTACACTTCTAAATATTTGATCTTTATCCATGTTTTAAATTTATTTATCATATGACGTCGCGTCTGAGAGTGTAACAACGCCATGAAATATTTTCGATAATCCACTAATGGATTAAATATGCAAATTAGCTAGATACGTCCCGTAATATTACATGTACGACGTCCTTAACGACGTCGCGTTTACTAATGGCGGAATATTGATATTTTTGTAAACAATCGTGAATAAAATGCGTTTTAAATGTCATATGATAAATAGAATCTTGCATTCGTGCGTATGTATTATTGAATTTAATAACGAGTAGAGGTAGAGTAAAAAGGATAAAATGCTCGGCACAGCCTCGCATTTTATCCTTTTTTCTCAACTCGTTTAATAAATTCAATAATACATGAACACTCATGTAAGAGCCTCTATATGCTCTATTTTAAATTATCTAAATAAAAATACTGTACCTTTCCAATACTTGGCATCATCAATGAGATGTCTGCCTTCATGGAGTCCCCTGTTGGAACGATGACGGATCGAATCCCGATTTTCTTGGTCTCGTCTCTTCCTGCATCCCAAGCGAAATAACCTTCTGTTGTCTTCATGTCGCTTGCACCATAAAGCTCAATACTTCTTGCAGGATAAATAAGCCTGACTTTAAGATCCCTGCTGCTGTAAGTAGCATCATATCCGTAGTGAGCACCATTCAGTGAAAGGTCCATCGTTGAACTTGTTGCTCCTAGAGTACCAGTAACATCTACATTATTGGTTGGGCATTGATATTTAATGTTGTAATTGTTGTCTCTGTTTGTATCAATGTCTCCTTCCAGGCGTACGCTCTTGTCATTTCTTATTGTGTTCCAGTTAATGTAAGCTTTTCCGGAATATCTTCCACTGTCAGCAAGTCCTGATAGTTCAAGTGCACAGGGAGTTGGTGCTCGGACTGTTGTAGACATATGGAAACCACGGTCCATACTGACTTCAATATCATAATCACTTACGATCTGATTGTTGTACATGACAGTTGATGTTTCCTGATACTTCTGGGTTGTAATTTGTCGGTCTGTCTTAATTTCAAGCTGTCGAATAATCTCAAATGGCGTCGTCAATATCACTTTCACAGTTTGTTCACGGCCACTGACTGAAACGGAACTGTCAAGAATAATTTCTCGACCAGATGCCCAGGAAGTCTCAACACGTGTATCGTAACGTCCTTGGCGTGCTCTGTTTCTGACATTTAAGTTCAGGTTTTCAAAATTATCAATCTCACTGTTGAAAACCAAAGATCCAGAAAAGGAAGCAAGTGAAAAACTTTGTGCATTAGCCTGTAATTTCATGGTATTAACGAAAGGAGCTTCAAGTGTTACAGTGGCTTGAAAATTATGCATGTCTCCCGCCTGATCAATTCTCAATTCCGATGATTCGAATCCGTTGAAAGGTGTTGTAAGTTTTACAAAGGCTGTTTTCGGAGACGCATCCAATTTAGATTCTGCCGTTAATGTGATTGTTTTGTCTGTCATATATGTTGCACTCGCTTCTACTGTATCGGTGTCCAATTTCATACTGACACTCAGGTCTTCATAATTTTCGAAAGGTGTTTTGAGTACCAGACTTGAAGTCAAAGGCGATTTCGCGGCTTTAAGTGTTCCACTTAAGTCTTTGTTCATGACTGTCATATCGGCATTGCATTCAAAACTATCAACAGAGGCTGAGTGGATATAAGACGCGCTGCTCCTTTCAAAACCAACGAAAGGGGTTCGGATTTCAACGGATGTTTGAAGACGTCTCCATCCATATCTGGAATAGCTCACTGTCCCTTCAATTGTCTCGCCTGGAGCAAACTGAACTTCGGCCTTAGAACTAAAACGCCTCAAGGTGCCAGAATGCTCAAGGGAAAGCCGGATGTCCCTGAAATTTTCTAGCGGTGTCTTCATAGAAAGTTTGCAGTCGATTGAAGGCTGAGTTTGAATGGAAGAATCGACAGAAATTTCGTTTCCAAGGAGCTTCAGATATGATGTAGCTTTAAAATTTTCATAGGATCCGTCTAAGTTGACCGATGCCTTTTGTTCATCAGAATATCCGGCAAACATTGTCGAGACTGTGGTATCAAATCCGAATGATGACGACTCTGCTTTTAGGGAAGCGGATGTCGAAATGCTGTTATCGGCACCCATTGACAAGGTTAGCATATTGTTGAAATTTAGAAGTGGTCCATCGTGGACAATCTCAAATTCAAGATCTTCAGTGTAGGGTGTCATGAGCGCTGCCTTTGTCTCTAGTTTGTTACCGTTCATCTTGTTTTGGAAAGTGCCGGATATCTCTTTTCCACTTGCCCCTATTAGTTTGGCATCAGCGTAGACATTAGGGAACTGTCCCCGGCTATTATACTGCATGACAGTGGTCTCAAAACCATCGAAGGGCGTTGTAATGCTGACCTTGCCACTGTCTGGCGTTAACCCCTCAATGTCAACTTCAAATTTGTAGTCGTCCTTATTGTGCGTCACGGTTAGTCCGGATCGAATGGCAGGCAGATTTCCTGAATGACTCAAATCAGCGTTGAAGTATCTGAGCTTAGCATATGGTGATTTAATCATCAAACTACCTCTAAATGATTGTCTCCACACATACGACATGTCAATTTCAGACTTTTGCATGGTGCCAAGATCAAGTTCCATATGGCCGTCATAGCCACCATATTTCTCTTTCAAGGAAAAACCACTTGAGAGTTGTTCGTATCCACGGAAAGGAGTGTTTATGGCTGAAGAAAAGGCAATCTGTTTCAAGGTAGTAAATGTTACCTCGGTTGCGATTACTTTACTACCAAAGCGAGCTTCTCCATTAAGTTTGACATTCTCCAGGCTGCCGTCATATCTGAAATTCGAGGCGATGTCATCAGCCAAGAAAGTTGGCAACGATAAGGATACGGCTCCCTCAATTGCTGGTGATGTCTTTAATGACATACTTCCGGTATTGGACTTGCCATTGTATCTCACTTCTGCATCGGATGCGAAATTGAAAAGTTGACCGACGTGATTGAAACTCATTTCAATGTTAGGTGTGAAGACAGACTGAAGTGTTGCGCTACCCGACAGTTTGTTTTTATTTGTGAGTTCAATTCCGGCGATAGCAAGGTTTCTCCTGTTTGCTGTCAATTGTGCTTTGCTTGAGATAAAGGGAAAGTTTCCAGCGTAAGACAGTTTTCCATTTATATGTCTGAATTCTTTGTATGGAGATTTAATGGTCATTTCCCCATCAACGTTGGTATTTGCATCCAATGTTGTGTCCAAAGAGTACTTGTTTGAACCATACTGCATTTCAATGTTTGATCTAAAATTTGTTGTGGTTCCAGAGAATTCAAATCTGGATGTAATGTCTTTAACAAAAGGACTCTTAAGCGATGCACTTCCTTCAAGTTTTGAACCGAAATTGAAAGACATATCGGCTTCAGTGGTCTCGTCATTGATAGTTACCTCGGCATGATTTGTAGACTTGAGTGGGGTTCCATCATGGCTAAATGATGCACTGATCGTCTTATATTCTGTGAATGGAAGCTCCACTTTCATACTTCCGCGCAAAGGCAACGTGGTGAAACTCGCTTCAGTACTTATCAGTGTTTCACTATCGTAGTTGACGGATGCAGTCAGTGTTTGTCCAGACTTTTCGAAAGCAATGTTCAAGTCTTTATTGAATGGTGTTTGCAAACTCATGGCTCCTTCCAGAGCAGTTTCAATGTTGTAATTCATGTTGAACTCACTTTTATCTTTGTTAAGAGTAAGAAGGGCGTTTGCTTTGAAATTCCGAATGTTGCCAGAGTGACTCAGGGTGAAGCTGACATCGTTGGATTCAAAACCTTGCCAAGGGGTATTAATGCTAAGCTGAATATCAATATCACCATCAGATACAGATGATCTGATTTCCACAGACGCCCTTCTCTCATTGATGCCGATTTCGGCAGAAGATCTGAATTGGTTGAGCGTACTTTCGAATGAAACCTTTCCAGAATAGGAGCCTAAGTGAGGTGATTGTAGAGAAAGTGTCCCTTCTTTTACATCATCTACAGAGATTGTTGCCTCGGCAGTATGCTTCTTTGACTGGAATTCTAAAACGGCAGTGCATCTGTAACTCATTCGTCGTGGATCACAGTCAAAATTGAAGGATGCTGGGTACATGCTTGGCGTAGAAACTTCCAGTTTGCCATCAAATTCATCTATCATATTAAATGCAGCATCTAGTTTAGTCGTTTGGCCATTCCAGGTAAGTTCAGCATCCGACTGGAATTTCATTGCTTCCCCTTTTATATTGAAGCTGGTTTTGAACGACTGTTTCGGAGTTATGGCTGTGACTGACGCGGAGATAGGTTCCAGTGTGAACGTTGTTGAGATATCTAGAAGTTTTTTGCTATCGTAGTAAACTTTGATATTTGAGTCTAAATCAGATATGTCCTTTGTGCTCCTCAAAGAGAAAGACACTCCCTTCATGAGTGTGGACTGAACAGAAAACGAGCCTTCAATGTTATCATTCATGGTGAATGCAGCATCGACTTCATGTTTATCTGATCCCACCATTACTTCACTGTGGGACTGGAAATTTTTCGGGTTTCCGTCATATTTGAAAGAAGCTGACAAAGGCGAAATTGTCGGTAACTTTACTGCAATATTACCTTCTAAAGTACCCATGGAGTTGAACGAAGCATCGACTTCAGCTTTCTTGCTTCCATAGGACATTTCGCCATGTGAACTAAATCGGCGTGGTGAGCCTCTGTGTGTAAAAGAGATGCGAACAGTTTCCATTCCATCAAAAACTGGAAGAGAAACTGTTAGATCCCCTGAGAAGGGAGATTTACTGTTTAGACTGCCCATAATATCCACGAGCTGAGTATTTCCAAAACTAATTTTTCCTTGTGATCTAAAATTTAACATGTCGCCTTCTACTGTATAATCGGCATCAACTGGCTTAATCAGTGGACTGTTTATTGATAATTTGCCTTCTTTTGGTGAAAAAGCTAGTTCTGCCTTGTGGACAGTCTCATCACAGAAAGCTTCACCAATTGATTTAAAATTTGTCATGTCCCCAGTGTGTTTAACCGATCCACCAAATCTTCTGTATCCTGGCATTTTAGTCTTCACCACCAAGCCACCAGTAAGATCACCAGATTGCATTGCGAAATTGGAGTTCATGTTAATCTTCGATTCACCGTCGTAGTGATATTCCACTGTAGTTCTGCAGTTTGTCAGAGGTCCGGTATGTTCAATTCTTATTTCTACGGGCTTCACTAGTGGGGCTTCAAAACTAATGTCACCACTTATGTCAGGGCTGTACCGGAGAGAAAGTGCTCCTTTAGTTGTCTTGTCCCCATATGACGCTTCCGCAGATGTCTTTATTCCACTTCCTGTATTGCTATAAGAGAAATCTGTCTCCATAGTTTCCATTACTGGTGATTTCATTGTTAATTTGCCACTCACACCAGAGAGCGATGAGAAGTCAATATCAGCCTCCGACTTTTTGTTCATAAAGTTTATTTCGACATGACTTCTGAAATTGTTCAACTCTCCATCGTGGTTAAGGGACATGTCAGTATTCTCGAAACCCTCAAATGGTGTTTCAACCCTAATGTTTCCACTAACTGCTGGGTCTACACTTCCATAAGCAATGATGTTGAACTTTCTGTCGCCACCGTAGGAGACGTAAGCATTTGAGTCGAGTGCTTTGTTAGTCAACAAATGCCTAAAGGAGACCTCAGCTTCCCTGATATTTGGAGAGTTGATCGTTGCACTGCCAGAATAGCCGTCATTTCCATTAAATTCTACGTCTCCTTCATGTCTGCGTCCTGCAACATCAATTTCTCCATGCGTTTTGAATGTACCACTTCCAGTCTCATGACGGAAAGATGCTTCGTAGTTGTTTAGGTAGGGAAATGTTGACCTCAGTGACGCTGATCCAGTTATTGCTGGCCCATTTGTGAACCCAATCCTGACCTCTGCAGACTTCTTGTTCAGATTATATCTGGCGATGGTATTGAAATCTTGAAGGCTGCCAATGTGTGTAATTGTAGCGGATATGTCTTCCACGCGTCTAAACGGCGTTTTGATCGACATTGAACCTTCAATATTATCAGCAGAGGAAAATGAAGCATCAAGCTGTCCTTTATTATTGTCTACTGAAATCTCACCATGAGTATTGAAGTTCGCTAATGGACCAGAATGAGACATAATCACAGTCATCTTGTTAAAAGCATTTAGTGGACTGATTATGGAAAGTTTACCGGAGATGTCTGAAAGGGTGTTTAAGCTGGCGTCTACTTGCATTTTCTTTTTGCCGTAGGATGCTTCTGCTGTACTTTGGAAGTTTCTCAGAGGACCACTGTGTGTAAGTAAAACACCTATTGGCTTGAAACTGGGACCTTTCAAGTTAAATTCTCCCTTCAAAGAATTGGTATTATCAAATGAAGCATCCCCGATATATGTTTTACCTTTGCATTTGTATTGCATATTACACTTGAAACTATTCAATGAACCGGCGTGTTTCAGTGTCAATTGTTGATTCTTAATATACGGGAATGGAGTTTTTAAAGCGATCATCGTACTGAATGTTGGTTGGATTTGGAATCGAATATTTGCACTTCCTTTCTTCTTGCCTTGCTTGGCGCGCACATTAGTAGTAAACTTTTTCCATGAGCCCCAGTGATCTAGGGAAACCTTTAGCGTATCCATATAAGGACTGCGAAGACCGAAGTCAACATCTATTTTCTTCTCGGCCTTAACAGTTAGATCAGCTTCCGAAACGTCTTTGTTCTTTTGTAATTCAGCATGGCATTTGAAGTTTGACAGACCTCCTTCATGAGTGTAGGATATTCTGGATATTCTGTACTGCTGGAATGGTGTCTGTAGGGAAGCCTCGAAAACTATGATGGTTTCTGTGTTCAATTTTAAGTCACCACTGATTTCCTTACCATTGTTTTCGACTTCTATATGTGAAGCAAAATTGTTCCTGGTGCCATCATGAGAAAATGCTGCTCTCAAATTCCTATAACCTTTCACAGGGGTGTGCACTGAAAGCTCTCCCGACATTGGACTATTCAGATTTAGCGCTATGTCTGTAGAGTACTTGCCCAGGTAAGAGTTAGATATCTCGGAGTGACTTGTGAACTGTTTATACGTACCATCAACGGTTTGTACTATCTTGGTGTTTTCAAAGTTTTCCAGTGGCGATTTCAGAGTAAGTTCTGCGGAATAACTTGGTTTGGTTTCGACCTTCATTTCCCCTTCGTATCTGTCACTGCCTCTTGAAATTTCCAAGTTAGATTTGAAGTTGTTGTTGTCAGATTCGTGCTGAAGATCAACGGTAGTTGTTATTCCCCACGTGGCCTCAGCGTGTGATCTGAAATTCATGCTGTCTCCGCTGTGTGAAAATGATCCGGTAATGTCGGAGGAAAATGGTGACATAATTCTTGCAGATCCTGTTAGCCCGTTCACACTAGAGAACGATGACTCAGCTGACAGACGTTTGCCTTGCTGGTATTCAATTTCTGCATGATTATTAAACTGTTGCAGATCTCCTTTGTGCGAAAATCCGAAATTTGCATATGGAAGCGTTTCAAATGGTGTTGTAAGTTTCAATGACGCCTTTAAGTTCTTTGGATCCCTCAGACTGTAAACGCTTATCAACTTGATTTCTTTCCTCGGCATATATTCAACAGTAATTATTCCTTGCCTTTCATTATTGTCCTCGGTACGTTCTGCTGAAATCTGAATATAGGATACATCCCTGTATGGAGTATTTACTCGGATATTTCCAGATAAACCGTCACGCGAGTCCCACGATCCAGATGCTGACCACGTGCTGATGATTGGTACAGCATTTACTTTTGCTTCAGCTTTGAAAACTTCCACTGTTCCTTGAACTTCGATTTCAACAGACATAGGCACAGAAGATGGTGGTGTCACTACTAACTGGACTTTCTTGATTTTATCGTTTCGATAGCGACTCTCATATGACACTTGCTTATCAGGCAAATACTGAATTGAACCTATGGTCTTGATATCACCGCCATCCATAAGCTTAGAAAATTTGATGGTTATAGGTTTTAAGTATGGGAATTTTAGCTGTACAGATGATTCGACGTCTTCATTTGAAAGCATTGCTGAACCATCTAGAGCAACTGTCAAGTCGGGGGATGCTGAAAGCTCAACGCGCCCAGTCATCGGGTAGTCTAGGTACGTAGAATCGACCTTCGCAGAGAGGTCATTTGGTCCAAATGGATTGGTCATTCTCAAGACACTGGTTACCTTGCCGTTTTCCCTTGTATAATGAGCATCAGCAGATGCGACAGTGGCACCATCCTTAGTAAGCTTCATAGTAGAGTCAATTAGTCCGGTTTTATGTTCGTGATCCATTGTTAGCATGATATCACGAATTGGAGCAAACGTTGACTGAAGTTCGAATGCTGATCGCATTTTTCCTGCTCCCATACGCATATCTTGGTGACCATTATATTTAATGGAAACGCGGTTGTCCTTCCAGGTCACAGTACCACTTGATGAAATATCATTCACTGTATTAGTATGGTCCCATTCAGCATTGAATATTTCCCTGGGAAGAATTATCCTTACATTCCCACTATTCTGAACGTTCCATCCATTCATATTGTGGTTCATTTCACTAGTGATAGAATACGTCTCCTTGTTTTTCAGTACTTTAATTTCTGCTGATTTCTGTTTCAGTTTATTGATCAAACTGAAGGACATTCCGGCGTTGCTGAAATCTTTGAAAGATGACTTAATATCTACCTGTCCCTTAACAGTTGAATCCCCCTTTCTTGTAAGTGAGATATCGGCTTGTGCACTTTGTTTATTCCATTTGGCAGCTAAAGTGGTTGTGAGCTGATCATCAAGCTTGTGAGATACTGTTACTTGTATGGTCTTCATGACTTTAACTGGAGTCTTTGCCAGAAATTCGGCATTTACGGAAGACAACGACAATGGACGTCTCAAGGTCAGAGTTGTAGAAACAATCTTCTTAGGATTCCATTCCACATCCATTCTAGTGACAAACTGGGAGCCTTGTATCTGTTGGTTCATTGATACGTCAAGTTTCCTGAGTGTTGCAAAAGGGGCTCGCAGTTTCAGGTTACCTGTGATTTCACGCATGTCGCGTTTTGATACATCCCCGAACGTTGTGTCTAAGGAGATAACTTTGCCGGATTCCCACTGGAAGTCTACATGGGAAATCAGTTTACTTTTAGCGACATTCTTTAAATTCAGAGCAAGTGTTCTGCCTGGGTACTGGATTGTCAATGAACCATCAATATCATTTATCGATGGGAAGTCTCCACTCCCGGTAAGAACAATTCTGTTGGAATCATCTTTATCAGCATCTAGTCTAAGGTCTGCTCTCGATGTGTATTTGTCTTGTGATCTTGACCCATCGAAGGTTGCAACAATATGCCTTGATGGATACATTAAATCAGAGGTGATCTGCATGGAGTCACTTTGTATATCTGTCGATACAGCAGCAGAATATGTTGTTTTTCCTCTGGAAAATAATCCCTTACCATTGTAAACCTGCGGTCCTAAACTATATTCTCCTTCAAGTTTTATTGGTTCTAGGTTTAGAAGATTAATGCTGGAACTGACCATAAGAGCAGTCGGTGAGGATCTTTTCCATGACGTTACAATACTGTTAATTGATTTACCAATTCGGACTGTCATAGTACTGTTGAACCGATGATCATTGCTTTCACCGATTACCTGGCTGATGGAAATTTTCTTGCCAGGGTAGTTCAGGGTAAATTCACCGCTCATGTCTGTGAGTTCTTTGGATTTGTCGGACAGTTTAATGGCTGTTTCTAGTGCATTTTTATTCAGACGAAGCATAATGTTTGAGTCAAGATTGCGCTTGTCGTGTTTGTGATCAGCCTTGGCAACCATTCTTAAACCCTGAAAGAAAAGAAAGAAGTAAATACATTTTAGTATTTATAATTATAACAATGAGTCCTGCTAATCAACTTGGGTCGGTCTCAGTAGCTGAGTCGCGTCTGACTGGTGATCAGGAGGACGAGGGTTCGATACCTGCGGGGTCGGCAACATTCTATCATGGATATTGATCATGAAATCTTTTCTACGGTCATTCTCTCCCTTCCGCTGATTCAAGAAGGGCAGCTGTCAGAAAGAATGTGCACTGTATTGGTTAACTGCTTACATGTACGTATAAGCCTGCCCAGGAAAAGTATGGATAGGTAAACTGACCGGCTCAAAAATGACCTAAAATAGTGTTGACTGGGACGCTAGAATCCAATACAAACAAACAAACAAACAAACAGATCAACTAGAATATTTAACTAGATTTGATATCATTCTAGAACATATTTCTATAACATTTAATACAATTGCAATTGAATAAAATAGAATTGAAGGCAGTGATCAGGAATCGGTACAATTATACCACAGCTCCCATCAGAGTCACCAATAGGGAAAGAAACACAAACATGAAACAACTATACCCTAAAGGAAACATCAATAGCGGAAAGCCAAAAGGACAGTTACTTTCCAACAAAATGGCCAATAGGCCATCCAAAAGAAAAAAAATACAAGCGTTACACACATTCAAAGACAAACCATAACAAAAATAAACCGCAACAGAAGCCCAGCCTTGGAACGGTCAGTGAAACGAATTCCACTGGGGGGGGGGGGGGGGGGGGGCGGGGGCTTCAATAGATTTTACGCGGCCGCAGTCCTCACCCGTACTTCCGTCTGTTTCTAGTTTTAATAAACTAAAGTATAAAGTACAGTCAGTTCTGTATAAAAAATCTATACTTAACTATATCAGTAAATAAAGTGCTCCTGCATCAATTTCTATACATTACGATTACACTTCCGTGCGACATAGTGCATTTTCACATCTCCAAAATGGCTACTTTTCTGAAGAAAATCCGTGATATTTTTGTTATTTTTACTTCAAACATAGGCTGTGAGTTCTCGTTAGAACAGTCTCATTGAGGCGGTTCTAACGAGTACCCACAACCTATGTCTTGGAGCAGAAATAAGAAAAGTAATGTTCACCCCCGTAAACCCCAGTTTTCTCTATATAAAGTGGGGTTTACGGTGGTGTTCATTTCACGGACTTGTTAGCATGATGAATTCCCATTGACTTGATCTGTAGTTCGCTTTAACTTTTTCTCGTCACATTGAATGACAAACATCTGAATACAAATTTAGGTACATGATTTTTCATGTCCTGAATCGACACTCCGCCATATTCTTGTTGTACATGATACTGCATCGGAACTGAGAGCTCCCGCCTTCAAGTCACTCGCTTATTATGGTAGTTTCAAATGGTTGTTTTTGTTGTTATTGGATTTCCGGAAATTAAACTCCTTATTTATTTCATTACATTTAAAAATGAAGTTACTTATTCATTTTATTTTTGTTATGGTTTGTCTTTGAGTGTGTGTATCGCTTATATTATTTTGTTTTGGATAACCAATTTGCTATTTTGTGAGAAAGTAACTGTCCTTTTGGCTTCCGCTATTGATGTTTCCATTAGGGTCTAGTTGTTTCATGTTTGTGCTTCTTTCCATATGGTGTCCTGATGGGAGCTGTGGGTTAATTGCACCGATTCCTGATCATTGCCTTCACTTCAATTTTATTTGCAAGTAAATCAGTACAATGTAGATCGTAAGTTCCTGATCGTGGCCTTTATCTTTTACTTTGCGAACGCCCAAACCTCATTACATCTTATGAAGAGTAAAATTGAAACTCCCATTTTTCTGTCTGAAATCTGTTTTTTTTTTAATTTTCTATGAAGGGTTATCCTTTTTACAAATTTCTCTGGGCCAGACTAGCTAGTTTCGGCCAATATGGCCTCATCAGTGACACTCAGATATTTTCAAAACTCATAATGGAATCAATGATCCCAAGGGACAAGAAAATATAAACTGCACTATGATTAAGGACAGGGAAACTGTTTTCGACCGTCACACATTCCATTAACAGCAGCTATTGTGACGTTAAATATGTCCTAAGAAAGGGTTATCCTTTGAAATCGAGGAATACACAGTAGAACTTTGAATTATGGAATGTACAAGTAACAAATATAGCTTTAAAATTTAATAATCTGTGGAGTTAAGAATCCATAGTAATTTTACTAGTGGACGGCCGAAATGTGGTAGTACAGTTTCCGTTTCTTACTTATCAATCGACTTATATATTGATGGTACAAAAATTGTTTTTGTTTTTCACCATCGGCGGCTTGAGATTGCTGTGATAATCTAAATATTTGTGGACTGCTTAAAACACGTCTGAATTATTGTAAGTTTTACCTTGCCCATTATAAAGTTTCCATTGAAACTGGCAGACGCGTAGGTGAGACTCTTGATGTTTCTGTTCATAGAAGCTGACAATGAGATTTGCTTGTCTTCGTCTTTAAAGTCCTGACCATAGCTTATATCAGCATCAACCTCGGAACGTTTCTTATTGTGGTTGACATTTCCAGTAAATTTGAGGTTCAGCTCGGGATTCTGTTTCACTGCCAAATTCCTATAAATATAAACGTTACTGTCGAAAGACTTTTTATGTTATTTTCAAGGCATACTGGTGAAATTTATAATTGCTTAAAAATACGAAAATAGTATAATGGATATACTGTATTGCATGCATTTTGCTACAAATGCGAAATAATGTTATTTGCAGAAAAGTATAGTGGATAATTAAATGACACGCTATAGTTGCATATTGTAATTTATGAAAGGTTATTGTGTTTTTATGTATCTAGGAACTACATAAAAGTAAAGAAAACGACGCCCTTTAAATATTCCGAAATCCACACAAAACGTACTCATTAGAGAATCAAGGAATGGATTGTTTGTCAAGACATTAGTGTTTACATTTGAAAACATTTTATTTCAATTGTAGGTACAAAATCCTTATAGCCAAGCTTAAATAGTTTGATCAAATCTGGTTTCCTTTTCCTCATTTTCGAAAGCATTTGCCATTGCCTGAACTATAAATATAACTTACATAGTTGCCTTTGCCTTTGTTAGCGTCTTGCTGCTGAGATCTATCAACTTGGATACCAGTTTTATATTATTTCTGGCGAATTTTCTGATGACGTAAGTGAAATCAACGTCGGTAGCAAGGGTTCTCCAGTTTCGATTGTCAAACTTTGACTTTAGTTTAACATCTATCGGGCTGGATCGTATATCCATCTTGATGTTGTACAGCTGTCTGTTTCTACGATAATCCTTCTTTGCAAAGGCACCTGTTTCAACATATAAATTACAATAAATTTCCTGTGTAACAATTTGCATTATTCGATGACTCTAGATATGACAATAATTTGTGACAGATTTCAATATATTGCAAAATATATATACATGTACAGATTTTTGTGCTCACTAGAACCTCCTTCCTGAACTCGTTTTAATGGGTACACACAACCCAAGTTATTGTGCAGAATTATATGTATTTGCTTGCAAACTGCATGGTATCCCGTTGTTATATTTGGTATATGTTGCACTGTTATTAGCAAAAATAAAAATGAACGAAAGACCCAAGGAGCGCCACCATCACATCACTCTCTACACCAAGAGGAAGAGGAAACATACACAAAAAACAATTCGGAGACATAGTGGAATTCTCTCCACTAACTGTTCCAAGGCGGTTCTTCTGTGGCGGTTTATTTATGTTGTTGTTTGTTACTTACTGTATGTATCACTTTTGTCTTTTTATTTTGGATGGCCATTTGGCCATTTTGTGGGAAAGTAACTGTCCTTATGTCCTTCCTTTGTTTAGGTTTCCATTATGGTCTGGTCGCTTCAAGTTTGTGTTTCTTTCCCTTTGGTGTCTTTGATGGGTGGAGTAAGTTAATTATATCGATTCCTGATCTTTGTTTTAATTCCACTATACAATAAAAATGACAGCTAAAGACCAACACAAAAACTACCGCCTTTGAACGGTCAGCAGCATAAGCCACTGGGGGGGGGGCTTAAAGATCTTTTACTGGCCGAACCTTCGCCCTAGGTAAAGGGTGTTGATTCCAACAATAAACACTAAATATTCGATTTGCATAATGCTTTCCTAAATCAATCAATGCATCATCATAGAGACATAAATCAAATTCAAACACTGAGGTGAAGCAAAGATGCGGGCTGCTATAGCCGATGCAACCTTACACCGTTGGCCAGAGCTAAACAATCATTAGTTAAACCACGATGGGCCGAGCAAAAGACATACCATCAGGCCTCTTTTAGTAAAGATTTATGCGGAAGACATCATTGAGTTTGAAGCCTGATCCGCCGCCGTGCAATCGAAGAGTCCAGCATAGTATCTACCGTGATTCGGTCGACAGCCATACGTGCGGTCTGTCGCATGATTTCAACAATGTATCCAACCTTTTTATCACGAATTATAGCTTTTTGAATTTCTCCGAAAAATTAGTGTTGCCTAAAATTTCTTAAAGGTATAGAGCCAGTCTCCATAAAATACAGGTTGCGACACCCCTTGTTGCAGAAGTGTCTTCAAACTGACATTATATTTTTCAATCAAACACTTCACGAGGACTGACAAACTTCCTTGTCCAAACCACGGCAAAACCTAGACCCCACCCAGTATTTTACTGAGCGTTCCAAGGCCGTGCTTCTGTAGTGGTCTATTATTGTATTTGTTGGTCTTTGTATTTATGTACTACTTATATCTATTTAGTTTGGATAGCCGCTTGGCCAATTATTGAGAACTGTCCTTCTTGACTTTCCGCTGGTGATCTTTCGTTAAAGGTGAAGTGTTTTAAATTGGTGGTTCTTTCCCATTGGTGTCGTGGATGAGATTTTTTTTAATTGAGGTTTAAGGTCCCCTTCAATACTATTTGAAGATCATTTTGAAGACGGTGTTGCCAATTTCGTTGGACTTCTACCGGACACTGAGATAAAATTACATCTCAAGACCTACCACCGAAACAAAACCAATACGGTTTATATGCAAGGACGGTCTGAGTCGCATGACTTTGCCTGGGCACGCTTAGACCTTCTAAGCGATTTACCAGTACTAATGTGCGGTCGGTTTTAGCTCTGCGTGGAAGCACCGTGCAGGCGAATCTATTTCTTCAAACACCGATGGATGCCGGGTAAGGTACTTGTATTTGGTCCTTATTATTGCTTCCACTTCTATTTTTAAAAGATTTCCATGCTTTTTCATGAATGACAATTTTTTTTTTTTTTGATTTCAGGTTTAATGTCCACGTCAGAACTGTAAAGGTCAATTTGGAGACGTTGCTTCCAATTTTGTGGGACTTTTATCCGACATTGAGATAAAATGACATCTCAAGCCCTGTCGCCCAATGAAACCAATAGGGTTTATTAGCATGGACGGTCCGACACTCGTACCGCTTTGCCTGGGCAGGCTTAGATCCTCTAAGCGGTTTACCAGTACTCGTGTGCGGGCCGGATTCAGCTCTGCGTGGAAGCACCATGCAGCCCCTATATTTCTTCAAGCCCCTATGGGGAATGACAAACGGTAAGCCTTGACTCTAGTGAAAACACATTAACAAAGAACAACTTCACTGTGTAGAAAACGTCACTAGCGAAAATCAAAATGATAGTTTCTTTCCCACAAAAAGGCCAAACGGTTATTCAAAATAAAAAGGCATTAGCAATACATACATGCAAAGACGAACTATAACAATAATAAACCACAACCGAAGAGCCACCTTTAATCCTTTACAGCTAGCTGAAGTCCCCAGTTATTAAGTACAGACAGCCCTAAGGCGATGCTTTCATATCGATTCTCTTTTACCTTTAGTATGTTGTAATGTTTGGCTATTTTGTGTGTGTTATATTTTCTTTTACCATTTATGTAAGTAATATACAATGTTTGTTAAATTTGGGTATCTGTGTCGCTACTAAGTCAGGAAGGAGCTGCAAGCTCAGCTAGACATTCATGCCTTTGTTACATGATGGTAATTGTTTGTTTAATTTTCGGTTTAACGTCCCCGTCAACACTGTATAGGTAATTTTGGAGACTTTGCTTCCAATTTCGTGGGACTTTTACCCTACACTTATATGAAATGACACGTCAAGCCTTGTCGCCCAATGAAACCGCTAGTGTTTATAAGCATGGATTGTCCGACTCACAACGCTTTGCTTGGGCAGGCTTAGATCCTCTAAGCTGTTTAGCAGTTCTCGTGTGCGGTCGGTTTCAGCTCTGCGTGGAAGCATCTTGCAGCCCATATATTTCTTCAAGCCCCGATGGGCGGGGGCCGTACATGATGGTATCTTGCCCTACCTTTTAGAATGACAGGCTTGGTGAAAACCTTATCCATGACGAAATCTACCATCATCTTTTTGCCAAAAATATTTGTAAATCCACCGCCGATCGCCAAAAGCTCCTTAGTTGGTGTTCGAATAGAAATGGTTGGTTTGTAGATCACCTTCTTCTTCCACGTTTGCATTTGAACATTGGTTTCAACTGAATAGTCCTTCCCCTTTGCGAGACTGAGAGTAGCCGAAGCACGGGCCATTTTCGTGTTCTTCATCAAGGTACCTGCGATGGAAAATTTGGTACTTGAACACAAAATGATTTTTCTGCACAAATATTAAGGTGCTTTTAAGTATTGGTGTTCTAACATTTACGAGGACTGTTCAAATATGAATGCAAGTAGAACGTTTTCTCATGCACTAATGCGAAAATCACCTGGAAATAAATATCACAGCATAGAAAAACATTCTACCTATACATTGATACCAAACCTGTTAAAATCCGTGCACTTTAGCCATGTATATCGTTCGATAAACACTCTACTCTTGTATACTAATACAAAATGCCGTTGAAATACGGTCCTATATTAAGAATCGTTGTATTCTTGGTATACGGTGCAAAGACATTTTTGATGAAATATGTTCGGTTTTATGGGCATAATGAAATGTCTTTTCCGACAGTTTTCCGTTGGTGTAAGAAATTCAGCTGTGGGCTAGGCTCAACAGAAGATGCTGCACATGATCGTCGGCCGAAAAGAGCAACATCTGCTAAGATGGTTGCTACAGTGAAGGAAATAGTTGCTACCGATGCACGATACATCACTAGGCAAATAGCTAGTATGGTTGGCATCTCATTAGGATCAGCTCATTCAATTCTGAAACGGGATTTGAAAATGAGAAAGATCTGTGCTAGATGGATTCCCCATCTGTTGACAGATGAGCAGAAAAAGACATGCGTTCAGTGCGCCAAGAAGTTGCTTAAAAAGTTTCCAAATTACAATGCACGGTCTTTCGCTAATGTCGTCACAGGTGACGAGACATGGGTTCACTTTTCTGAGCCAAAACGAAAGATTCAGAACAAAATATGGGCAACAAAGTATTGCAAAAGACCATGCATTGCAAAGCGGACCATGAGCGTCAAGAAGGTAATGTATGCCATATTCTTTTCAAATCAGGGCCCTGCTATTCAGGTTACTGTGCCTAAAGGCAAATCTGTAAATGCGAAGTTTTACACGAATAAAGTTCTTCGAAAATTGAAGAAATATTTCAAAGAACGAAGACCCGCAACTGGTTTGGCCAATGTCAGATAGCTACATGACAATGCATCAACGCACAAGGCGTTCATTGTGCAAGACTAGCTGAAGCAGGAAAAGGTTGTTGAACTCCCTCACACTCCACCCCCCCCCCCCCTACCCCCGTTCTCCCCGTGTGACTTTGTTTGTTCCCGCGGCTGAAAAAAAAACACCTTTCTGGTCGAAAATTTGTACAGCGCCTCGGTTCTGCAATATTCCAGTGCCTTCATAGTATACCTCGAAAAGACTACCAAAATGCATTCAATGATTGGATCAGAAGACTGAAAGTTTGTATATCTGTTAAAGGGGAATACTTTGAGGGGGCAAAATAAATTTTTCATCGAAATCTGTCACGGAATCATTTTTATGTGCTTAGTTGCATTCATATTTGAACAGTCCTCGTAAGAGTGGGACAACTGTCATTGCTGGTAATCTAAGTTTTGAAATTGGTTATGTTGAAATTGTATTGATATTTGTAACTAACTGTATGTTCCAAAGGATTTGAAAAGTTTCATTATCCATTACGTGAAAAGTTTCTCTGAAAGAATAATTCAAATCCGCCGCTTTTTGTCGCTAAGTACTTAATAGAAATAGTTTACTGAGTAAACAATCTACTTAATATGAATATATGTTCTCTTTATAACTCTTAATTCTGGCAGAGCTGAAAAGCTGCAGTGGTATAGATTATTTCTGGATAACAACCTTACCCTTTAGTGTAATAGGTGTTTTTGTAGCTCCCTTCATTGCAAGATTTACATCAAATAATTTCCACGGAGCGTATTTAATAGTGCCGCCAACAGTAATGTCCTTGCCATTTGGTGTAGTAATATCTATGGTTGGCGTATACATCATTCCAGGGCCAGACTTTTCAGAGTTGATAACAGCTTTAACTGCAGCTCTTAGGGAACCATCCCAGTTAAGTCGACCAGTCAGACCTTTAGAAAATCGTTCATTCACCATTGTACCTGGTAAACGAAAATCATAAAATCGTGTGACCATGCTGTTGATTTGTTTGAAAATACTAATTTTGACTGCCTTCAAGGGAAATGCATGCATTGCTGTAAATGAAACTCTTTCAAAAGGGTTTATCTTTTTTTTTTTTTTTTTTTTTTTTTTTTAAAAGGTAGTCATCTTCAAAGAAAACGAAATGCTCGTGAGAGGCAAAATAATTTCTGTCTGTTTAGACTCGTTTCCTTAGAAGGTCTAGTTTACAGAAAGTCATATGGTAAGTTACGTTATATGTCTCTTTGGTCAGAAAAACAACATCCATGAGCAAGGTATATCAACTGTATTCATTACCACGTAATGTTTCCATTTCAGACCAGATTTTTAGGTTCCGGATATTCTCTGAGTTCCTAAATGACAAGCGTAATGGGACGGCTATATACGTTTGAAAAAGGTTCATACAACATTTGTTTCTGTCGTCATTAGTGTCCACTTGTAAAAGTAATATATTGTTGCGAAGTCCAAACTTCCTTGCTTTAAGAGAAAATTTGGTAATTTGTCTCATTTTTCTTAATATTTCAAGTGTATACAAATGCCTCTTGAAAAACAGAAATACTGATTTAGCTTCTATTGCTGGATAATTGATGGAAATCGTTAACTACCTTTAAAATCTCCACGTTTCCATGGTGAAGTTATACTAGCATCAAATGTTCCTGCCACTTTGTTAAGGTTAAGGTCGATGCCGAAACTGCGGTCTACTTTGGAATTAGGTGTTGAGAAAGCAAATCTGATGATGTTATTATCGGCGTCCTGTAGATAAATACAACATCAAAATATCAACCTCCTGTAATAAATACCACTTTAAACCCATTTTACATTACGATAACACATCCCAAAATGGCCATTTTTCTAATGAAAAGTTGTAATTTGTTACTTATTTTTAACTCTAAACATAGACTGTTGGTGCTCGTGAAAACGACCTAATTGAGGCGTTTCTAACGTGTACCCTCAACCTAATTCTTAGAGCAGAAATAAGTCAACTAATGTTTACCCGTAAAACCTAGTTTTCTCTATATCAAAATGGGGTTAACGGGGTATTCATCACAGGGACTTGTTAACATGGTGTATAGGTAAAATGTGCTAATAACTCTGGTCTTATTTCGTTGGTTTTATTGAATAATTTCTTTTCACTGGGAAAGCTCAACCAAGTGGGATACTATTCTTTTCTCGGCTTTAAAAGTGACATGTCCGTTTTGAAAAAAGCAATATGATATTTTCCCTAGGTATACTTCATAGAGA
This sequence comes from Lucinisca nassula, assembly GCA_963580285.1. NCBI lineage: Eukaryota > Metazoa > Mollusca > Bivalvia > Lucinida > Lucinidae > Lucinisca > Lucinisca nassula. The sequence continues at coordinate 142,266,438 of OY757014.1, forward strand.
AATTATATGTTTTGGTTAGAACTACTTCATAATGTCGGTCAAAATCTATGTTTTAAATAAAACGAAGAAAAACAATGCATGCTCATGCTATCATGCTAAGGAAGTTCTTTAAGAAGGCTTCAGTAAGACATACAACCGCCTGAATATGGGTCTTTTCAAAACTTAAGACATAAATATTTAAGAAACGAAGCTGAAAATATTCGACCAGAACCGGACTCGAACCGGCGACCCCTTGCCTTCAAGGCAAGTGCTGTACCGACTGAGCCACCGGTCGCTTATCACATTCCTTCAACTTCGAAGTTTTATAAACTTAGTAAACACCATTATTGTTGAAGCACGGGGAACCCTTTTACAGTCCCCAAAATTGCACTTAACACCGGCTGTTGTTAATAAATACATAAATCTTTAAGAAATGAAGGTGCAAAAATGCGCCCAGAACTGGACTCGATCCGGCGACCCATTGCCAAGACTAGGCTGTATGAACGTGTGAATGTCTAGACACGCGAATCCAACATTGCGAGCTACATCTTCTATTTGTATTCAAAGTAGAAGTAAAACAAAGATCAAGAATCGATACAATTAACTTACTCCACCCATCAAAGACATCATGCAAATGCAAATGTACTGCAACATACGTGTACATAGAGGATCTTACATGAGTGCTCATGTATTATTGAATTTATTAAACGAGTTGAAGAAAAGAGATAAAATGCGAGGCTGTGCCGAGCATTTTATCCCTTTTCTTCAACGAGTTTAATTCAATAATACATGAGCACGAATGCAAGATTCTATTTATCATATGACATTTAAAACGCATTTTATTAACCATTGTTTAACAAAATTGTCAATATTCCGCCATTAGTAAACGCGACGTTGTTAAGGACGTCATACATGTAACGTTACGGGGCGTATCTGACTAATTTGCATATTTAATCCACTAGTGGATTTATCGAATGATTACATGGCGTTATTACACTCTCAGACGCGACGTCATATGATAAAGGTACTTTAAGTCTCTCAGATTTGTTTTGTTTCCTCTTCAAGTGCCATAAATATTATAATAAAAGATGTATAATATTCCGATCCCATCCGATAACGTGAAACAATAGTGTGCTTACGTGTGTAGATCTGGCCTCAAACTTGTAACCTGTAAGGGTATCTTTCTTGTTCAGGGATACAGTCATACTAACAGGTCCAGTCAGTGGGAAGTAAGGTGATGTGTGCACAAGCGAAGCATTAGGATACTGAAGCTCTCCGCACAGCTCAAGACCGGTAATATAAGCCAGTTTGTCTCCGGTGCAGGCTGACATGGCCTGGCGGTTGTCGGTAATCATTTTCTGTTCTCTCTCCATGTCACGATGGACGGTGAAAAAGGCAGATCTACAAAAACAGATATTTGTTTTACATGGCTGGATTTATTATCAACACTGTCCTTGTTTTCAGTCATCAACAATCTCTGCTACTACGATATAACGTACAAGACAAACTAAATCACCAAAAGAATTGAAAACTGTGTGTGTGTACAAGTAAGACAAATTTAAAACAATGTTTCGACCAACCGACACACACACGCAAAGTGTTATTGTTAAAAAAATCTGACCAACGTACACTCTTGTCAGAGGGATCAAAATTCGCTGTATAACTCGAGCAAGACACTCATTAGGAAAAACATAGCCTCAATAGCACAGTGGTTAACCTCGATAGCGCAGTGGTTAACGCGTTCGACTCATGATCGAGAGGTTGTGCGTTCGAATCCGGCACCCGGTATCGAGGTGTGTTCTTGGGCAAGATACGTAATGACACTGTCTCACTCCACCCAGGTGTAAATGGGTAGCAGTGGTGTATTAGTCACTGCCTCTCTCTCGCGCGCGTGAAAACATCCGGAATGAGTGTTCGAGAGCGATTAAATAAGCTTGAAGCTTCCATCGCAATCGAACTAAAATAAATTAGTATAAACTAAAAACATAGCCATGAGAGACAGTGTTTTTTTTTTTCATGTCAGTATAAATGACTTTTAATCTGTGATTAATGCTTCTGAGCAAAAATAGTGAAATCGATACATAATAATATGTTTGTAAATAACACTTTCCTCTATGTATAAAATGGGGCATTTACGACCTACAAGGGTATACATTACATGGATTTATTCCGGTTTAAACACCCTAATGAACGATGCTTACTGAGCCCATGTGGTGGTTCTTGTTTTGTTCATTAAATGAACCCCGCAAAGCGAATTTGTGTCTTCGAGAATTCCGTCATGGCAAATTTTAACTGCGCATGTCCAGCCATTCAGAGGGGCCAGGGATATGACTTTCAGTCTGAAGGTTCCTCTTGACTCACTGCTTGTATGAGCGAGCAGCGAAGGTTCTGGCGAGACTGCGCGGATGCGCAGGCTCGCCTGAACTTTCGCTCCTCGCATAGGCGATAAGTACCAAAATCGCTTGACGGGGCCCAAATATGGTTCATTGCTACATGGATGTGGTGTATTCCTTCCTTCCAAAGGCAAACCCTTTCTAGAACATATTCATGATACCTGCTAAGCCAAAGGTACTAAGTCCACTATGCTCCTTAAATCTTCGCAAGTCAACGAAAGTTCTTCACAACGTAGTGGAATTAGTACGCTTGGCTTGCGAAGATGGTTTGATGCTTTCCGTTTGCTTTATTTTCTTTGTAATATTGAACACCCCTCGTACGAGAAAAAGAGATATGATTGCTTTGCTTTGTGATATGCAAGTCCTTTTTACGCAATGTTTTGTTTGATATCTTAGTGTCATTGATAGCCTGTATTATGTGATTTTGACACCTAGGAACTTTTATTTGAATTTGTAGTTTTATATTCCAACTGATGTAGAGGGTGTTTAGAAAGCTAAAGTCCTTGTATGACCCATGAGTAATCAGTCGGAATATATAAACAAGCTAGCTGTAACTTACTTCACACTAATGATGTCCATTCTGTCTTCGGGGAGATCCCACTCGGCATTAAGCACTCTACCTTCTGACAACTGAATCTTTCCTTTTACCATAGTATTGGAGTGCAAAGTAGATACCATTTTAATGCCGCTCTTTGTAACATAAGCATCAACACTCATCATGCTAGATATCTCTACAGCAGCACTGAAAATTAGAATTTTATAAAGTAAGATTAGCAAACACATTAAAACAATGTCAAAAATGCTTTCATAGGTCTTTGGGTGGTATTTTATTCCGCTAAAACGCAATAATACAAAAACAGTTTTCAGATACAGGTCTCAAAATAGAGTTTTAGAGGTTTTGGTTCGAATGACTAATCACCATACATGTTTTAGAGAAGGATTACCAAAATGCTTAACCCGCAGCTTATTTACTATATTACAATATTACAATCGGTTGACAGTGTGACACTGAGAGCATTCACATTATATGTTATTTTCCTGCAAATGGATACATCTGAAATATAACCATTGTTTTACAAGTGAAACAATTTTATACTGTTATTTAGTACCAGTCTCACTAATAAGGCCTATTTGTCCGTAAAAAGCAAATCTGCCACTGAAAGATAGATGTTTGGTTTTTCTGTGTGTGTGTGTGTGTGTGTGTGTGTGTGTGTGTGATTATTGTTTGTTTATAATGTTTCTCATCTATCTTTAGGTGTGAAGTTTTGTTAACTGCTAAACTTCTTAACCAGGGTTACGGTATCATAAACTACGTTAAGCCTTTTCTAAGTTTTATAGACGTCATTCCGATTTAGTTGGACTTAAACCTCTTCTGCAACAAGGCCTATCGGAACCTGAATTTTATGGTGACTTAGTATATAATTTCCGAAAACAAATACTTGCATTGACGTCAGTGCCCCATTTCGTAAAATCATTCTTCGATATAAAAAGTATAGGTATGTTTTGTGACCTAGGCGCAATTTAAGTTTTATGAGAATTGAAGAGAATTATAATTACCTTGGCTGTAAGATTCCATTGATGTCCAAACTGGGTGGATTGGTGGCCAGTTTCATGATGTCCATCTTCCCTGTTGCCTTGAGATCAACGGTTGCAGTTCCATTGACTGTCAGATTCATGGGGAATCCGGAACTGGTCGGGATAATGATACTGCTGTCCATGAACATGGAGCTCTGGGTGAAGGTATAATCGCTGTCTTTGGAAAGTTTCATCAACATGTCGATGATATTAATGCCCTCTCTTGAGATAAGTGAATCGAGTCCTTTAAAGTTCATGTAGCGAAGTTCGTTGCCAAAGACACGCAAGTATAGTGAGCCCCTGAGATCATCCATGGCATTCTTCATCTGCAATTAGGAAGATGGTTGGTATATAGATTTATCTGCTAAGTCTTTCATAAGCCTGACATGCATGCTTGAATGGTAACTAAATGACTGCATCAGATAGAACTAGTTCAGTTGCTGTCTGTTGCATACATTAGTTGTACTTCGTTTACTCCTCCTCTCGATGCTATTGACAAGTTGGCTCTAATCTGTCGTTGTGACACCTCCAGCGCATATTCAGTTGTTTAAGTTATTTATAGTATCAGCTACTTTAAGACTATCAGATAATTGGCAAAATTAATCACAGTCCACACCCTGCATATATGTATTCACATGTTTATCTGGTTAAATTTACCAATCATACTGTTCTATTTTTCAAGCAGTGCAATTATGTACAATAGCAAAATTTGACAACACACACACACACACACACACACACACACACACACACAATTACTTACCCTCTTTTCAATTCTGCTGACTTTATCAGGCTTAATGGTTTTCAGAGCTGTTTCATCGGCCGATTCTACATCATTTTCACTGAAGTATCCATTAGGACCAAAGTAAGATTCCAGGAAGTATTCCAGACCTTCGACACGGCCACCAATCTCTAAGAGGTTTACAGCATTACCAAAGAGATCCACTGTAAGGTTGAACATTCCAGCTCTAGGCAAAAAGGACTTGGAGGACCAGATCAAATCACCTTCTACTGTTGCTCCGGTGTTAATCTTCTCAAGGAAGAGGGAGCCTTCGTAATTTCGTGAAAACTTTCTGTTGTCCATGTCAAATTCCTTCTGGAGAGCTTCATCCTCTAGTATGGCTCTGATAGCTTGTTTGTGGGGATCGGAGGTTTCCATAAGGTTGGTGAGATGAGACCAGACGTAGGACCCTACTTGGTTGACCTCTTCCTTGCTCAATGCTACTCTGATCCTGCTTAGAATGTCATTTGTTGGGCATTCCATTAGGGCTTTGTAAGCTGCAATTCTTACTTCAGAGTCTTCTTCAGTATTGAGGAAAACTTCCAGGACAGGTCTTTTCTGCAATAATGAAAAAATAATAAAAAGGACTGAAGTACTTCAGTGTTTCTTTCTGTCCGTTTTAAAAAAGTGAACTACTTTTGTGAGTTCAAGTTTATTTCGTTCTAAGCCAGCACAGAACAGCTGGCCAAAGTCAGACCAACATCCAACGTCGAATTGATGTCGGCCTGGCCGTGAACAAGCATTCTTTGCCAGCTGTGTTAAAGAACCAGACCCATTTCAATAGTCGTAATGTGTCTTTATCATTACGATAACACACCCGTGCGCTAAAATGATGTCAATCTATCTATAGAACTATTTTTTTCGTTTGATGTCTAATGAAGCGGTTCTAACGAATACCCACCGTCAATGTTTTTGAGCAAAAATAAGGAAACTAATGAATGCCTATAAACCCCACATTTCTCTTTACAAACTGGATTTAGGGGGTCTTGTTAACCTGATGTTGTGTGGCATTTTATACTCTTATATGAGCCCCGCCAAGCGAATTTGGGTCTTCGAGCATTCCGTCATGACAAATTTTAACTGCGCATGCCCAGCTATTCAGAGGGGCCAGGGATATGGCTTTCTGTCTGAAGGTTCCTCTTGATTCACTGCTTGCATGAGCGAGCAGCGAAGGTTCTGGCGAGACTGCGCGGATGCGCAGGCTCGCCTGAACCTTCGCTGCTCGCATAGGCGATAAGTACCAAAATCGCTTGGCGGGGCCCATATACTAATTATAAGTGAAAACAATGATCAGGAGATTAATCCGTGCAGGGACACGTCGCTAGATGTGTCGTTGCATATTGATCATGATGTTGCACCGACGTTGATGTGACGTCACAATTAAGTCATGTGCCTGCTGGGTTATAATTACCTTACACCAACCATCAAAGTCAGTGAAAACATAAAGCAACGGTCATTAATGGGAATAGGAACACCTGGCTGATTTTTCCGCCATTTTTCAAAGGGAGACAACTTTCGGAACTTCCTGTTCGCCTTTCTATAAGCTCTGTCTCACGGAAAAAAGGGTCAACTCTTAAAGGAAAGAATTCGCTCCTCGGGAGCACACGGGTCAAATCTTAAAGGAAAAAATTTGCTCTTTAAGAGTTGACTCCTATTGACTTGGGGGACAAAAAACACTTTTTGCAGGAGTTGCCTCCCCTTAAGATGTACCCATTCTCCTTAAATAATTCAAGTAGACAGCCAAAGGACTTTGGCGACAAGTAGTATTAATACGAAAATCATAAACTTTCCTTGTATAATTTCGTAATTCGGTTGGCCAAGGTTCGCACAACATTCAGTTTAACGACTCGTTTCTTCACTGTCATAAATTAAGTAGAATAAGGAGGATCTTACATGAGTGTTCATATATTATTGAATTCTTGAATTTATTTAACGAGTTGAGGAAAAGGAATAAAATTCGAGGTTTTGCCGAGCATTTTATCCCTTTTCTTCAACGAGTTTAATAAATTCAATAATACATGAGCTGGAATGCAAGATTCGATTTATCATATGACATTTAAAACGCATTTTATTCACGCTTGTTTTACAAAAATGTCAATTTTCCGCCATTGGTCGTTTAGGACGTCGTACATGTAACGTTACGGGACGTATCTAGCTAATTTGCATATTTAATCCACTAGTGGATTATCGAAAATATTACATGGCGTTAATACACTCTCAGACGCGACGTCATATGATAAACTTGTATAAGTTCTCCGATAAGGCTCAAGATCGCAGTCAGTCGACCACCAGTTGTGATGAGAACAACTTTTGTAATTTCCTATTGCTTCCCGGTCGCCTAGGTCAATCTGCAAAAATGTTTGTTTCTATCCGGGAATATTTTTATTACACTGGTAAATATTTTCTACAGTATGCTCTTACGGAAAAGGTCCATCGATCTTTTTGTTTTCAATTAGGGTTTCTCTTATTATGAGTCTCTTTCCCTTGAAGGTACTTACATCAGCGGAACATGGAATACGGCGGAATGCCTCGATGGCTGAAAGTCTTATTTCGATGGGATTTGCTTGCTGGCTGATACATTTCGACAGTGTCGTGATGGCGCTTGTACCATATCCGGCGTTCCCGATGGCTCGTAGGGCAAGAAGAACCTGCAAGAGTTTTTAAACACCGTCATTATACTTGAGCAGCAAGATTGTTCTAAGGCGACATAAAATGGAATCGGAATACTCTGTAATATATCTCTCTGGAGGTGTTTCCAACTGCTTTTGATGATAAAAGAAACTATATTGAATATGCAAATGTGTTTATAAGTCAAACAGATGTTAAAGCATTGATCAGGAATCGATCCAATTACCTCACAACCCCATCCAAAACACCAAAGGTTGAACCAAATAAAGGTGTTCTCCTTCCTTTGATATTTAGATGTTATTTTCTATTCGCAAAAATGCTGTCAGTTTGCCTTGATTTATTAAATTACATTTCAATGTAAGCTTAAAGATCGGATAGTGATAGATATGGAGGAGATGACGACAAAGTTAACTTACAGATCTGAAGTTGCTGTCTCCGACTTTGCAGCTTGTGCCAATTTTGTTTTCTAGAAGAGAAATGATCTTTCTAACTTGTAGATTGCCCTCACATCCGCCGTTAGTCTTGCAATAACTGTGGACAAGTGAACTGACAGACAACAAGGCTTTCTCTTCATTCTCAGCTAGGCCAAGCAGGGGCTGAAATATTCAATGTTAGATATAGGCTCGGTCTGTTTATTTATTTACAGACTTATTTCATTTTTGATTTTTATTTGATGTTGCTTAACAATTCAAATTTTGATTATAATTATCTGAAGTGGCAGATTTCCCACTTGTGCGCGAGAGAGAGAGACATCTTTCGAAGATACCCTTAGCTGTCTTAAAGACTTCTACGTTTAAAGAAAAGAGTTTGATCGCTCAATGGGAAGGCAAACATGTACAAAGAGTGGTCGCTCCCGAATTTATATATATTCCCCTTTAATGGGACAGTGACGATTGCGGTCACACACTAACAGAAGCAAATATTGCACGCTATATTTCAAACCGATCTAATAATGCGTTAAAATCTTTATTTAAGCATACTGGTATACACCAGTTCTAGTATTTGAAAATCATGACAGTAAGATAACTTTTCAGACAGACGATAAATAAAACAATATTGAGGACTCTAAACTACCTTAACTTCGGCAAGCATATCGACAGTTGGGTGCTGGATGAAGGCGAGCGTGGTTAACCACATATCAGCCTCAATACCAGACACTTCTTTGCTGATCAAGAGCTGGGTCATCATCTTAAGGCTGTCTACTGTTCCGGTCATTGGGATAGCGTCCAGGAAAAATTTTCTGTAGAAAGAAAATAAATGTTAAAATCGGTTAATTGATGCTAATAGGAAGATATGAAAAAATAGAAGATAATGCAATGGCCAGGAATCGATACAATTAACACACAGCTCCCACCAGAGATACCAAATGGAAAGAAGCAAAAGATGTCAAATTAAGGAACAGTGAAAAGCAATTGTGAATGCAATCCATAAGGATTGGAAAAATAGGAGCATAACATGCATGTACGGGGATACTTTTTACAGTTTTACAGCCACCACACGGCACAAACAAAACGGCCCTGATATGCTAAAGAGAAGGCAATGATCAGGACTCGATACAATTAATCGACAGCTCCCATCAGAGACACCAAAGGGTAAGAAGCAAAGGATGGCAAATTAAGGAACGGTGATAAGCAATTGCAAATGCAATCCCTGAGGATTGGAAAAATAAGAGCATTAAATGCATGTACGAAGTAGCTTTGCGCTGTTGATGATTGAAACTATAACGCAATCCTTTGTAAACAAAGACACAATGCAGATAAAACATATGATTGTCTGCTTTATCAAAACTTTTTAAAACCATTGCTGCAGATTGCATGACTGAAATATCAATGGGACAGTTTAGTAGTTTTCGTGCCATGTGCGAGCTAAATACATAGGTTTTCGTGTGTAAAGATGCATTTCGATATAGTCGTTTGAATATTTTGTGAGAAGGATACTGTCCTTTTGGCATTCTTCTTATAATGTTTAAATTACCATCACGTGAACACGTCCGTGAAATGAAGACCCCTCTAAACCCCAGTTTATATAGAGAAAACTGGGGTTTACGGGGGTATTCATTATTTTTCTTATTTCTGCTCCAAGACATAGGTTGTGGGTACTCGTTAGAACCGCCTCAAAGAGGCGGTTCTAACGAGCACACACAACCTATGTTATGAGCATTTATAAGAAAAATATCAAGGATTTTCATCAGAAAAGTAGCCATTTTGGAGATGTGAAAAATGCGCTATATTGTACGGGTGAGTTATCGTAATGCGGTGATGTTGCTTTATATTATGCAGGATGTTGGGTAATTATATTGATTCTGGACCATTCATAAATTTCTGTTTTGTATCTTCATGTATTTTGTATCTTTATTTATTGTTTTATGTTTTGTTTGTTGGTTTGATTTAATGTTGAAGGTCCCCTATTCCTTCTGCTGTATGCGGTGCTCGTCGCTTTTTTCTCTCAGTCCCATTGTTGTATAATGAATTTGCATACGGCTTGTCTTGAAATTTTATTATTTGTTTACAGCTAATGTTACCCATGTTCAGTGTCTTAAACGTTCGATATATCTCTGTACTTTGACTTGTACTTTGATTAGAGATGAGACACGTGAAAACTAAGAACGATATGTAATTTGAACTTATGAAAATGGATACACTGGATATATTTTGATGATATTTTATACTTTGTGTGAGAATAAAAAGATTGAAAATAGTTTCTATTTTCAGAATAACATAAAGGTTCGACAAACGTTAAAGAATATAAGATGACACAAAGTATTTTGAAAGCTTTGAATTGCACTTTTAAGAAAAAAAAAACACATGCACATGTCTTGCTTTCTCAAAAACTGTTCAGTACAAACAATAAAATGTCAATGTATTGTTTCTGTTTGTTCATAAGCAAAGGAATACGAATGCAAATGAAATAGCAGCAATTCACTTGGACGTGAAATTATCTCAAATATTACTCCGCTGGTGCATGTAAAACTCAGGCAAGCCGGAAAATCTCTCCACAACTTTCAGCGCTCGAAAACAGGCATTACGGAATTTAATTGTGTGTTTGTTAAGGGCCACAGATCTTACTATTTTAAGTTTCCTACTCAGATGAGCTGGTTCAACTAATATGTATTTACACTTACTTCACCCTCTCTTTGTTCTCAGAGCAGATAGCGCCATTCTTGACCTTCTGGTAAACCACGGCCATCTCAGAAGCCTCCATTGTCTTCAGGGTATAGACCAGGGATGTGAAGAGACGTGGAGTCTCTGGGCGGACTCCAGACTTAGTTGACTCACAGATTACCATCAAGTTCTGTTCAAGGTCTTTTCTGTTCTTGGCTGCTCTATCGGCATCGTAGGCATGCTGGAAGGTGAGGGGGACACGTGCAACCACTGGAGCTATATGTCAAAAACAAAAACGACGAAATTTTATCAATCAAACCATGAATACTTCTAATAGTCAATAATCCTATGCATGATGTAGATGCCGATATATAGAGAATACCAGGTGCTGGGACGCACTGAGGACCATCAAAAACTGATAGTAAATTGCTAATTTAAGAGTGAACAAGGGGATAAACTGATAAATAGAATACCAAATTCGTATCATTTGATATCAAGTTTATCAGGCAAGGCTTCGAGAACGCTTGTAGAATCGCGAGGCTTGCCGAGCGATTCTACATGCGTTCTCGAAGCCGAGCCTGATAAACTTGATATCAAATGATACGAATTTGGTATTCTATTTATCAGTTTATCCCCTTGTTCACTCTTAAATTAGCAATTTACTATCAGTTTTTGATGGTCCTCAGTGCGTCCCAGCATTCTGGCGGTCGATATATTTAGTATCAGCTGACCATATTTTTCCTATGATGTTTTTTTTTCGTGTAATTTTTCCATTTTTCTCAGTAGCAATAACATTTTTGTCATTTTTTCGTGTTTTTTTTTTCGGTGGTCCGGTTCATTCACAAAAGTGCATTGTCATGTTGACGTGATAAATCTCACTTGACCTGAGAAAGCATATCTTTATCAGGTCAATGCGTTGCAATGCAATATATATATATAGGGGGTAACTGATAAATTTAATCATGTTATCTTCATGAACTTAGGAGTTTACTCGGATACTTTCTCTTCTTCCTTTATTTTGATATGACTGGGTTCTCTATTCGTGGCTTTTCAATGTTAATGTCTATGCGTTGTATGTAATGTCGGTATAAAAGTCTATGTAGCCTGCCCTGTGCGTTGTATGTAAAGTAGGTATGTAAATCTGTGTAGCCTTTCTGTGCGTTGTATGTAATGTAAGTATATAAATCTACATGTATATAGCCTGTTCTATGCGTTGTAGGAAATGTAGATATATGTTCTGTGCGTTGTGTGTAATGCGTGCATATTATATTAATAACAGTAAGAACAATAATAATAATAATCGATCTTATTTATAGAGGGTAACACATGTAGTAAACTAGTACTAATCTTCCAGGTGGCCCTCTTTTTCCTGGGTAGAAATCAGTACTATTATAATACAATGTAGATAAAGTCTCTTGCTCGGGGAAAAAACACTAGGCGCTTGCGGGGATCAAACCGGCTACCTCTTTATCTCAAATCCGATGCTTTACCACTGCATCACAGGAGGTGTATTAGTCTATGTAGTCTGTTCTGTGTGCTGTATGTAATGTAGACATACATCGATGCAGCCTGTTCTGTGCGTTGTATGTTATGTAGATATATTAGTCTATGTAGTCTGCATGAACATACCAGACATAAGTTTTAAAAGACCATTGCCGTATAACTACGCATAGCTGTGAGAGTTGTTTTATGGCAGGACTGAGATGGTATTTAAAGTTGTGTTGTTTCTAGCAGGTGGCGTTGTGTCGTAGACTGTACACACTTACCAGGCTTAGATTTGACTGATGACTCCCGTTTGAATGTAAGTTTCTGTGTGTTGTCTGTGATGGCTCCTTTGTTGTCTCTGGAGAATGGGACAAACTTGTGTTGTTCCTTACAGGAGGCGCTGTTCAGACGACCACTGTTGATGTTGATGTCCTGTTCACACTCGTGGGTACTCTTGACTATGGGGAGAGACTGTACGTTCTGTGGAGATTAAATAGAGGATCTTACATGAGTGCTCATGTATTATTGAATTTATTAAACGAGTTGAGGAAAAGGGATAAAATGCGAGGCTTTGCCGAGCATTTTATCCCTTTTCCTCGACGAGTTTAATAAATTCAATAATACATGAGCACGAATGCAAGATTCTATTTATCATATGGCATTTAAAACATATTTTATTCACGATTGTTTACGAAAATATCAATATCCCGCCATTAGTAAACGCGGCGTCGTTAAGGACGTCGTACATGTAACGTTACGGGACGTATCTAGCTAATTTGCATATTTAATCCACTAGTGGATTATCAAAAATATTATATGGCGTTATTACACTCTCAGACGCGACGTCATATGATAAATTGAAATATTTATTTGCGCTCGAATTACTATTGGCTCATAAAATTTACTAAGTCATGTTTAAAAAACTGGGTATACAGTCCATTCCATAAGGAGAAAAGTGAAAATATGTATGCTACAGTGAGTAAGCCCTCGCAACAGTAATGCTTACGAAAATTACAACTGACGAACAATGTCTCGTCTCAAATTGGTTTCAATTTTTAAATCAATAATTTGAGTGAAACATGTGTCTTCAGACCTGTGTGCACTGCTAGGACTTAGATAAAAATCCGCATATAGAGAACCATACACGAGTGGCCATTTCATATATGAAATTTATGAAACGAGACTATGGCGAGTTTCAGAAATTTCAAATAAAATGACTACGATAGTTATATTCTGTTTATCAAAAACGACTATAGGGTCGTATTGCCGACGAAGTTCAAAGGTACATGCATTTCAGTAGAAAGAGTACGGTTGTCATGGACGTCGAAATGACGTTACGTGCCATCAACTGGGTCATGTGTTAATACGCGTGCTGTCATATGATTTTTATGACATCACATTATTCACTTACACAGAGCGACGCTATATGAGCCAGCGCATGACAAAATCTACAATAAGACTGGTGCGACCAGCAGAGACTCAAATCAACCTGCGCATCCATCCTATGACAAGACCTTTTGCCTGTGTCTCTTTGCATAGATTTAAGCCTACAGAAGGTACACGCGATCAGCGAAGACTCTGATCAGACTTCACGAATGCGCAGGCTGATCTGAGTCTTCAAGATAGTATCTCAAGACTTCGCTAGTATCTCAAGACTTCTTGTAGATTTTGTCATGCGCTGGATAGCACACGACAAAACCTAAAATAAGACATGCGCGCCCAGCGTAGAATCAGATCAGCCTGCGCATCCATATAGTCTAACCAGAGACTTCTCTTGCTGCATGAAGGAGCAATAGGCCCTTATTGATTCTTAGAGCGCACAATGAAGACTTTGATCAGACTGCGCGGATGCGCAGGCTGATCTGAGTCTTCGCTGGACGCACGTCTTATTGTAGGTTTTGTCGTACGCTGGCTCATATTATAACGTTTGATGAGTCACTGTCGTTCGTTATACAGACGAACGTTGAATATAGCTCTTTCGCGCAGACAGGAAGGTCTGTGTTCAGACTAAATGGGAATGTAAATGGCGGTTCGGGTCCGAGATGCTATGGCGGCGCCAGCGTAAAGGCTACTTGAAATTTTCATTTTAGGTTATGTCGGTTGGTACCTGATGCTCTGTCTTTGGTCGGGCCCACCGGAGTCTAACTGTTGGTTTGCTTTTGCTCCAGCATTTCAGTTGTTTCATTCTGTCGTGTCCTCGTCGTTGTTTTATCTCTGTAATTGTTTGATTTTATGTTCTTGGAGATGTAGCACTGATGAGTGAGAAACCTTTTATGCGGACTGAACCAGTAATTGACCGAATAAAGGTGGAAGATTATGGTCATGTAAAATCGCTTATGCAACCCCCCCCCCCCCCCTCTCCCCCAATGAAATACTTTTTTTCCTGACGGTTCTTCTGTCGTGGTTTATTGTTTGCTGTGGTTTATTTTGCATGTATGTATTGCTTATATTTTGTTTTGTTTTGTATAGCCGTTTGTTCATTTTAGAGATATTTTCATTAGGGTTAATTACTTCATGCTCGTGTTTCTTTCCCGTTGGTGTCTCCGATGGGAGGTGTGAAGTAATCTTCACTTTTATTTTGCAGGCCGATTTGAATCTTCACTGAGCCTCGTATTGAATTTGTTTTTATACTATCTCTGTATTATGTTTTATTCAGTACAGTAAAGTTCCTATATTAAGACTACCTTTGGGACTGTTCAAAAGTGGTCTTTAAGATCACTTTTGAACAGTTCCAAAGTTGGTCCCTGACCAGAGGACATTGTTGGCAGAAAACACAAAGAAAGCATAAGTGCAACCTACTAAATAAACTTTTTGAAGCAGAATTAGTCTTAATTTTAGGTGGTCTTAATAGCGGAATTTCATTGTATTTAAATTGCAAACAAAATCACCCGCTTGAAAATAAAAACCCATTACTTACAGACTGGGCCTTGTATGGTATTCCCTGGATTGAAGACTGGGCTCCCTGACGGCCTGTGCAACCCAAGAGATTCTTTGATTTCTTGATAATCATGTTGTACCAACCCTTCTCCCCGCTTGTGTATTCAGCCTCACATTCGCCTGTTACGTCACTCTATAAATACAAGATAAACAGAATTGTAAAAGGGAGACCATACCACTGCATAATGATAAGTGTGTGACTACTCTTGACAAGCTGAGTTCCTTTTTTAACATTTGAACGTTTGCATCTAATCGCCTTTAATCTTTTTGTACCAAATGGAATCTTCCTCCTTAAATATAGAAGGAGTCCATTTCTATATTTAGGGGTGTCAAGTTGTGTTTTCTTCAAAATTTATTAGGAACTTTTTGCAAGCAGTGTAGGCCCTGATCAGACGCCGCGTGCTGTGGCGTCTGATCTGGGTCTGCACTGTTTGCCAGGCTGCTCGTTTAGGGGTATGTGGTACTAAATGGGTTAAGAACAACTTGCAGGTATGCGCACAAAAGATTCCAAGAACAAATTATTTGTTGATAGTATCCCCTTGAAGGTGTGAAAGTAGCTCCTGTTACGAGTATGCAACTCTTTCCTTCAAGTGAGTGAGTGAGTGTTTGAGTATTACGTCCCACCAACAGCTAAGGTGATACGGAGGCGGGACCTCGGTTTAAAGACTCATCCGAAGGTCTGGAGAAGCCCGGGATCGATCCAACTCCTTCATTCAACAATCAACCTTGGTATAGTGTGCATATCTTATAGTCTGACAACTGCGACAGGGAGAAGACCCTTTGACTCAGTGGTTGGAGCACAAGGCTTTCACCAAATCGGCCCGGGCTCGAATCCAACCACACGCAGCGATTTTGTTTTAGTTGTGCTTCTTTCCTTTGTTACGAAGTTCATGCTCAGACTTTAATAAAACCGAAACTCAGACTATATAAAACCGAGTCTGCTATATTCGTTTATTTCGTGTATTCTCAGTTTGCTTTCAAAGGATCCAACTATTCAGAACTTATTTACTTGTGTTGCGCCGTGTGGCGGCCTTAAAAAGTCTCCCCGTACATTTTCATAGTGCAGATTATATGTTCTGGTCTTTTGGGATCATTGACTTCTTTTAGAATCATTTTGAAAATAGAGTTCTTCTTAAGCCGGTGCTAGCAGGCATGGCCGGTGTTGCACATTTCAGTACTGGTCATGAACAGACTCAATAAAATCTAGTCTGCTATTTTCGTTTATTTGGTGTATTCTTTGGCAGTCAGAACTTATTTACTAAGCCGAAAATGGTTTCACGTCTCACCGAGCGAGTTCGATGAGTTCGATCATCAACCGGACTAAGATAGCGGAAGTCAAACTGCGCATGTTCCTCAACAAGTGTGATCGACCAACCTCTGGTAGATCTTTGTTAAACAAACATGGCACAATTGGTATTTTTGGGACGACGAGGAAGATCAAAAGTTTGAACACTGCAGAAATAGCAGCGCCGATTCAATCTTTCATATTGTGCACATTTTACATCTTCTTACAAATGAACATGCTCTAACAACACTAAAACTATGTATTTTCCCTTGGGCCAACATATTTTCTTACTTTTCGCCACCATCTTGTACACTGTTTACCAGAGAAACCAATGCTTTAGTATGGTTTGACTGGAGTGTCGTCACGACTTTCCCGTCATGAAACCAGTGGTCGTTCGAGCAACGTTTGGTTAACGAGAGGTTAACTACTGTTGGTGATCGAACTGCCTCAAGCTGAATAGCGTTACGGTCCGCAACTCCTACCGTAAAATATCATGCATAGCTTATAGGTTTATTCACCATATTTCCATTATTTGCTGGCTCCCAGCTTGCACATTGTCAATATTGGAAAAACAGGTAACCAGACCCCCCTGACCTTAAGGTCAGGGGGTCTGGATACCTGTTTTTCCAACGCTGATAATCTTCAGACTAGGAACCAGCAGATAAGGCAAATAAGGTGAATAAAGAACTCTGACAACATTAACAGGTAGTGAATGCTCCTGACCGGTCCCGGCTCAAGTCCCGAAAATTGTCTCCCTTTGAAAAATGGCGGGAAAATCTGCCAGGTGTTCCCATACCCCTAAAATAACGTTATTCGTTTTAAATCGGCTTTCCTCAATTCTGTACAAACTTTTTGCTCTAAAGGGAATCAACCTGGTTTGCTTACCTCAGACACTTTCTGGTTTTTGCTAACGTCATCCATGTTGTTCTGGAATACAGAGAGGATACCTCTCTTTAAGTTGACCACCTCGACAGGCTCTTGGGCTGCCAGACAGATCTGCTCAATGTTACCATCCTGGTATGAAACTCGGACTGGGTATCTCTCAAGGAGTGTCTTCAGCTCTGTAGATGTCGCTTTCTTGGTTGACGTCTCAGGATCATATTCTGTCATTGTGACGCCAGAGAGCTGTGTGGAACATCAGAATTAACCATGTAAACAGTCAATAAATTGTACATTAAAATTTTCAAATGCTTTAAACAGAAATACGAACGTTAAGTGTTCAAGTTTACCTTCAAAGTTTTTGTGTTCTATTTTGTAATTCAATAAATGTAAATAAAAAATGGTCAAATATCAACATATACATGTATAATATTGATCATGGATTTCTTTCATTTTTATATAAACGCATTTAGATCCGATTGATGTTTTGCTTGTGTATGCATATTGGGTTCATGCTTCCAAAACATCACAAAGGTAAACGTAGGCTGTGTACAGTCGAACGTCGATGGCTCGAACCCCTTTGGGACCATGGAAATTTGTTCGAGACAGCGGTAGTTCGAGCCACTGTTGCATACTTCCAGAAACCATAACGTGGGTATTTTTGGACTTCTTTT
Organism: Lucinisca nassula; assembly: GCA_963580285.1. Classification (NCBI taxonomy): domain Eukaryota; kingdom Metazoa; phylum Mollusca; class Bivalvia; order Lucinida; family Lucinidae; genus Lucinisca; species Lucinisca nassula. The sequence goes on from OY757014.1 coordinate 142,284,155, forward strand.
CGGTGTTCTGTCACATAAATGTATGCTGTGTGTACTCATTAGAATCGCCTCATTGAGGCGATTCTAATGAGTACACACAGCATACATTTGCAAGATAAAAGTCGAAAATCTCCTTCATTATCCCACACTTATTCTTATGTAGAAGAATTCCCTAGGGACTCAAGAACGGGTTCGACTCAGCCATGGTCAACGAGCCATCGGTGTTCCAGCCATCGAAGTTCGACTGTATATATCAAGCAATATATTTTACCCTTGACCTGATGAATATTTATATGGCCACACCCACTACTGAAAATCAACCAATCAGATTACTTGATGCAAATTATTGTAACAAATTCATGAGCTGAATTACAAACAGCGTAGATCCTGATCAGATGGCTTCAGAAGCCATCTGATCTGGATCTTCATAGTTTGAAAGATAAGGCATATCCGGGATCAGCCGGACAAGGGTTAAATATTTTAGTTCCAATTCACTAGATCGCTTACCCTCATAGTCATCTCACATTTGGATGTGAATTCCATGTGGACAAGGGCAGACATCGTGACTCCGGAGTAATCTTCAGCAGCGCCCTGGAGGGAGGTTCGAATCTCTGTGTCGTATTCAAATTCATACGTCGTTCCCGGTTCATAGTTAAATTTGCTTGTCGCTGAAATAAACAAGGAGTTTCTGAACAGTTGAGACAATACATGTATTTATATCAGGACAGAACCCAGTTATGTGTATGTGACGGCCCCGCCCGTCGGGGCTTGAAGAAATATATGGGCTGCATGATGTTTCCACGCCCTGAAACCGATCCGCACACCTGTACTGGAAAACCGCTTGGAGGATCTAAGCCTGTCCAGGCAAAGCGGTGCGCGAGTCGGACCGTCCATGCTTATAAACCTTATTGGTTTCATTGGGCGACAGGACTTGAGATGTCATTTCATCCCAATGTCGGGTGAAGCAACGTCTCCAAAATGACCTATACAGTGTTGACAGGGACGTTAAACCTCAAACAAAAACCCAGTTATGTGTCCAACTTATTTATTTATAAGGAAAGGAAAACGTTTTGCTATAATGATTTAAGCTGAGAAACAATTCTGTTTCGTATATATGATGTATGTACTGGTTCATTATAATTTCTTGAGTATATAGTAGTCGCAGATAAGATTGACTAGGCGGAGCTATTCAGGTGTTGTCAATATATGTCAAATTCGCTGCGTCCACCAGAAGATTCGATGGAGTGCCTTTCGCACGCTTTCTACAAGCGGACGAAATGGTCATATACGCCACAGCTATGCTTGTGTTACAGTTGAATTCACACAATCGGGTGACTTGGTTTACCTTTTTGTTAATGGAATATTCCTAAGGCAGGTACAAACGATAGCGCCGCCTAGTCAATCTTATCTGCGATATCTGCGACTACTAAGTCGCAGATAAAATTGACTAGGCGGAGCTATATAGGTGTAGTCAATATATGTCAAATTCGCTGAGTCCGCCAGAAGATTCGGTAGAGTGTCTTTCGCATGCTTCCTCCAAGCGGACCAAATGGCCATGTACACCACAGCTTTGTTTGTGTTACAGTTGAATTCAAACAGTAGGGTGACTTGGTTTACCTTTTTGTTAATAGAACATTCCGAAGGCAGGTGCAGACGATAGCTCCGCCTAGTCAATCTTATCTGCGACTACTAAACACACCTGAACATTACTAAGAATTCGAAAAGAAACCAATGACAAAAGAGACGTAGAGGATCTTACATGAATATTCATGTACTATAAACTTTATTAAACAAGTTGGGGAAAGGGAATAAAATGTGAGGCTTTGCCTAGCATTGTATCCTTTTCATCAACGAGTTTAATTCATTTAATAATACATGATCACGAATGCAAGATTCCATTTATCATATGATATTTAAAACGCATTGTATTCACGATTGTCTATTAAAAATGTCAATATACCAGCATTAGTTAAGGGGTGTATCTTACTATCTTACTAGTTTGCATATTTAATCCACTAGTGGTTTACCGAACTTATTACATGGCCTTATTACATTCTCAGACACGACGTCATATGCTAAAAAAATCAAAGCACTGACAGCACTGGTGGGTCGATTTGGGTCCTAGTGCAACATTACGAAAACACGCCTATACAAATACATTGTAAACTTTACCGCCGAAAAAAATAAGATGAAAACTTGTGATACTTTTCTCATTTCTGTTCAGATTATATAGATTGTGGATACCCGTTAGAACCGCCTCATCGAGGCGGTTCTAACGGGTACCCACAATCTATATTTTAGAGCAGAAATAAGAAAAATAAGGTTATACTATATAAAAGTGGGGTTCAAGAGGGTCAGAATTATATAGGCTTGTTTTCGTGATGGGCTGGGAAAAAAGTCTTGAACTGAGACGTAGACTGTTTCGTTTTACCCTCAAATTCCAGTATTTTAAGCAAACAGCAAACTCTGTCTGATCTGGGTCTACACTGTTTTCCAGAGTCCAGTACACAAAGCCAGTCCAGATTTTACAGATAATCAACCACTTTTTCACAGCACTCTGACGTTGCCGGGACAAAAAAAAAAAAAAAAAAAAAACACGAACCTGAATCAGCGATAGTCACGTGGACATCAGCAGGCGGGGAATTTCTGTAGTATGTAACTTTGGGTCGATTTTTTCTTTGGGTCAATCGACCCTAAAAGTAAAAAAAAAAGTATACAATAGAAAATGTGCTTGCTTAAGACAGATGCTTGCTTAAAACAGGTAAATTTTAATGCATTTGCCTTTTTTGGGAACTAAATGTCCGCTTGCTTAAGACAGGTTGTTTGCTTAATAGAGATGGCCGCTAAGACAGGTTTGACTTTATTTATATAAGACCTACCTGTACATTGTGTCGCGCATTGGTCTGTAGATAATACGTCTTGTATTGGTACTGAAATAAAGAAATATTTAGAAAGTCAACCATTTGACATAAAAATTTGAGAAAAATGAAACAAACGACGGAAAAAGGAGAATCTGACCAGGGATCTCTACTGGTAGTTCAAAGCACGGGAGTTTCTCTAAAATATTTTTTCTTGCACACCAGACAAGGAAATCCGTGATTTTATCCTCGGATAGAAATTTATGTTATGACCCTAGTGTTCCGACCCAGGCAACTAAAACAAATGCGCTTCAATTCTATTCAACTACCGGAACTACTTCCGCACTACTTTTATTTTGTAAACAATATACATGTGCGAGCTGTCAAATGTTGTGCAAGAAAAAAAAATCCAATATGGGGTTCTGTTGTAGATGGGCGTTTCCAACCCTCGGGATGACCGTGCTGAGCGGAACCTCGGCGTAGCCTCGGTTCCGCTAAGCACGGTCATCCCTCGGGTTGGAAACGCTCATCTACAACAGAAACCCATATCAGATTCTTATAATCTCACTCATATGTCTACTGTTAAATAAAACTATTCATCACGTGAAGTAGTCCGTGAAATGAATACCCCCGGCTATATCCCACTTAATATAGAGAAAATGGGGGTTTACGGGGGCATACATTATTTTTCTTATTTTTACTCCAAGACATAGGTCATGGGTGTTCGTTAGAACCGCCTCAACGAGGCGGTTCTAACGAGCACACACGATCTTTGTCTTGGAGTAAACATTTATTTTTCTTTTTTTCTTTACTCCAAGACATAGGTTGTGGGTACTCGTTAGAACCGCCTCAATGAGGCGGTTCTAACGAGCACCCACGACCTATGTTTGCAGTAGTTATAAGAAAAATAGCAGGGATTTTCATCAGAAAAAGAGCCATTTTGGAGATGAGAAATATGCACTAAGTCGCACGGGTGTTTTATCGTAATGTCAAGCTTTTTTGTCATCATGTTAACAAGTGCGCTTGATGAACACCCCTCTAAACCCCACTTTATATAGAAAAATACTGAGATTTACAGGGACATACTTTATTTTTCGCATTTCTGCTCCAGTACATAGGTTTTGGGTACTCGTTAGAACAGTTCTAACGAGCACCAACAACTTACGATTGGAGTATAAATAAGAAATACCTCACAAACTTGCATCAGAAAATGCCACATGGGTGCCACACGTAATGTCTTGATGAGAAAATTCTTTTTCTGTCCCTTGTAAACATTGCGTCATCCTGCTGAATAAATCAATTTTGCCATATCTATTTCTGACATGACTTGATATAATATTTTCATTCAAATTCACGAGGGGGGGGGGGGGGGACAGTGAAGATCCTGCTCAGAGGAAGCCATCATGATCTAGATCTACACTGTTTGAAAGCCACTGTTATTGTGGCTTATGGCAGTTGGATAGCACGTAACATCACGTCAACAAGTCCGTACAAAATATACCCCTCCAAGCCCCACTTTATATAGAGAAAAGTGGGGTTTACGGGGGTATATATTATCTGTATCATTTTTGTTAAAAACATCCCAGCGGGCAATAATCGGTTGATTCAACGTTGAGTCAACGTTGAAGGCAAACGTTGAATAAACGTTGATTTTGGGTTGAATATGAAATTTGAATCAACGTTGCACAGTCAACGTTGACTCAAAGTTGACAATCCAACAGTGAATCAACGTTGATATTACAGTGTTGATTCAACGTTAAGATATTAATGTTGAATAAACGTTGATATTCGGTTGAATATGAAAGTTGAATCAACGTTGAGCAGTCATCTTTGAACCATAGCTTAATTTTCAACCTTGCATCAACGTTGAAATATCAACCATTAAATCAAACTGATATAACTACAGAAACAGCGTTTAAGAAACCATGATTTATTAAAGAAACGAAACTAACATATAAATTTGCAAACTGTAAATATTTCATACGCATGCAAGGGCGCCCACTTTTTCACTTAAATTTTCTTTTAAGATATTACGAGCCACAAACACTGTTGTACTTAAAGTTTTTAGAACTGATCACTGTGTTTTTTTTTTTTTTTTTTGTTTTTTTTTTGTTCGACATTAGCTACCGCCTGTTCTGTAAGCTGTCTATTTTAGTCGGACGCTAATTTCTTTTCTTTTCTTTTTTAATTCTGTCGGGGTCAAGTGTGGTCCTATTCATAACACTATCTGAAAAACAAGAAAGGCAATTCTTCAAATTACACCACAGATGTATTTTCTCCTATAGATGCATGTTTAGTTTCTGGAAGGAATTATTGCGTATTGTGTAGAAAATCCGTACACTTTAGAAATGTATTTTATCTTTCTGCTGTTTATGTAAATATGAACGCAGTGGGTCGCATGCAAATTAAATGAACCCCGAAGGGGTTCGCGTAAACTTTGACCGCGATCCGCTGTCGTTCAAGTTTTCTGGAAAAGTATGTTTGTGTAAGTGCTGTATGCTCTGAAGTATCAATACCACCTCGCATTAGGATCATCTTCTAAAAAAGCCACCTCTCCTCGACAGACTGGTGTGAGGATCGATCGAAAATTGAAAAAAAGCATGAGCATAGAGAAGTTTAAATTCTAAGTTAGTATTTCCTTACTTCATGTGCTAATTACGTAAAATAATGAAACCATGCTTGTAAACCGAAAGTATGTATGTGTAAGTGCTGTATGCTTTGAAGTGTCGATACCACCTCACCGTGAATGCAGGGCATGAGGATCGTTTTCTAAAAAGCCACCTCTCCTCAACAGACTGGTACGAGGATCGATCGAAAATTGAAAAAACCATGACCATAGAGAAGTTTACATTCTGAATTAGGGTTTCCTTACTTCGTGTGCTAATTACGTAAATAATGAAATCATGCTTGTGAACCGAAAATATGTATGTGTAAGTGTTGTATGCTTTGAAATATCGATACCACCTCACCATGAATGCAAGGCATGAGGATCGTTTTCTAAAAAGCCACCTCTCCTCAACAGACTGGTATGAGGATCGATCGAAAATTGAAAAAAAAACATGCGCATAGAGAAGTTTAAATTCTGAATTAGCATTGCGTTACCTCATGTGCTAATTACGTAAATAATGAAATCATGCTTGTAAACCGAAGGTATGTATGTGTAAGTGTTGTATTCTTTGAAGTATCGATACCACCTCACCATGAATGCAAGGCATGAGGATCGTTTTCTAAAAAAGCCACCTCTCCTTAACAGACCGGTATGAGGATCGATCGAAGATTGAAAAAAAAACACATGAGCATCGAGAAGTTTAAATTCTGAATTAGATATTTATTGTGTTTAATTCCTTACTTTATGTGCTACTTAAATAGTGAAATCATGAGTGGTGTATGCTTTGCAGTATCGATACCACCTCACCATAACTGCTAGGTATGAGGATCGTTTTCTATGTTGTAAGCCACCTGGTTTGAGGATCGACCGATAATATAAATAGATATGCAGCAAGAGTTTTAATTATGAATTAGTAATTTAAATCGCACATCATGATAAGTTCTTATTTATGAACAATTTACACTGGATCCTCAATTTTACACGAAAACATGCGGAAAATGACGTTTAATCTTGAAAATGCCATAACCAAAAATAGTACTGAACTAAAAATCTGAGTTAATTAACCTTACAATGACCAAACATTTTTTTCGGTTTTACTTATCGTGGTAGACTGGAATCAGTCCAAATGTTCACTCTAATTCACTCTAGACCTATAAATGTCTCTCTGATTACCTACCATATCCCTCTCTGAAACCTGTTCCTTCATCTTCAAAATTTCATTCATTATAAAGAAGTCATTATTTATTAGAGGAGAGAAAGATAAATATGCTTAGGAACAAACTAGCTAAATAAATGTGGCTGCATGCAGGTAGTGTTTGTTAATGCCATACTTTGCTGCGTCTGTACCACCTGACCATGAATGCTGAATATACTGTTATTGCCATTATGTATGACACTGCATCGGAATTGGGGGCGATGGTGACAATTTCGTAAACTCCGGATTTGAAACCCAATCAGTAGTTTAACTACTAGCGGTCACATCATGTTAACAAGTCCATGCAATGATTACCCTTATAAACACTACTTTATATAGAGAAAAGTGGGGCTTACATTATTTTACTTATTTCTGCTCCAAAACATAAATGCGCTGGGGTGCAGTGGTAAAGCATCGGGTTTGAGATCGAGAGGTCGATTATTATTATTATTATTAATTGTGGATACGCGTTAGAACCTGCTCTAACGAGCATCTACAATCTATGTTTGGAGCAGAAATAAGAACAAATCACCAATTATCATCTCTGGATCCATAAAATATTGTCCTGCATTACATAGGCATGTTGTCGTAATGATTCCGTTGCAGTTTCTGGTTTTGTACTGTTGGTGCACGCACATTTCGATTGTGTATGTGACGTGTCGTCTCATCATTTCTAACTGTTATTTTGGTGGCTTGTGGTGGCTGTGGTCTTTGATTGTGGCTTTTCCTGAGTAACGTTTTCTTACTAAATAAAATTAACGTCTATCATGTTCCATGCATACGTACCCGTAGCTTGTTGTTGCTTGTTGGAACCGCCTTCTAACGGGTACCCACGACCTATGTTTTGAGAAGAAATAAGAAAAGTATAATAATAATAATAATAATGCAGGGGTAGGCCTATATGCTTCTGTTTATTTCACTGTTAAATTTTTTTCTAGATAAAGTGTTATGATTTTAGTTTTGTTTTATTTGAGGTTTAACGTCCCCGTCAACACTGTATAGGTCATTTTGGAGTCGTTGCTTCCAATTTTGTGGGACTTTTTCCCGACATGGAGATGAAATGACATCTCAAGCCCTGTCGCCCAATGAAACCAATAGGGTTTATAAGCACGGACAGTCCAACTCGCACCGCTTTACCTGGGCAGGCTTAGATTCTCTGAGCGGTTTACCAGTACTCATGTGCGGTCGGTTTCAGCTCTGCGTTGAAGCATCATGCAGCCCATTTATTTCTGTCAGCCCCAATGGGCGGGGGCCGCACATGTCTTGTAACAAACGTTTAAATATGCATTTTTATTCTAAATCCTGTTGGATTACATTTGCACATTATAATGTCTATATAGGGTACAATGGATGAGATTTGGGTAAATAGTGTAGACCCACGTACTACGTACACCCAGGCCATCTTACACTATTTGCATAAAAATACATGTATAATAACAGTAACATATAATAGGGAACGGAATCATCCAAACAAACCATGTACAGGCATAAAACATATGGGCCTCCTTGGCCTAGTGGATAAGAGCGCTGACTCTTAATCATTAGATCCCTCACCGCTGTTGTTCGAGCCTGGCTTGGGTCACACGTGAGACGCCAAGTTCTGCAAGGGAAGGTTAGGTATTTTTTTCTCCGGTTACTCCAGTTTTCGCCCACCTCTGATTAACGATCGGCTCGATATCAGTGAAATAATCTTGAAAGGGCCGCATAATCCATCACGTGAACTCGTCCGTGAAATTAACACCTCCTAAACCCCACTTCATATAGAGAAAACTGGGGTTTACGGGGTATATATCATTTTTATTATTTCTACATTTCTGCTTCAAAACATAGGTTATGGGTACTTGTTAGAACCGCCTCAATGAGGCAGTTCTAACGGGCACCCACAACATATATTTGAAGTAAAAGTGACAAAAATATCACAAATTTTCATCAGAAAAGAAGCCATTTTTGAGATGTGAAAAAATGCACTATGTCGCACGGGCGTGTTATCGTATAAAAAAAGCATAAAACTTGTGGCATAAGCTGGGGATCATAAACACCAGACGCTCTAATATTACACGCCTATAATGTGGAAAAAACTGATAAGCACAGTTATGTATACACAAAGGAGTAAAGCCAGAGCATAACAAAATTTTAAGTAGTTGGCTGAAAATCACATATTTTCTAAAAAGGTTCCCAGGGACTTAAAATAAGCTTTACATGGCCCAGAAGCTTGATTTTACTGTTAAGTAATAGAAATAGAATCGTGCATTTTACCGGGCATTTTAATTTATATATTTTTCCTTTGACGGGCCAATTATATTATTCATCATTGCACTTCGTTTCGTTCGATTTAAAAGTTAACTGGAAAAATGAAAAGTTTCTCTTCATTTAAAAGTTAATTTTAAAATTTATAAAGAACAAAGCTATTACAACATCACTTTTAAATGATATTTTGTATTAACTGCAAGTTGAGAAGCCCGTTTCAGTTTCTGGCGGTGTATTTTCATAACTGCGCGTCTGCGTGCATGCGCTTGTAATGCGCACTTGAAAGAGTACAAAATTTATGAATCAAAAGTTTTTTCGTTTCCATTGTATTGTGTGTAATAACACATGCTATTATGAAAATGTATGCAGTAATAATGATAATAATAAATCTTACCTCGCACAATGAATACTTTTTTTCTGTTGTTTTTTTTCCTCTTTGTCTCAAGTTCACGAAAAAACTTACACGCTCTGTGAGCATATGATTTTCCCGGCGCGTCACGTCACGACCAAAGGATCAAAAGATATGAAAATAAGATCTAACAAAGCCTGCATTTTTTTATAAGAACCATCTCATCAACTAGTATTCGTTTAGACGCAGGATAAGCCGAACACTGGCTATGCCTGCGACATACGTTAGGATAAAACTCTAAATACCTTTTTCTGTTCGGCGCCGCCATTTTTTGTTTCTGTGAGCTTCGTGGGAAAGTCCATTCAAAACTTACAAACTGATCAGATCCATATAAAATTGGTATTTGACAAGCAAACAGCGTAGACCCTGATCGTTTGCCGCACCTGCGCGCCTTCTGGATTTTATCCCAGTGGGCACATGACGTTTAGGTAACGTCGCATCAACGTCGATGCGACGACGTTGATACGACGTTGACCCGACGTGATGTGCTCTTTCATATTTGCGAGTGTTGTTTTAAAGCAGCAGCAACAACAACAATAATAATAATAATATCGTTGCTGTTGTTGTTGTTTATTATGTAGTAATAACCTAATGTTGGTTGTCAGCCAAATTTCAACGTTGATTGAATAATAAGGACATCAACGTTTAATCAGCAGAGTTTTACCAACTTAAGTTCAACTTTGCGGAATCAGTTGTTTATATACAACAACATATCAACTTTGATTCAACGTTATACTGCCAACGTTTAATCAGTGTTGATAAATCACCGTTGAACAGAGGTTGATATAAGGTTGATCAACCAATCAACCTAATTTCAACACAAACTCAACGTTGATTCAACGTTGAGTGCCTGCTGGGATAGATTGTGGGAACTCGTTAGAAACGCCTCATTGAGGCGGTTCTAACGAGCACCTACACTCTATGTTGAAAGCATAAATAATAATTATGTTATCATTTTACCTTAAATTTGTAATTTCCGACACCATGTCGGGCGCCATTATTTCACACGGGAATGTTTTCCGTAATGATATCTTGAACCATTGTTTTCAAAGACATCTAACTCTTATCCTTCTGAATAAATTAATTAAGCCACACCCATTCCTGACTATCATCCAATTAAATATTCTTGATATAATTTATTCGTTAATGACAAACGATGTAGATCCTTATTAGATGTCCCGATCTACACTGTTTGCAAAGGTAGTACTGTCGTGTTCAACAGGATAAGGATGAAGCTTTGCAGGCAAGCAATATTTATCCCGAGTTCTGTTTCCTGTACAAGCGGCTGAGGGTTCGAATCCGGCCACCGGAGGCGAGGTGTGACCTTGGGCAAGATATTTAATCCCACTGCCCACGCCACCCAGGTAGACATTGGTAGCAGTGTTCGTAAAAGTCACCGCCTTTCTCTCGCGTGCGTGATAACATCCGGAATGACTGTTCGAGAGCGATTCAAATAAGCTTGAAGCTTTCATCGCAGTCGAACTAAAATAAATTAGTTACAACTAAAAGGATATCATGCGGCTTTGAAGAAAACAATTACCACCAGATGGAGTAAAGTCCTTTTTTCAAGTCCCTTAAATCAGGGTCAAAATATATAGTTTTCCTGATAAAATATGGAAACTGGATGTGACAAAAACCAAAAAGAAAGAAACGGAAAGAAATATTAGAATCTCCCCCAAATTTTGCCTTGATAATCAGAAGAAATGATACACGGAATGTCTTTACATTTATGACATTTAAATACTCAATATTAACTCAATATTAATTAATTCATTACTTACCCGCATAAATTCCTGCCGCGAGGGCGAGAAACAATATTAGCGTGTGCCCCATGATGGAGCTTGCGGTGTCTCGAAATCGTTTTGTGTGCTTGCTGGAAGGCGGTTGAAGTGCGGTTTATATAGCCTGTACATCATCATGTGCGCAGTTTTCACTTATCAAAGTCCACCGATAGTCCAGCCTGATTACCTGATTCAGCGGCTGATGAGTGCACTTTGTAACTGTGTCACTTGTGTCAGTTCAATAAACTAAGGAACAAAGGGACTTTATGTAACTGTGATCAGCACAAATTACAGTAAAAATCCTATATTAAGACCACCTTTTGGACTGTTAAAACTGGTCTTACGACCACTTTGAACTGCCCCAAAGGTGGTATTTTACTAGAGGACATTGTGTATGGTAAAGAGAAAGAAAGAAAAAATGAAACTTTTTAAATATGAGCCAGCGCCTGACAAAACCTACAATAAGACATGTGCGCCCAACGAAGACTCAGATCAGCCTGCGCGTCCGCGCAGTCTGATCAGAGTCTTCGTTGTGCGCTCTAAGGATAGCTGAGGGCCCAATGTACCTTCATGCAGCAAGAGAAGTCTCTGGTTAGACTATATGGATGCGCAGGCTGATCTGAGTCTTCAATGGGCGCACATGTCTTATTTTAGATTTTGTCGTGAGCTGGCTCATATGTTTTAGAAAAAGTATTAGTCTTAATTTTAGCTGGTCTCAATAGCGAACTTTCACTTTAGACAGACATGAGGATAATGTATCAGTCAGTTCTTTCGTGGCTCCAAAAAATTCTCTTTTTTCAGCTAAAAATTTGCCATATTATCTTTTCATTCTGCTGAAAGCACAGACTGCTGATTATTGGTGTTTTTTAGAACCGCCTATAGATGAGGTTGTTTTAACTCGCACCCACAGTCTATGTTTTGAGCAAAGTTTTTTTTTTTGTTTTTTTTTTTTTTTTGTTTGTTTTTTAGTTTACGTCCCACCGGCCTAGGTGGCTCAGTCGGGTGTGCGTCTGACTGGTGATCAGGGGGTCGCGGGTTCAACACCTATCGGGCTGAGAACGTTCGTTTTTGGAGATTGGTCATACAATGTTTTCTCAGTGACGGTCATTCTCTCCCTTCCGCTGATTAAAGAAGGGCAGTTGTCAATTTCTGGCGAAAGAATATACACTGTACTGCTTAATCGCTTACATATAAGCCTGCCTGGAAACTTGTGACTAGGTAAACTGACCGGTCCGATATGCCATTTACAGTGTTGACTGGGCCGTTAATTTCTGACACACATAGTCTAACAAGAGACTTCTCTTACTGCATGGGGGGGGGGGGGGCATTGGGCCCTTAGCTATCTTTAGAGCGCACAACGAATACTCTGATCAGACTGCGCGGATGCGCAGGCTGATCTGAGTCTTCGTTGGGCGCACATGTCTTATTGTAGGTTTTGTCATGCGCTGGCTGATATTTAAAAAGTTTCATTTTTTTTTCTTTTTCTTTACCACACACTTATCCGAATGTCTGAAGTAGCCCGGAATCGAACCCAAGATCCCTGGTTTATAACCACTGTACCACGGAGGCTTCTGTGTTTGAAACAGAAGTGAAAACAAGTGTTGAATCATTGCAAACAAAACTTTCCTCTTAATAAATTGGGGTTTACAGGGAGGAGGGGGGGGGGGGGGTATTTTTGCATGGACTTGTTCGTGATGCAATATCCAATTAAGAAATGAACTTCATTTTTCTGCCTGCTGTTCATGAAAGTACGGCAAGCGTTCCGCTGTCATTCATACTTTCATGAAAAGCTGAAAAATTAAGTTTATATTTTTATATTTACATTCTTTGGCCCTCATCACTAGGTGCAAAATGCTTATAAGGCAAACTTTTAAAGCTGAAAAACATTACCACTTTTTTTTCTACAAAGAACGGAACAGCGTTAATATCACCAAACGCCCGTAGAGAACAATGGTTTATACTGACGTCACTTGACGTCATTAAAAATCATGTGACTCGATGCGTTCATGGAAGTATGAACTTAATTGTTTTCTATAGGTTTACATTAGACGTTACACTGGAAATTTAAATACTTAAGAAATAAATTTCATTTTTCTGCTGTTCATGGAAGTATGAATGCAATGGGTCGCGTGCAAAGGGAATGAACGCAGAAGGGGTTCATGTAAACTTTGCTAGCGACCCACTGTCGTTCATATACTTTCACGAAATTAAGTTTATTTTTTAAAATTTACATTCTTTGCACCTCTTCACTGGGCGAAAAACAAATGCGTATAGGGCAAACTTTTAAAGATGAAAAACATGCACATGTTGTTTTCCTACAAAGAGCGGAACAGCGGTGACGTCATCAACGCCCGTAGAGAACTATGGTTTAGACTGACGTCATTTGACGTCACTGAAATTTGTGTGACTCGATGCGTACATGAAAGAACGAACTTCATTGTTTTCTATAGGTGTCCATTAGATTTTACATTGGAATGTGAATATTTGTAATTAAAACAAACAGGTTGGCAGAGCAAGACACGCAAAATTGAATAACGGCAACGTTACGTTATATCGGCGGTGAGTGTCCGAGACCCCATATAGTTTCCGGGAATGGATACACTTGCCATAGTTCCGGCTATTTTTACCAAGGGACACAACTTTCGGAACTTCCTGTCCACATCATTTTTATAAAAAAAGCCCCTCTAAAAGGAGTTGGTCTTCTCTTAAAGACAATACCCTAAAAGTAAGTCCCTCTGAAATGAGTGGGTCTCCTCTTAAAGGAAAGAATTTGCTCCTAAGGAGCAAATTCATTTCTTTAACAGTAGACCCCTATTGATTAGGGAGACGAAATATATATTTGCAAGAGTTGCCTCCTCTTACTGTATATCCATTCTGGTAAAATATTATTCGACGAATACTTGCAAGTTAGGGGAGGGGTTGGGGTGAAGTGGGGTGGGCAAGTATTTTGGCTTCCTTATTGGTCCCCGTAGTCTGAGGCCTTCAGATAAAAGGAACTAGTCTAAACTAAACTAAATTCCTATAAACTAACAACTGGACCCGGATTATCGTCTGCTCAAGGCTTTTATACAGCAGTTGAAGGATTAGTAAAAGACCGATTTGAGACTTTTCGGTGACTGGTTGGTGAGAACCTGACCAAAGTGAAATGTGTAAAAAATAAATAAATAATATATAATCAGAAACATTTGGTTGATTTAAAACTTTCATTTACCCTTCTCTGGATCTTGCGAGGCTGTAGATGTCCGAGGCATATGTATTTTTTACCACTGATGTCTTCAACCAATGTAGCAGCAAAAGATAGCCGAAATCATATGCAGACGATCACGGATAAAGTGCCGCATCGTCGTCGATTGGTCGCCGATCAATTACAGACAATTCGTAAGTTAGCTTCTTGATGACATCATCACCGAGCGCACAAAGCATCGACTATGACGGATCGGCTATCATAAATGACGATCGTTGCTTTCTGTGCGAAATCGTGGACATGCTACCATCCCGGTAACAAGTCCGAGAAACGAAGACCCCTCTAAACCCCACTTTATATAATCAAAAATGAGATTTATGGCTGTATACATTTTCTGCCTTATTATTGCTTGAAAAAAAAAAGATTGTGGGTACTCGGTTCTAACACGCACCCGCAATCTATGTTGAATACAGAAATAAGCAAGGAATTACAGTTTTATCCTAACTTTTTGTCCTTTCTGACACCATGTTGGTCGTCATTATTTCACATGGACATGTTTTCATAATGCCCCGCCACTGCATGTCGGTCAGTAAGGTGCATTTTTAGATATTTTTGACGACCGCCAACATGACAATAACCTATATTTCCCGGTAGTCCAACTGGTAAAGGAACTACAGGCATACATCAAGGACAATGACTCAAGAATTGAAATGACCAGAATAGTGTTCATTAACTTAAGTATTCGTGCACACCAGATAAGGAAATCTTTGACTTAAACCTGGGATAGATATTCCTATCCCACCCAGGTTATCCTACCCAGAGAGAGGATAAAAATCAAGAATGTTCACGTGTTTGATGTGCACTGGCTGAATAGGACATCATGTACGCTGTCGTTAAATAAAAGTGAAGGCAATACGTTTGACGTCACTGCAATTACAATTACGCCAAAAACGTCGCTTTATTGTCATTAAAATATGGCGGATGTGACTGCATAATAAGGAAATCACCTCTCAGAAATAAAAGGTATGCAAGAAAAAGAATCTTACATGGGTGTAAGGGGTGGATAGAAAATCCATCCCTCGGAATCACAGTCCGGCATCACACGACAAGCCTCGTGATGCCGGACTGTAATGTTTCTATCCACCCCTACACCCATATTCCATCAGGCTGGTCCATATGGAACATGTACAGAAATATTGGCTTTTTTCATGACACATCAAGGGTAGATGACACAAAACTGCATGTTCGCAACAACCTCTTTACAGTACTGTTGTTTGAGGACCAATAGTTAAACATCTGTATTACACGTGGATCTCATTCAAGCAAAACATTATAGAATCTGTGGATGATATGCGATAAGATTTTGAAATTTCGTATATCGAAAAGCAGATCCATGTTTTTTTGTGTGTGTTTTTTTTTTCGTCGAACTTGTCAATTATACCCCTTCCCCAACATCGACAGACATTGATGGGGCATATTTGCACTGTCTCGTCCATATGTCCATTACACATTGTATTTTTTTTTTCACCGATCTTACATGCCCCTATTTGCGATTTTGTCATTTTTTGCCATTCTAACATAATGCGACCATGTATATTTTTAGAACCTCTGAATGAAATATTGTGCCTGGTAATTAACCCATTTAGTACCAGAAACCCCAAAACGGGTATTTGGCAAACAGTGCAGGCCCAGATCAGGGCCTTCACTGTTTGCACAAAGTTCAGCCATTTTCCAAATAAATTTTGAAGAAAACACAAACTACACCCCTAAATTTTGAAATGGACTCATGCCATATATAAAGAAGAAGATTCCATTTGGTACAAAAAGTGTTAAACTTGTGTCAGTACTAACAGCAATTTCATTTATTTATTTTTTTATTTTTTTTTTTTTTGGTGGGGGGGGGGGGGGGTACGGCCCTTTCAAGATTATTTCACTCATATCGAGCCGATCGTTAATCAGAGGTGGACGAAAACGGAGTACCCGGAGAAAAACCACCTGACCTTCCATTGCAGAACTTGGTTTCACATGTGACCCGAGCGAGGCTCGAACCACAGCGGTGAGAGACCTAATGATCAAGAGTCAGCGCTCTTAACCACTAGGCCACGGAGGCCCGTGTACTTTTGTACATTGGCTATTATCGCAAATGCTGCATGATGCTTCCACGCAGAGCTGGAACCAACCCGCACACGAGTACTGGTCAACAGCTGAGAGGATCTAAGCCTGTCCAGACAAAGCGGTGCGAGTCGGTCCGTCCATGCTTATAAACCCTATTGGTTTCATTGGGCGCCAGGGGTTGAGATGTCATTTCATCTCAATGTCGGGTTAAAGCCCCACAAAATTGGAAGCAACGTCTCCAAAATGACCTTTACAGTGTTGACGGGGACGTTAAACCTAAAATCAAACAAATTATCGAAAATGGCAATTTTTGACATTATCACAAGCAGTCCATATCAAGATTTGACAGGGCCTTTGACACTTTCTGAAATTTGTGCAGAAAACAAGGACATCAAAAAATTTTGAGCCAGCGCACGGCAAAACCTACAATAAGACATGTGCGCCCATCGAAGACTCAGGTCAGCCTGCGCATCCATATAGTCTAAATAGAGAATTCTCTTGCTGCTTGAAGGAACATTGAACCCTTAGCTATCCTTAGAGCACACAACGAAGACTGAACAGACTGCGCGGATGCGCAGGCTGATCTGAGTCTTCGTTCGGCACACATGTCTTATTGTAGGTTTTGTCATGCGCTGGCTCATTTCATAAGTTTGAAATCTGACCAGTTGCTCCCGCCCAACGGGGCTTGGAGAAATAGATTCGGCTGCATGATGCTTAGAATGTCTAAGCCTGCCCAGGCAAAGTGGTGCGAGTCTGACCGTCCATGCTTAAAATCCCTATTGGTTTCATTGGGCTACAGGGCTTGAGATGTCATTTCATCTCAATGTCGGGTAAAAGTCCCACAAAATTCGAGGCAACGTCTCCAAAATGACCTATACAGTGTTGGCGGGGACGTAAAATCTCAAATCAAACAAACAAACAAACAAACAAGCAAACAAAGCTATCATCATTACGTAGTACACCAAGTTTGACGTTTCTATCTTTTATAACTCCTGAGAAATCTTGGACGAAAAATGTAACACTTAGGGTCTGTTGTTTCATGTTTGTGCTTCTTTCCCTTTAGTGTCTCTGATGGGAGCTGTGGGCTAATTTTATCGATTCCTGAGCATTGCCTCCACTTCTACTTTGCATATCAGAGCTGTTTTGTTTGTGCCGTGTGGTGGCTGTAAAAGGTCTCCCCGTACATGCATTTAATGCTCTTATTTTTCCAATCCTCAGGGATTGCTTTTACAGCCATTTTGTGGGAAAGTAACTGTCCTTTTGGCTTTCCGCTATTGATGTTTCCATTAGAGTCTGTTGTTTCACGTTTGTGTTTCTTTCCCTTTGGTGTCTCTGATGGGAGCTGTGGGTTAATTGTATCGATTCCTGATCATTGCCTCTATCTTCTACTTTGGTATGGAGTGAAAGAAGCATTAAAGAACAGATGAACAAATAAGATGTTAACGAACGCTCATTGCCCTGTTCACAATATAGGCCAGCATCGTTACATAATATACCAAGTTTGAGGCTTCTAGCTTTAATCTGTGACAAGAAATATTCAAATATAGAAGGCCGAACGGAAGGACAGATTTACATCACGCATGAAAACACGCCTATATAAGTTTGACCCCCTTGAACCCCACTTTTTATCTAGTAAAACTGGGGTTTTCAGGGGTAAACCTTATTTTTCTTATTTCTGCTCTAAAATATAGATTGTGGGTACTTGTTAGAACCGCCTCGACGAGGCGGTAGAAGTCGAGGCGGTAGAACCGCCTCGAAGAGGCTGTTCTAACGGGTACCCACAATCAATACTTTGAGCAGAAATAAGAAAAATATCACAATTTTTCATTTGAAAATTTTCGTTTTTTTTTTTTTTCTTCTTCTTATTTTTCCCAGAAAACAGGATATGACATCTCATACAAATTGTCTCCATAGGAGACAATTTGCATGAAATGTCAAATCCTGTCTAGAAAAGAAAACTGGATATGAGGCGGTTCTAACGGGCACCAACAAGCTATGTTGAAAGAAAAAATAAGAAAGATAGGACAATTTTAACATAACATTTGTAATTTCTGATGCCATGTTGGACGCAATTATTTCACATGGACATGTTTTCCTATGTGGAAGGAAAAACAACGCCAACATCTGGGTGCGTAGTGCTCAATGAGCTATTCAGATAGGCCAGTGCTCCGGCCGGCGTCCGTCTGTCATCAATTGACATCTCCTCCTAAACCACTGGGCCAATTTAGACCAACCTTTACCAGAATGATTCCTGGGCGGTACTAACTGAAAGTTGTTCAAGGATTTGGAATCAATGCAAAACTGTAGTTGTCATGGCAACAAATAGGGGAAAACTAGCAAAACTCTTTTAAAATGTTTCTTTTCTGAAACCAGAAGGCCCAGATCATTGATGTTTGGTATGAAGCTTCATCTAGTGGATCTCTACCAAGTATGTTCAAATCATAGCCCTTGTGCCAAAATTTGGCCCAGTCGCGAAGCCAACCGCTTTAGTACAGACTTACGAGATATAGCGAAATGCTTTAAAAATCTTCTTCTCTGATACCACAGGGCCCAGGTCTTTGTCATTTGGTATGAAGCTTCATCTTAGGGACATTTACCCAGTCTTTTCAAAGTATAACCCTGGCGTGCTAAATGGTTGCACCCCGAGGCCCACCGGTTTACATAGACTGATATAGGAAAGGCCTTTAAAAAGCTTCTTGTCTGTAACCAGAAGTCCCAGGTCGTTGATATTTGGTATGAAGCTTCCTCTAGTGGCCTTCTACCAAGATTGTTCAAATTGTAGTCATGGGTCCGAAAATGTCCCCATCCCCGGGCACACCGTTTTTACATTATTACTATTATCTTTTCATGCGTCCGTCTCATTTTTCCATCCATTTCATGTTAAAATCTATGATTGTTTAATTCTTGTGTTTGCTTAAATGTCTAATATAATTGTTATGTATGTAATCACTATATATGTTTTACGAGGGCCTCAGGGAAGATTGGCTATGCCAACTGAGTAACCCTCTATAAATAAAGTCTACTTACTTACTTACTTACTTACATAGGCTTATATAGGGAAACTCTTTAAAAATCTTCTTCTCTGAAACCGCCAAGCCCAGGTCTTTGATATTTGGTATGGAGCTTCATCTAGTGGACCTCTACCAAGACTGTTCAAATTTTAGCCCTTGGGCCAAACCGATTTTACATAGACTTATATTAGGAAAACCTTTAAAAATCTTCTTGTCTGAAACCAGAAGCCCCAGGTTTTTGATTTTTGGTATTAAGCTTCAGCTAGGGAACCTCTACCAAGATGTTCAAATAATAGGCCGTGGGCTAAAAATGGCACCGCCCAGGGGTCCATTGAATTTACATAGCCTTATATAGGGAAAAACCTTTAAAAATCTTCTTCTCTGAAATCAGAAAGAAGCCTCCGTGGTCGAGTGGTTACGCTACTCGCCTTGTAAACCAGGGGTCGCAGGTTCGATCCCGGGCTTCTCCAGACTTTCGGATGAGTCTTTAACCCGAGGTCCCGTCTCCGTATGACCTTAGCTGTTGGTGGGACGTAAAACTGAAACACTCACTCACTCACTCACTCTGAAATCAGAAGGTCGAGGTTCTTTAATATATGTTACGAAGCTTCGACTAGGGAACTTTTACCAATATTGTTGAATTTATAGCCTTGGGGCCAAAAATGGCCACGCCACACCAAGGGCTCACTTGTTTTACATGGTTAGGAAAACCCTTTAGTCTGCTTCTCGTTTGAATCAGAAGTTTCAGGCCTTTGATATTTCGTACACAGCTTCGACTAGTGGACCTCTGCCAAGATTGTTCAAATTATAGCCCTGGGACCATAAAAAGGCCCCGCCCAGAGGCCCATACATTTTACATGGATTTGTATATGGAAAAACCCTTTAAGATCTTCTTGTCTAAAACCAAAAGGTCCAGATATTTGATATTTGGCATGTACCTTTATCTAGTGAACCTCTACCAAGGTTGTTTAAAATGTAGCCCTGGACCCAAAACTGGTTCCGCCCATGGGCCCACTTGTTTTGCATAGACTGATGCAGCCTTTAAAATCTTCTTGTTTGAGACTTGAAGGTCCAGGCCTTTGATATTTGGTACACAACTTCGTCTAGTGGGCCTTTGCCAAGATTGTTCAAATTAAAGCCCTTGGGCAAAAATGGCCCGGCCCAGAGACCCACATGTTTAACATAGAATAACATAGGGTAAACCTTTTTTGGACTAAAACCAGAAGGCCCAGAGTTTTTGATATTTGATATATGTAGCTTCAACCGGTGGACTTGTACTAAGATTGTTCAAATTTTAGACCTGTGGCCAAAAATAGCCCCGGCCAGGGGCACATTTGTTTTACATATACATATACACACTGTATAGGGAAAGCCGTTACTATGCTCCTTGTTTGAAACTAGAATGCCGAGGCGTTTGATATTTGGTACACAGCTTTGACTAGTGGACTTCTGTCAAGATTGCTCAAATAATAGCCCTGGGGCCAAAAATGGCCCCGAACCTGGGGTCCACTGAATTTACATAGCCTTATATATGGAAAAGCTTTAAAAAATCTGCTTCTCTGAAATCTGAAGGTCGAGGTCTTTGTTATTTGTCGCGAAGCTTTAACTAGGGGACCTCTACCAAGATTGTTGAATTTATAGTCTTTGGGCCAAAAATGGCCACACCCAGGGCCCACTTGTTTTACATAGTTAGGAAAACCCTTTAATCTGCTTCTCGTTTGAAATCAGAAGGCTCAGGCCTTTGATATTTCGTACACAGCTTCGACAAAGACTGATGTAGGGAAAGCCTTTCAAATCTTCTTACCAGACCTTTGATATTTGATACACAACTTCGTCTAGTGGGCCTTTGCCAAGATTGTTCAAATTATAGCCCTTGGGCAAAAAAAATGGCCCGGCCCAGAGACCCACTTGTTTTACATAGAATAACATAGGGAAAACCTTTTCTGGACTAAAACCAGAAGGCCCAGAGTCTTTGATATTTGATATAATTATGTATCTTCAACTGGTGGACTTCTACTAAGAAATTGTAGGCCTGTGACCAAAAATAGCCCTGGCCAGGGGCCCATTTGTTTTACATATACTTATATAGGGAAAGCCGTCACTAGGCTTCTTGTTTGAAACTAGAAGGCCGAGGCGTTTGATATTTGGTACACAGCTTCGACTAGTGGACTTCTGTCAAGATTGTTCAAATTATAGCCCTGGGTCCAAAAATGGCCCCGCCCAGAGGACCACATATTTTACTAGACTTATATAGGGTAAATCTTTAAAAATCTTCTTGTCTGAAACCAGAAGGTCGTGTTATGTAGTTTCATCTAGTGGACCGCTACCAAGATTGTTCAAATTGTAGCTCTGGAGCCAAAATGGCCCGCCCATGGGTCCACTTGTTTAACAGGCTTATGTAAGGAAAAAAATCTTCTCGTTTGACCCATGTATTTCATGAAATTATGCAGAAAATATCTTGAATATCTTCATGTTTGAAACCAGAATCCCAGGTCATTAATATTTGGTTTACAACTTAGTCTAGTGGTCTAGAGACACTCAAATGTGGTATAAGGGCCTTTTTCTGTGTAGTTTTAATAAACAAAAATGTTAAGGACATTCATTGCACGTTATATATTATAACTTTATGTAGATTATAATCATATCTATAATGATAACCATATCTATACACCAAATTGATGTATATTTCCAGATACGGTGGAATTCCGCAATTAAGACAACCTAAGATTAAGACTTACTCTGCTTTTTAAAGTTTAATTAGTATTTCTTTGTGTTTTCTGCATAAAGTGTTCTCTGGTCAGAGATCACTTTGGGACTGTTCAAAAGTGGTCTTTAAGACCACTTTTGAACAGCCCAAATGTGGTCTTGATACAGGAATTTTATTGTTTATTACCAGATATAGCCTGTGTAGCGTGCGCCAGGGGACAGTTGTTCAGAGCATTATTAGCTTAACGAGCTCTTTGTGTGTGCTTGCGTTTTACGTCCCAGCAACAGCTAAGATCATACGGAAATGGGTTGTCGGTTTAAAAAATCATTCGACAGTCTGAAAAAGCCCGAGATCGAACTAGCTCGTTAGTGGTCAAATTATTAACTGTTCTAGCAAGTACAATATCTTATACAGTGGTATTGTTGCTGAAAAAATGTGAGCAGCTTTTGCATTTGCAAAAGCTGCTCACATTTTTTCTGCAAAAATATTAGTATGTTCGCCACATTAAATGATCAAAGTTGTAGCGACACGTTAGCTAACGACGTCGTTAGAGTTGAACAATTGGACCCAGTAATTTGAAATTCTTTGGAGTAAAAATGGGCGCATACACCTTCAAGTAGGGACTGGGTAATAAAATGGCGTGCCTTTGAAAACCTGACTTTTTCTTCGCATGTTTCACAACAAAACATGATAAACTTTACTTGTCACAGGAATTATCTTTAAGATAACAGATTGCATTCTTTTTATCAGCGAGGTTATCAACTGTGGTGAAATATATATTAAATTATCGTACCAAACTGTACTTTCCCTTATTTTAAGAATCAAAAACCAGGCTTATGGGACACATGCCAATAACCCATATACGCCTATCGCTAAAAAGGGGAAACTAGCACACAGGGCGCGGCCTCTGCTCGGGACCTACACTGCTTGCAAGAAGTGAAACCTTTTTGTAAAACTTTCAATAAATCACATTCAGAAACCGACACCCCTAAATATTGAAATGGGCCTGTCCCTAGCTATAGTTTTAAGATTCCATGTGTCATATTTGAGTTGATGGAAAACAATGGGATTTATAGGGGTATACATTTTTAGCTCACCGGAACTTTTGTTCCGGTAAGCTATTCTACTACCCCCGGCGTCGGCGTCGGCGTCCACAAATGTTAAAGTTTTGCGTTAAAGTTTTTAGAAGCTCATTTCTTTTTTATGCCTACATGGATTGAGTTTATATTTGGTATGATGATATATACTGGTCTAAAGTTTTTATTTGCAATATCAGCAGCCATATCCGTGACCTTGGGGTCAAGGTCACAGACTTAGAATTCTAATTTTCAAGTTTTTGTGTTAAAGTTTTTAGGAGTTCATTACTACTTTACCTTCAGGTGGATTTAGTTTATACTTTATCTCAATTATTATGCAGCAGCATCAGCTCTCATGACCGTAACCTTGGGTCAAGGCCACATACTTTGAATTTTTATGGTAATTATGGTAATTTCTTTGTTTTATCATAACTTTGGAGCCGTTTCAGATAGAGCCTTCATATTTAGCATGTGGGTTCCTTGTGACATTACCTTCCCACACATACAAAAATTTCGACCTGTAACCATGACCGTAACCATGGGGTCAAGGCCACATACTTTGAATTATTATGGTAATTATGGTATTTTTTGTTTTATCATAACTTTTGAAGCGTTTGAGATAGAGCCTTTATATTTGGCATGTATGTTCCTTGTGACATTGTCTTCCCACTCGTACAGAAAAAATTGACCTGTGACCTTGACCATTGACCTTTTGACCTACTTATCATAAATTTTTAACCATTTGAGATAGAGCCTTCATATTTGGCATGTATGTTCCTTGTGGCATTCCCTTTCCACTCATACAAAACATTTTGACCTGTGACCTTGACCCTGGACTTTTGACCTACTTTTTCATATTTTTTTAACTATTTGAGATAGAGACTTTAAATTTGGCATGTAGTTTCCTTGTGACATTGCCTTACCACCCATACAAAAAAAAATTATCTGTGACCTTGACCTTTGACCTACTTTGTCATAACTTTCTTACCATTTGAGATAGAGCCTTCACATTTGGCATGTAGGTTCCTTGTGCCATTGCCTTACCACTCATGCAAATTGTCTTTATCTGTGATCTTGACCTTTGACCTTTTGACCTACTTTTCATTACTTTCTAATCATTTGAGGTAGAGCCTTCATATTTGGCATGTAGGTTCCTTGTGACATGGCCACTCATACAAAACATTTTACCTGTGACCTTGACCTTTGACCTACTTTATCATAATTTCATAACCATTTGACATAGAGCCTTCATATTTCGCATGTAGGTTCTTTGAGACATCACCTTTCCACTCATACAAATTTTTTTGTACCTGTGACCTTGACTTTTGACCTACTTTATCATAACTTCGTAACCATTTGAGGTAGAGCCTTCATATTTGGCATGTGAGTTCCTTGTGACATTGCGTTTCCAATCATATAAAAAATTTTGTCCTGTGACCTTGACCATGGACCTTTTACCTACTTTTTCATATCTTTTTAACCATTTGAGATAGAGCCTTCATATTTGGCATGTAGTTTCCTTGTGACATCGCCTTACCACTCATACAAAAAACTTTGACCTGTCACCTTGACCCTGGACCTTTGACCTACTTTATCATAAATATTTAACCATTTGACATAGTCTTCATATTTGGCATGTAGGTTCCTTGTCACATTGCCTTCCCGCTCATGCAAAAAAAATTTTGATCTTTGACCCTTGACCTGCGACCTACTTTATCATAACGTTCTAACTGTTTTAGCTTTCTTACTTGGTATGTAGGTTGCTTGTGACATTGCCTTCCCATTCTTTTATAAAATTTTGACCTGTGACCTTGACCCTGGTCCTGTGACCTACTTTTTAATAACTTCTTGACCATTTGAGATAGAGCCTTTATATTTGGCATGTTTTGATTCGTTGATTCATGTCTAAGGGTTAAATGGAATTAAAAGTGATACTAATGAGGCAAACTTGAATCATACGTGAGCCCCAAATATTGATATAGCACTTGATTCTTTCTTTGTGACTTTGTTTCTGTTATGGGCCTGAAAATTAGACCTTGCATGACTAGTCAAAGCGCGACTTCCGATGAGCTACCCTGTCCGGCGACAGGTCTTGTTCATTATGTTTTTGGTTTTGGTACTCGAAAGCCTGAAGACTGTTCCAACTGGTATCCACACTGTTATGTTTGCTGCAGAAGTTAGAGTGTGGTTGAGTTTCCAGTCCCACCAACAGCTTAGGCTATACGGAGACGGGACCTCGGTTTAAAGACTCATCCGAAAGTCTGCAGAAGCCCGGGATAGCACCCACGAAGGCGAGTAGCTAATGCACTACACCACGGCGGCTTCTGCAGAAATTAGAATCAAAGCACTGAGAGTAGAGAGTACTGGTTTGGTCGAATGACTCTGGTGTAGATTGGGAAAATGGGCCAGAACGGGGACCTAGACTATTTCGTTTAACCCTTAAACTCCTGTACTGTAAGCAAACTGTGTAGACCCTGATCAGACGCTGCGTGTTTTTTTTTTTGCTTCTGACCCTCACTTTAGTGCAATGTAAGCAAACAGTGTAGACCCTGATAAGACGCTGCGTTCTGTGGCGTCTGATCTAGGTATACACTCTTTGCCAAGACCAATCCTTGATTCCAGTCCAGATTCTGCAGATAACACTTTTACGCAATACGCTGGCCTCACTCCGATCAAATTCTATAAACACGGTATATGGATTTCGATAGTCACGCGGACAACAGCACTAATTCAGATTCTGCCATGTATAACTTTGGGTCGATTGAAAAACAATCGACCCAAAAATACCGTTTGTTTCGATTTCATATGGTCGATTCCAAAGTTCGATTGTTTATCAATCGACTCAAAGTTATAAAGCGCAGTAGTTTTTCCAAGCTGAGGTCCACGTGACTATAACTGACGTCGAAAATACAAGCAACCGTTATTTATAGAAAATAACCCGCGCCATTTTTATCACTGTGGGTCAGAGTGTTGCGGTTGAGGGTTACCTATAGAATCTGGACTGGAATCATCTGTTGGGTTTGGCAAACGGTGTAGCCCCAGACCAGGGGTCTACACTGTTTGCTTACAGTTCAGGAATTTAAGGGTTAACTTGAATGGAACAGTCTCATTCGGGACAATTTTTCAAGCCCACACTCAGAGACAGTCGGCTCACCGGTATTGCCAGTGCTTTGATATGATACGAGGTCTGCAATTTCTATAAGCATGAAAGAAATCATTGCAACGCAAAGGAATTTATCCTAACGGTGTAGGTGACTTGCTGAACGTGTACAGGATATTTCTGGACCAAAATAATGGTTGACCTTTAAAATTGGCCCAGGGCCCATATCCCATTCAAATGTATGTTATATCTAAAATTTGTTTTGACCTTTTTCAAATGTTCTAGGGCCCTTTGGAAATTTTTGATTGGCCAGGGATTCCTGCCCTACATCATAGTGTAGATCATATTTTCTTGTCCTTTGGGATCATTGATTCCATTGTGGAATTTGTAAAATATCCGAGGGTCACTGATGAGGCCCTATTTGGCCGAAACTAGCTAGTCTGGCCCAGAAAACATGTACACTCCATACTTTTCAGTTCTGTGATGTATTCCGTTGCTTCCAAAGGATAACCCTTTTATAGAACATACTTAATAAACATCTGAGAGCAAAATAAACATGAGATCTGAATAGCTTATGCAGGTAGGAGGAGCGCTCGGGTTATGGGGTGGGAGTAGAGAGAGAGAGAGAGAGAGAGAGAGAGAGAGAGAGAGAGAGAGAGAGAGAGAGAGAGAGAGAGAGAGAGAGAGAGAGAGAGAGAGAGAGAGAGAGAGAGAGAGAGAGAGAGAGAGAGAGAGAGAGAGAGAGAGAGAGAGAGAGAGAGAGAGAGAGATAGAGAGACGGAGTATGGGACAGAAAAAAGTTCATATAAAGTCTTTCATAAAATTGGTTATTACCCGCTGTCATAATTATGGTTCGATATTTAAGAAAGGGAGATCGCATGCTTAAAACTGAACCACTGCAATACATTTCGATAACACACCAGTGTATTCTATCCTATATCCAAAATGGTTACTTTTCTAATGAATTTTTGTGATATTTTTCTTATTATATACTTTG
This sequence comes from Lucinisca nassula, assembly GCA_963580285.1. NCBI lineage: Eukaryota > Metazoa > Mollusca > Bivalvia > Lucinida > Lucinidae > Lucinisca > Lucinisca nassula. The sequence continues at coordinate 142,311,422 of OY757014.1, forward strand.
AACATGTGTTGTGTGTGCTCATTAGAACAGAAAACAAGCAAACAAACAGAGCATCTTTGTGCAACGCGTGTAAAACTGGTTTACAGGCTGAAATGTACGGAACCCTGGAAGGGACATGCAATTTATTTTAAAACGCTGTTCGAACAAGATGACATCTTGTACGCACATGTGCACCGGCCCCGATAGCTCAGTTGGTAGAGTGTCCGCTCCGGGGAACGGGATGTCACGGGTTCGATCCCGGGCCGCGACATACCAAAGTCGTTAACAATGGTACTAGCTGTTCCTCGCTTGGCACTCAGATTTACGGGGTAGAGCTAGGACTGGTCGACGCAGTGTCAGGATAATGTGACTGGGTGTGGTATCATGTAATGTGTCTGGCACAGGATACTTCAGTGAGGCAGCACTATAAAAGTGAGCATTGAGCTCCCTGTCGCAACCAGACACCGTCGTGATATGACTGAAAAATTGTTGAAAGCGACGTTAAACCCGAATTCACACACACACACACACACACACACACACACACACAAACACACATTGTACGCACATGTGCGCACAATTTATTATCTAGTTCGCACAATATATAATCTTGTTCGCACGACATATAATCTGGTTTGCACTACACAGATCTTGTGCAGACAACATAATATCTTGTTCGCACAACATAATATCTTGTTCGCACAACACATGATCTTGTTAGCACAATTTATTCAGACGCATACGATATCATGTTGTCCGCACAAGATCTATACCTATTGTGCAAAAAGGTAATATGCTGTGCGAAAAAGATAATATCTTGTGCGCTCAAGATATTAAGTAGTGCGAACAAGATATTACCTTGTACGCATAATATAATATCTTGTGCGCACAAGATATTATGTTGTCCGCACAAGATAAAATATGTTGTCTGCACAAGATATTATCTGTGCGCACAAGATGATATCTTGTTCGCACAGCTTAATATAGTGTTCGCACAACATATTAAAAAATAAAATTGCATGTCCCTTCCCGGGTTCCGTAGAAATGAGACAATGTTCTAAGACCAATTTTCGCTTCAAGTGGACTCGTAATTTGAAAATTCTATTCCTAGAGTCACAAAAAAGCGCCCATCGGGACTTGAAGAAATAGATGGGCTGCATGATGCTTCCACGCAAAGCTGAATCCAACCCGCACACGAGTACTGGTAAACCGCTTAGTGGATCTAAGCCTGCCCAGGCAAAGCGGTGCGAGTCGGCCCCTCCATGCTTATAAACCCTATTGGTTTCATTGGGCGGCAGGGCTTGAGATGTCATTTCATCTCAATGTTGGGTAAAAGTCCCACAAAATTGGAAGCAACGTCTCCAAAATTACCTAAATAGTGTTGACGGGGACATTAGACATCAGATCAAACAAATCCTACAAGAATCAAAGCGCCAAAGGCACTGAAATGACAGATTCTATGAGAAAATCATAACACTGTGAAAACTTACTGAAAACCTTTCTAAAAAGATCTGAACATTTAGACAAGTAGTTCTTCAAATTCCAATATATGATATGTTTGCAGATGTCTATAGACCGGTGGTATTATGAAACGCCATTCGATGCTTCAAATTTTTGAAAGAAACTATTTACGTTTTCAAAACCAAACATTAAAATTCAAGTTTTAACAATGCTATTGTCCATAAGTAACAGTTTTTGTCTGGTCGGTTGTGGCTACCTCTCCCAAAAGATACTCTATGGGAAAGAGATCGGAGGAGAAAGGCTGGCTAGTCCAGTGGCTTGAAGAAAAGTTTGTGTAAGAACAGCACTAAAAGCCTGCGCGTAATCCTGCTGGATAAGATATCCCGGATTCTGAGCGTAAACAAATAAATGGAACCATGTAAGGCCGAAGCACTTGATTGATGCAACGTCTCGCTGTTCAGTTCACGTCTCAGCCATGCTCTTGAATGTTATTAATGACACTAAGCTGCGTTCGCTAACTGCATGCAATACCACGCCAGACAATTACTCTTGTTCCACCCGATACGTCACGCTCTATTAAGCACGCGTCGCCTCGGCATACTTTACACCTATTCTCGAAACACCCGAAAACGACAATCGGGGTGATTCACTTCTCACTGAAACGCATATCACGTCAGTCGCTTACACGCCAATTTACGTATTTCATGCACCAGCGTAAGTGTTCCGTACTGTGTCGACGCGTTAACTTTGGTCACGACAGGGACGTCTAGCTCTCAAACATGCATCGCATAAGGGCGGCGAACAGTGTCAGTGCTTATTAGTCGGTAGTTGAGACCCCTTGTTTATCTACAGGTACAGTCTAGCAGCTGCCGGCGGAAATCTGTTTCTCATATGCGTCTGACGGATGAATCTATCTTGACGTACTGACGTCGGTCTTCCGCTACGTCGACGTCCACAGGCGTCTTCTGTATATAGTAAGATGTCGCTCCAATAGACGATAGATCACACACATGTGGCACCCAAAAGCAGTCATCGTCATCTGCTTTCCGACCAAGGGGCACGCTTACGATCCTTTAATGAAAAATGTTGCAATATGCTCTCAATGCTTTTTGAGAACAAATTTCAGTTTCTTCTTTTTAGGCACGACCTGACATTACATATCAAAACTTTGATCCTGAACATGTGGTTTCTATCCGTACTGGTGTGAAGGTGGTGCACGGGATCGACGTGGCCGGACTTGTAACCAGACGTCACGGTTGATTGATTTAACCTTTATGGTGCCTAAGCATGTTGTAACCATGCAATTGTTTGGTTTCAGAATCAAAGCACTGAGAGTGTTGGTGGGGTGTAGGTTTGGGTAATAGTCCTGGGCTTAGATTAAAACTGTTTCATTTAACTCTGAAATTCCAAACAAATAGTGAAGATTTTGATAAGAAGTCACGTTCTGCGGCGTCCGATCTTGGTTTACACTGTTTGCCACGCTCACCCTTTGATTCCAGGTTAACCATCTTCAGTCTAAGGGGTCCCCCGTCCAACGGGGCTTGAAGAAATAGATGGGCTGCATGATGCTTCCACGCAGAGCTGAGACCGACCACACACGAGTATTGGTAAACCGCTTAGAGGATCTAAGCCTGCCCAGGCAGAGCGGTGCGAGCCCGACCTCCATGCTTATAAACCCTATTGGTTTCAGTGGGTGACAGGGCTTAGAATGTCATTTCATCTCAATGTCGGGTAAAAGTCCCACAAAATTGGAAGCAACGTCTCCAAAATGACCTTCACAGTGTTGACGGGGACGTTAAATCTCAAATCAAACAAACAAAATATTCAGTCTTTTGGAATACACTGATTGCGGCCATTTTCTACAAGAAAAAAAGGTTATTCTGACAAGTCAGTGATAATCACGTAGACATTAGCACTGCAGCGCTTTTGGTATTAGCAACTTCGGGTCGAATGCCAAACATTCAACCCAAACATATCCGCGTCGTTTGTCAGTGTTGGGTACATGTAAGTGCTATCTGTAAAATTTGCACTTGAATCAAATGTTAGATCTGGCAAACCATATAGACTCGGATCAAACGCCACAGAACTAGATGCTGATCTTGTTCTTCATGCATTAGTTTATACTAACATATTAAGTTTAAACGAATAAGTCCAAGTCCCTGTTCATAACGAGCCTGCACTCCGAGACAACCGGCCTGGGTGTTGTCAGTGCTTTGATTTATTCACTCCTTAGGTTTCTGAAGTGCACTCTTCCATCACTGAAGTTGGGCTCGTCCATTCTGCTAAATATGGCACCTAGAATTATATTACAGGACCTACACTGTGTGCATAAGTATCAGTACCATATTCCAGGGTTGAAAGGGACAGCCTTTCTTTCCAATATTTCTCCACGCAAAGTCGAGATCTAATATACACCAAAGTTGTAACTGACCTAGACTTGAACTCGAAAGTCAGAAAACCCATTAAGCAGGCTGGTCTTTACGGACTGAATATTGACAACACTGTTAGAAAACAGTGTAAAACCTGAGCAGACTGCCGAGCAGACGCCCCATTGATTTGGGTATACAGTCTTTGCAAACCTGTCACATAATGCAGCCGATTCATATGAAATGCTGAATCGATTCTCTGAAAGGTAAGATAAAATCGTCAAGTCGTCTGCTTCAAACGTTTGTTTTGCGCTTATAGGATAACTAATACGCTTGTACAATTTTGATTACTGCGCCAAACCGGACTATATTTTGTGCGGACTCGTATTTCTATGGCGGTCAAAGCCGGAAGAAAGCCAGAAGAAAGCCGGAACTACTTTAAAACCTGCAGGATAGCTAGAGATGACAGATTGAATCTGTCATTAAAAAGCGTTATTTGCTTGGGTATATGCTTTCAGATATGGACATGTTTACATTTCTTACGATGCACTTATAATTTAACCCATTGCATGCGAGAAACCCGTAAAGGCGTACCTTGGCAAACAGTGCAGGCCCAGATCAGACGCCGCAGAATGCGGCGTCTGATCAGAGCATGCACTATTTGCTAACAGAATTTACCGTCAAAATAGAATAAAAACGAAAAAATAGGCCTGACACCCCTTAAATGACAAATGGACTTGTCCAACATATAGCAATGGAAGAGTCCACTAGCATTCAATGGGTTTATATAAGCCCTTTCATGAAAAAACCTGTCTTCAGAGTCTGTGACCAGGTAAGACAAAAACCAAGCTTCTCAGCGACACTCCCTGACAAGGAGCTTGACATTTTAGGTACAGAAGCTATAATATCCCAGCAGGCGCACGTCGCTAGGGCACGTCAAATCAACGTCTGTGCAACGTCACGACGTTGCACCGACGTAGATGTGACGTTGCATAAACGTCATGACTGCATCTTTGTTACTTGAAAATGATGAAAAAAGTTTTTGCTTATTACGCGGCGCATATCAAGACAAGGCTGGTATAGTATTTCGATCTTCCGATGTTTTTATAAGTACTAGATCAGATCATAAGGAATTATTTTGCACAATTATAGTTGTATGTGTACGTGTGTGATGCATGCGCGCGCGCGCGCGCGTGCGCGTGTGTGTGTGTGTGTGTGTGTGTGTGAAAGAGAGAGAGAGAGAGAGAGAGAGAGAGAGAGAGAGAGAGAGAGAGAGAGAGAGAGAGAGAGAGAGAGATTATATAATATGTTTTAGTATGATACCTACATGTTATTTAAAGGCCATGTTCATTTTTCTCTGTGTTGACATTTAACAGACAACCATTTGCCAAACTTTTTCATGATCGCCTGAATAAAGCTGACATCATCTTGTAAGCAGATTTGTGATGTTTCTAATAAAATCTCTGTTCAAGGCCTTCACAGTTTGCAAAAAGGTCAGGTATTTTTAAATTCCCATAAATTTCGACATGGAGCCCTGCTGTATATACAGCGGAAGATTCCATTCAGTACAAAATGGCTTTTACGACCCTTTCAATGCTATTTCACTTATTTCGAGCCCATCGTAACTAAGAGTTGAGCGAAAGCCGGAGTATCCGGAAAAAAAAATAAACACACCCACGCACGCAGGCAGGCGCGCACGCACACACACACGCGCGCACACACACACACGCGCACACACACACCTGACCATCCATTGCAGCAGAACTTGGCGTATCACATATAACCCCAGCGAGGATCGAACCACAGCGGTGAGAGACCTGATGATTAAAAGTCAGCGATCTTATCCATAAGGACACGGAGGTCCGTTTGACCAATGGTTTATACATGCGCACAAAAAAATGAAGTCCACTGTTAACTCCTCATCCGATTTATGGTTTTTACATGTTTACGAAATGTTTAAATTCTAGGATCTTTAAAAACACACATTGCTTTGAAAGTTTTGTTTGTTTGATTTGAGGTTATTTGAGACCCGACTCCATTACGAAAACACACCTATAGAAATGCATTGTAAACTTTACCACCGAAAAAAAAACCCCCGAAAAATTGTGATATTTTTCTTATTTTTGCTCAAAATATAGATGGTGGGTACTCGTTAGAACCGCCTCATCGAGGCTGTTCTAACGAGTACCCACAATCTATATTTTAGAGCAGAAATAAGAAATATAAGGTTTACCCCTCCCTATAAACCCCAGTTTTACTATATGAAAGTGAGGTTCAAGGGGGTCAAAATTATATAGGCGTGTTTTCGTGATGCGCATCACTTTACCTCTAAGCAGTTTAACGGCACTTTCAGCTCATGCAGCCCGATCTTTTTCTCCAAGCCCCAATGGGCGGGGGCCCAAAACAAATGATTTGAGGATATCGTACCGTGAATGTGTGTTTCAACAGAAAAGGGTGTTTTATGACAGGATCTGTAATTTGTTCAATACTAAGAAAACCTGACCGATGTTTAGTATTACATCGGGCATTATATATACTAACCCATCACGGAAATACGCCTTTATAATTTTGAGCCCCTCCCCCCCCCCCCCCATTGAAAGTAAAATTGGGGTTTTCAGGGGTAAACCTTAGTTTTTTCTTATTTCTGCTCTAAAATCTAGATTGTGGGTACTATTTGTTTCATTGGGCGATAGGGCTTGAGATGTCATTTCATCTCAATGCCGGGTAAAAGTCCTACAAAATTGGAAGTAACGTCTCCAAAATGACATTTACAGTGTTGATCGGGACGTTAAACCTCAAATCAAACAAAACCTTCTGATCGGTCAAAAGGACATTTCCTGGAACAACATCCTTTCTGGCAGTTTTTAGGAGCCAGATTCACCGTTAACCTTACTTACACATCAGCCCAATCAGATGAGCAGTGCCTCGTGCAAAATTTGTGCTTCCGCACTGTTAGACTAAACCTTAAAGTTTGTAACATCCAAATTTTGTGTCTCTTACAAGTTCGTCCATTGACTGTAATGCAAAATGAATGAACATCGCTGCAATTCTAAGAAATAAGGAATGATTCGCATACAACCTTTATGAGCACCAGTTTTTGTTTTGTTTTGTTTTGTTTTGTTTTGTTAACGGTGAATATACCCAAGCATTTTTGAATGGCTCATAATGCATTACATCCCATTGTTATCTCGTCCCCGCCCTTCGGGCTTGAAGAAATAGATGCAGAGCTGAAACCGACCCGCACATGAGTACTGGTAAACCGCTTAGAGGATCTAAGCCTTCCCAGGAAATGCGATGCGAGTCGGCCCGTCCATGCTTATAAACCCTATTGGTTTCATTGGCGGCAGGGCTTAAGGTGTCATTTCAACTCAATGTCGGTAAAATGCCCACAAAATTGGAAGCATAATGACCTTTACAGTGTTGACGGGGTCGTTAAACCTTAAATCAAACAAACAAACAAATTGAACATACATAAGTACAACAATATAGTGGAAAATCCTGTATTAAGACCACCTTTGGGGCTGTTCAAAAGTGGTCTTTAAGAAAACACAAAGAAAGAAAAACTGCAATCTACTAAGTTAGCATTTCAAGACAGAATTAGTCTTAACTTTAGGTGGTCTTAACAGGCAATTTCACTGTTCTTGCAAATAACAGTGTTGTTGCGTTGGCAATTTGGTCTAGAATATTTGGATGTCTTTTTTTTTTTTTTTTTTTTTTTTTTTCAAACACGGAAAAAAACAAAATATCAATTATATATAAGCAGGGCAGCTGTTGGCCATAAAGATTTGTTTGTTTGATTTGAGGTTTATCGTCCCCGTCAACACTGTGTAGGTCATTTTGTGGGACTTTTATCCGACATTGAGATTAAATGACATCTCAAGGCTTTTAGCCCGGTCGCCCAATGAAACCAATAGGGTTTATAAGCATGGGCGGTCCGACTGGCACCGCTTTGCCTGGGCCGTCGCCACATGAAACCAATAGAGTTTATATGCATGGTCGGACCTACTCGCAACACTTTTGGTTGGCAGTCTTAGAATCTCTAAGCAGTTTACCAGTATTCATGTGCGGTCGGTTTCAGCTCCGCGTGGAAGCATCATGCAGCCCAGTCTATTTCTTCACGCCCCGATGGGCGGGGGGGGGGGGGGGGGGGGGGGGGCATGGCCATAAAGATATGTGGAGAATTAAGTGTAAACTTTGAGAGTAAACTGTTCTGTGATTGGACGATAATACAGATTTGGAGAAATTAAAAGAAGTTTCTTTGACAAATAGGTACATATACTGTCTGCAAATTTCAAGAAAAAAAATCAACTTGTCTAGTGCACGGGTTTGAAAGTTGTGGCTCACAAAATAGGACATCAGCTTTTTTTTTTAATTGTCACTGTTACTTTTAACCCATTTAGTACCAGAAACGCCTAAAGGGGTACCCTGGCAAACAGTGTAGGCCCAGATCAGACGCCGCAGAACGCGGCGTCTGATCAGGGCCTACACTGTTTGCAAAATGTTCAGCCATTTTCCTAATCAGTTTTGAAGAAAACACAACCTGAAAGCCCTAAATTTTGAAATGGACTCCTGCTATATATAAGGAGGAAGATTCCATTTGGTACAAAAGGGTGAAGCATTAGGGGCAACCAGTTTCAGAAGCCAGAAACTACATGCGGATGCTGGCCAACATGGTACTTGTTTACTTTTTATTGTTACATCGAAGTCCAAACTATAATTCTAGATGAAACCTTTGGACCAACGACAGTTGTGAGTGTCCGAATTTTAGGAAAGTCTCTAATGGAAATTATGGAAGAACATTAACGAGCCTGTGCCCATGTATCACAATTTACCCATTTTGGTACCAGAAACCCCAAAACGGGTACCCTGGCAAACAATGCAAGCCCAGATGAGACGCCGCAGAACGCGGCGTCGGATCAGGGCCTCCACTGTTTGCTAAAAGTTCAGTCATTTTCTAAATAAGTTTTCATGAAAACACAACCTGACTTCTCTAAATTTTGAAATGAACTCCTGTGATATATATATCGAGGAAAATTCCATTTGGTACAAAAAGGGTTAACATAAGAAATTTTTTACAGCTTTTTTTTTGTCAAATTATTTTAACAGTGTTTCGGTAAATTCTGTAATAACTGATCCTTCCATATGGACGCGTCTTGTTTGTTTGTTTGTTTGTTTAAAGGTTTAACGTCCCCGTCAACACTGTGAAGGTCATTTTGGAGACATTGTTTCCAGTTTTGTGGGACTTTTACCCGACACCGAGATGAAATGACTTCTCAAGCCCTGCCACCCAATGAAACCAATAGGGTTTATAAAACTCGCATGGCTTTGACTGGGCAGGCTTAGATCCTCTAAGCGGTTCACCAGTACTCGTGGGCGGGTCGGTTTCAGCTCTGCGTGGAAGCATCATGCAGCCCATATATTTCTTCAAGCCCCGAAGGGCGGGGGCTGTATATTCGAAGTTTGAATCCCTAACAAGTTGTAAAACAAAGCATATCCTCGGACGCGTCTTGTAGATACATGTATATGATAACCATTACAGAGACACTACAGCAAGTCAAACAAACATTGAGGCCGTTCTAACGAGTACCGACTACCTATGCTTGGCACAAAATTAATGAAATTAGGGTATACCCCTGTTTACCTCATTTTTCATTATATAAAGTGGGGGTTTACACATGACTGGATCTTAAAAGTTCATTTCTGTGAATGCAATGTAGGCGTTTCCACCCTCGGGAAGCCCGGATTAATCGAACATCGGAGCCTCATTTTTGATCGGCACGGGCATCCCTCATGAAAAGTGCTTACCGTTATGATCCTAAGAACTGGGTCGGACATTCCTAAGCAAACAATGCAGACCAAGATCAGACTGCAGTCTGATAAGGGTCTACACTGTTTGCCGTTCCGTCTGCACTTTTTGGACTGCCTTGATGGATTGTAAAAAAATGTTAAAATTTTAGGAGAATTACAGCAAGTCCTCAATATGTTCGGAGTTTAGGATTTTTACGGTACAATGTAATACCATTTTAGTTCGACAACCAAAACTGTATCTCTAGGCATGTGGGTCTATTGCATACTCGCACCATCCTATGTAGCCGCTCTGTAACCTGCCTGCATGCGTGAACACGCTCTGGGTCCCCGAGCATCTATCCCAGCAGGCACACGTCATTAGAGCAACGTCAAATCAACGTCGGTGCAACGTCATGACGTTGCACCGACGTAGATGTGACGTTGCATAAACCGTAATGCCGTTTTACCGACGTTGATCTGATGTCACAATTACGCCATGTGCCTGCTGGGATACAGCGCATGGTGAAGACTCTGATCAGTAACAATCTGTGCGAAAGTGTAGGCTGACCTGTCTTTGTCTGACTAAAATGTCCGAGGCTATGCTTTGTTTTACAACTTGTCAGGGATTCAAACTTCGAATATACCGCCCCCGCCCTTCGGGGCTTGGAGAAATAGATGGGCTGCATGATGCTTCCACGCAGAGGTGAATCCGACCGCACACGAGTACTGGTAAACCGCTCAGAGGATGATCTAAGCCTACCCAGGCAAAGCGATGCGAGTCAGACCGTCCATGCTTATACATTGGGCGACAGGGCTTGAGGTGTCATTTCATCTCAAAGTCGGGTAAAAGTCCCACAAAATTGGAAGCAACGTCTCCAAAATGACCTATACAGTGCAGACTGGGACGTTAAACCTCAAATCAAACAACAAAACATGACATTTTTCTGCTCATAAATACTAGAATGCCAACGATTGTTGGCATTTTTATATTTATTAGCAGGACAAATGTTATTTTCTGCCAGTCTGAGTATTTATAGGTTATTGAGTTTATATTGTGAAATATTCGGCACGAGTTCATATGGCGAAGGACGCACGAGCTTGCGAGTGCGTCTCCGCCATATGAACGAGTGCCGAATTTCACAATATAAAGTCAATAACTTTTTTATTATATACCCAAAACTGGAACTGTCTGTTATGGAATTCAAGTGTCCGTTTTATTTCTTTCAAAGTACTCCTGATTTTGTGAAAGAATTTTGGAAAGTATTTACAAATTGCGGGTAGGTCATATTTGCTAGCAGGAAATGCGCTTCATGTTCTTTGTCACAGCCGATGTTTGTATTCTTTTACGTTCTTTCAATCGACTCGCACGACAAGATGGCTGCCGATTTTTAAGATTCAAAACTGAGAAATTTGAAAGTAGTCCTGTTATGCACGAGACTGCTTATCTCCGGGCAATATGAACTTGACTACGGGCAATATGGAAAAATATTGACCGGTAACTTCTGTACTAAGTAAACGGGACATTTTCTAGGTATATAATAAGGCGTATTTACTGTTCAATTGGAAATTGAATTTTATGCGTCATTATGAAAACACGCCTATTCAAATATACAGTTTATTAATGTTTTATTGCAAAACAAGCAATGGGGTTGGGCCACAAGTTCGCACAACATTAGTTTCGGCCCTTCCCCTACATGGTTACGACTGATATTTTTTATGTAAATCACATGAAAATGGCTAGACAATTTACATGCGATTACAAAATTTGGTATATAAAAAGTAAAACAAAAATGATTCGAATACAATAGAAATTTAACCATCAAAAACTGAAAATTTCCAGATAAAACTGATTTTTTTTATATTTCTGCTCAAAACATAGGTCGTGGGTACTCGTTAGAACCGCCTCACTGCGGCGGTTCTGACAAGTAGCCCACAGTATATGTTTATAGCAGAAATAAGAAAAAATAATGTACAGCCCTGTAAACCCCAGTTTTACTTTCTAAAAGTTTGGTTTAAGGGAGTAAACATTATAATATAGGCGTGTTTTCGAGATGAATGTAAACCGAGTTAACCATGAAAACATACTATGACCAAGTAACTGAAGCCTCAGCTCCACAGAAATTTGTTTTTCATTTTATATTATTAATTTTACATATCCACTCAAATTTAATAGTTGGGCCAGAAAAACCGAATGGAGGGAGGGAAAATATGATTAATTTTACATATCCACTCAAATGCAATATTTCGGCTAGTGCATGGCCTTCATCAGAAAAACTGAAGGAGTCCAAAAACTGCTGTTGCGAATTTGGAGTCTTTGCTATGTGTTGCATATTATGTTACAAAATGGGAAATACTAGACTTGTATGACTAATATGTTTGTGATCTTTTCAAACAGAAGTTATTAACTGCCCAGTGTCAATTTCCTGTACTTGTTATTGTTCAAGATTTTGCCTGACCCCGGCACAAAGTTCAACCCGAAAGTAGGTTCGAACCAGCTACCACTGGTTTACAAGCCAAGTACCCTATCCACTGCACAAGACCCAACCCTGAACATTAGACTTTCTTTAGAAATGTATCAATGTGTGTGCTAGTGTGTATGCTCACGTACGCATATGTTGTCATGGGTGCACATGTATACTTGGATATGATTGAAAATACGCGTCAAAATTCGTGTACATTTTAACCCTTTCAACCCTGATTTCTGTAGTGATTTTGTTTGTTTGTATTGGAGTTTAACGGCCCATTCAACACTATTTATGTCAATTTTGAGCCGGTAAAAATTACCTATACACACTTTCCCTGGGCAGGCTAATACATAATAGGTTAACCAGTACAGTGCACATTCTTTCGACAGAAACTGACAACTGCCTTTCTTGAATCAGCGGAAGGGAGAGAATGACCGTAGAAAAGATTTCATGATCAATCTCCACGAATAATGTTGCCGACCCCGGCAAGTATCGAACCCGCATTATTCTGCTCACCAGTCAGACGCGCATCCGACTGAGCTACCGAGGCCGGCTTTTGAAGTGATATCTTCCATCTTGAGTTTTTTTTTTTTTTTGGTTTTGGTTTTACGGCCTTTTCAAGATTATTTCACCCATATCGAGCCGATCGTTAATCAGAGATGGGCGAAAACCGGAGTACCCGGAGAAAAACAACATGGCCTTCAATTGCAGGACTTGGCCTCTCACTTGTGACCCAAACCAGGCTTGAACCACAGCGGTGAGAGACCTAATGATAAAGAGTCAGCGCTCTTATCCGCTGGGCCACGTCGGTCCGTTCCATCTTGTGGTGATTTTGTCAATAGTCACTGACAGGATAATAGCAAGTTTTCAAACAATGTAGAGCCAGATGAGATGGCTCATGATGAGCCACTCATGATGAGCCATCTCATCTGGCTCTGCACTGTTTGAAAATGTGCCAGGCTACAGTCGTTTTTCTTTGTTTTAAGACTCTTTCAAGATTATTTCACTCATATCCAGCCGATCGTTATTCGGAGGTAGGCGAAAACCGCAGAACCTGGCATCTCACTGTGACCCGAGCCAGATTCGAACAACAGTGGTAAGAGAGTCGATGCTCTTATCCACTAGGCCACGGAGGCCCTTGAAAGGGCTTAATATTCTTATCGGATGTGACTCTACCTGTATCATCTGATACCGTAATCATCTGATACCGTAATGATCCTAAGTATTGGGACGGTCTGGCCTAATCAAAGAGTGTATCAATGTGTGTTCACGATCCAAATCAAAGGAGCAGTCTGATCATGGTCTACACTTTGCCATTCCGTCTGCACTTTTTGGACACCTTGCTGGATCGTGAAACAAATGTGAAAATTTAGGAAAATTCCCGCCCCTTAACCCCGCCCCTTAATGTCGTTTACCAAATGCGGACCACTCTTACAGGAAAGAATTTGGTCCCTTATTTCCTGAAAGACTATATTAGCTAATAATTAGTGTTGTGTATATTCTAGAAACATACAGAATTTGTTTATTCTTCTTCTTCTTCTTCTTCTTCTTCTTCTTCTTCTTCTTCTTCTTCTTCTATATTAAACATATTGTATTGCATTTTTACAACAAAGGGATTCTTCTTCTTCTTCTTCTTCTTTGTCTTCTTCTTCATCGTCGTTTATCTTTTACGTTTGTAATTACGCAAGTGCGTATCTGCGTAAAGATGTAACGCCCCTGTTTACCATCTCGTCATTCAGTCCCTAAGAAATTCTCTGGGTGAGCTACAGATAACTAAAAAAGATATATGAGCCGGGACACAGCATTTCCTACAATTTACATGTGCGCCCAGCGAAAACTCAGCTCAGCCTGCGCATCCATATAGTCTGACCAAAGACTTATCTTGCTATATAAAGGAGCATTGGGCCCTTAGTATCCTTAGAGGGCACACCGAAGACTCTGATCAGACTGTGCGGATGCGCAGGCTGATCTGAGTATTCGCTAACGCACATGTAAATTGATTGTAGGAAATGCTGTGCCCCAGCTCATATTTCTTCTTATTTTGTCAGGAAAATGTATACTGTGTGTACTCATTAGAATTGCAAGGATGAGACGATTCTAAGGACTAAAACATCCCTTAACCCTTATCATGCTGTTCACGACAACCCCTATCTTTGGAAACAGTGTAGATCCAGATCAGATGGCTTCTGAAGAAGCCATCTGATCAGGATCTACATTGTTTGTCATTCAGTTTATGAATTTGTAGCAATAACTTACATCAAGTAATTTGATTGGTTGATAGACAGAAATGGGTGTGGCTTCAATGAATATTCAGCAAGATAAGGGTTAATTATTCATATTATGCCTCCTGACCTAGTGCTAAAAGTAACTCTCAGTGACTCAAACAACCCATGTCTCAAACAAATTTCCAAGGTCCTAGTGCGTTTTATCCCAGTAAGCATTCTACATAAATCTACAGTGGGCCGTTAGCGGCCCGTCAGGGTAGCTGACGGGCCACTAACAGCCCGCTGTAGATTTATGTAGAATGCTAGCAGGGTAGACGCTGTTGTTCGACTGTTTGTCATTTTGGAGACGTTGCTTCCTATTTTGTGGGACTTTTATCCGACACTGAGATGAAATGACACCTCAAAACCTACCGCCCAAAGAAACCGCTGGGGTTTAAACGACGGTCCGCCTCGCACCACTTGGCCTTGGCAGGCTTAGACCTAAGCGGATTTACCAATATTCAAAAGTTTGGTCGGTTCAGCTCTGCGTGGAGGCACCATGCAGCCCAATCTATTTCTCCACATTCCGGTGGTCAGGGGATCGACCTTCGACTGAACATTTATTGCAAGTATATGCATCGCGGTGCATTAAAACGAAGTGGTGTGTGCGTGTGTCCCATTTACAGCTAAGGTCATACGGAGGCGGGACCTCGGTTTACAGACTCGTCCGAAAGTCTGAAAAAGTCAAGGATCGAACCCACGACCACTGGTTTATGACGCGAGTGGTGTAACCACTGCACCATGGGGGCTTCTAAAGGGGTGTTTACGAATAAAATACAGAGCAAGTATCCCACAGAATGAGCTGCAAATAGCAGTGTACTTCTCCTATCTGAGGGAACTCAAAAATAGCCGGAATGCAGCACAATTTGAACTAACGTGATAAAGCTGTCAGTGAGCACCGAACGTGTAGGTGAGTGTTGGAAGCAGTGTTAACTTTTGTCGCCAACACAGCACTTTCTCATTCAGAGGTCTTCGTTGAACATGAAGGAGAGGTAGAGGGGAGCAGAAACTGTGTCGACACAGCCAGCAGAGAATGCCGGGCCAATTTCGGAGCGACAGCAATACGACGTGGCACGTCGTATCGCTGTCGGTCCGACGTTGACTCGCTGTTTCGTGCTGGTAGGGAATATCCAGTTTGTAAAATGAAACATGGCGAGAAAAAAATGTTTTCACTTTAAGTTTCTTCGTGCAAACAGAGAAGGTTGTGTTACAAAAGACGTGGGTCAGGTTGGTTTGAATCTTCTCTGAGCACACATGTCTAAAGATCCGAATCCAGTGAAGAGAATCTCTCTTGATATCATTATGTATAAGATTTTTTTTTCAACACACACACACTTTTTTAAAGACTTGTTTGCTTTTTACTTACTGCTACGCTTGGCTCAAAATGATACTTTGTTGTTTCCACAAAAAACAAAATTGTGCCGAAAGAGCCTGATATGTCTGAGCCTGATAACAGAATGAAAAGTGCCTGGCTGAAACAGTCAACAGCTTTAAATAACCAGATGACGGCTAAAAATCGGAAATGCCAACTTGGCTAGCTAATGTAACAAAATGCTTTTTCTTCTTTCGGTGAGAGACCAGATGATTAAGAGACAGCTAGACCACGGAGGCCCGTTGTATTTATATTATTTATTTTTATTTTTTATTTCATTTTTTATTTCTATGCCAGAACTGTAGTATGCTGTGCAAATCCAGGATCCACCCCCTACAGACACACTGTTCCAGAGTCGACTTGACTGTTGCTGTTTTTGATATAAATGTCAAACTGGATGATCACGATCCGCTATCCCAGAAAAACGCGATCGCGTACAAGGGGACATAACAAGCCACATGGTTTTTGCAATGCTGAAGTATAGATGCACGAGTTCTCCTTCTTTTTCTCACGAATCGGGATAATAGCCCGGCGCTTTTTAACAGATGCCGATGAATCATTGGAACGAACCAGAAAATAAGAATCTTATATGGGTGTGAGGGGTGGATGGAAAAATCCTTCCCGAGGATCACTGCCCGGCATCACGAGGCTTGCCGAGTGATGCCGGACAGTGATCCCGAGGGACGGATTTTTCTATCCACCCCTCACACCTATATAGGATTCTTTTTCTTGCATAGGGCCTACCTTCCATTTCTATTACGAATTTTTAATGCTGCTGTCACTTCGGTTACCGACGGCCGCCATTTTGTGATGACACAACAGGAATGTTTAGTGACGTCACGCATGACGACGCCGCGCATGAGGTTGTAATCAACCAGTGCATTTATCAAACACGCGATTACATTCGATTTGGGGTCGGAACACCAGGGTCAGAACATAATTTCTATCCCAGGGTAAAATCACGGATTTCCTTGTCTGGTGTGCAAGAATACCTTTTACCATAGTCCCATAGACCACACCGACAGGCGTCCTCTCCAAATAAAACAAATAATGGAACCTACTCCAAACAGTCAAAATATCTATGATATTTTTCCAGACCTAGTATGAACGCCATTGAGGCAGCTGTTTTACCTGTGTAAGCTTGAGGTAGTGCCATGCTGCCCATATAAACCCCAGTTTTCGCTCCACAAAGTGGTTCTGTTGGGAGACATTTCCAGTACATTTGGGATGGAAATAGGTGCTGAGAAACTTTGGAAGAGGGTTCGATTCGCCAAATATCTCTATATCACCATCACTGATGATCTTGATTTGGGTCATCATATTCCAGAGAATACATCAAAATTAACTAGGGCTTTAGGATTTCTAAGACGCAATTTTGCTTTTGAACCTAGGCAGACAAAGGATGCTGCATATAAAACATGGGTTCGCCCTCAACTTGAATATGCATCATCCATTTTGCAACCCCATGTTAAAACTCAGATTCAGCAGGTTGAGAAGGTTCAGAAGACAGCAGCTCGATGGACATGTCGGCGATGGCGAGATAAGAATAGTGTCGGTAACATGCTTGGCAAGTTGGGGTGGCCGTCTCTTGAGGCCAGTCGTGAACAGTCCTCTTTAACCTTCTTTTTATAAAATACACTCGGGTATAGTACCTCTTGATAAAGATAAATACTTGACCCCTGTGACAGCTGCAACTCAGACAAGGGCATCTAAAGTTAATAACACAGAATACCGTAGGTACCAGGGGTCAGTTGTTCAAAACTAACGTCGTCGTTAGCTAACGAATCGTTAAAACTTTGATCATTTATTATGGCAAATATACTAGTATTTTTTGCTGAAAAAAATGTGAGTAGCTTTTGCAAATTTTAGATATTGCATTTACTAGAACAGTTAACAATATGACTACTAACGAGCTCGTTAAGCTCACGTGGCTTTGAAGAACTGGCCCCAGGCCTATAGTGATGTCCTAAAGCATTCTTTTTTTTATCAGAACTATTCTTCAGTGGAATGGTCTTCCCTCGTCTGCGGTAGATGCCAATATCGCAGAGGAGATCAAAGCCCGTACAGTATAGATTGGGAATCAGAGGTATGCTTTAAGTATACCTCTGACAATCATACTGTAAATAGTGTCCTCTTTTTTAAGCTGCCACCCACCCAACTGAGGTAATGACCAAATATGACCTACTCAGGATAGATAGATAGATAAATAGATAGATAGATAGATAGATAGATAGATAGATAGATAGATAGATAGATAGATAGATAGATAGATAGATAGATAGATAGATAGAACTTCGATGGCTCGAACACCGATGGCTCGTTTACCATGGATGTGTCGAACCCGTTCTTGAGCCCCTAGCGAAATTCTGTACATAAGAAATAGTGGGGGATAATTAAGGAGATTTTAGTCTTTTATCTTGCAAATGTATGCTGTGTGTACTCATTAGAATCGCCTCGATGAGGCGATTCTAATGAGTACACACAGCATACATTCTCATTATAGAACACCGAAAAGATGTCTAAAATAATCCCGTTATGCCTCCTGACAGTAACCCTCACTGACTCGGACTACCGCTGTCTCGAACAAATTTTCATGGTCCCAAAGGGGTTCGAGCCATCGAAGTTTGACTGAAGATAGATAGATAGATAGATAGATAGATAGATAGATAGATAGATAGATAGATAGATAGATAGATAGATAGATAGATAGATAAACTTTTCGGCTTTGACTAAGGCCTATAACAATAGCCGTGTTTCCGCTAACCCGACCGACCCTGCTTCAGACCCCCGACTCTACTATTTTTATCTATAAAAGAACAAAATAAAAGTTAAAACACCGACCCTACCATTTTTAATTTCCGACCTTACCAAATGTCGTCTTTGCATTTTCGCATAGTAATTTCGGGTTTTAAGTACATTTTTGTAGTTTTTTGCATTTAGTACCTTCCAAAATACAGAGCTGAATTTTTTAAGCATCTAAAATGAATTATGATATACAATACAAGTCTCAACACGACAATTTTATTAACAAACACATGTACGAAAAACAAAATCACATAAAAAAAACAGGCCCGACCCTGTTTTTTTTTTTTTCGGGAGAAAAAATAAGATAATATAAAAAGTTTCACCTACCTACCGACCAAAAAAAAATTTCAGCATGTTGGCGGAAACAACTATTTTGTACGCCTAAAATTTGTAACTGTATCTCTATCTGAAGATTAAAATGTCCAACAATCGGGTCCATATTAAGGACTTGAAATCTGTTGCATAAGATTCTTGTCATGTCGCAACTAGAGTATGCGTCGATCCCACTGTATGGTATCCCCACACTGCCGCTGACATATATACAAAGTGGAGGGCTGCCAGGTGGGCAACACGTGACCATAGCTACACTAGTACTTCAAGTGTTAAGCTATGCTGAAGGACCTAAATTGGCGTCCCCTTGAACAACGCCGCATTGACAACCGTCTGGCTATGATATATAAGATCACTTATGATCTTGTTGCAAACCCGCATCTGATTACCTCGTCCTCAATACTAGGTCATGAGCCCACAACCATCCCCTCGCATACAGACAGATTTTCATCAGCACAGACTGTACAACAAGTACGCCTTCTTTCCCAGGACTAATATTCACTGGAATGCTCTGCCTGCCTATGTTATAATGCTACCCACTCTGGCACAGTTTAGCAGTGCTGTTAGCCTGGTGGTTCACGCTTCTCCTTAAAAGACCAATCTCTGTTTTTATCTTTTAACTATCTATCTGCCGATACTTCTTAGCCTCCGAGGAGGACTTTCAGAAGGGGTTTGAGTATACCAAGTACTGAAGGGGCATAGTTGAAATAAAAGATAAGTATAGCAGGTGAAATGAGTTTGTACAGTGTGAGAGGAGTGTTAGTATAATTAAAAGTAAAAACAGAGACCAGTGACAAAGGGAACACATGCACCACCCGGCACACAGCATCACTAAACTGTGCCAGGGTTGGGAGCATGACTATTTGGCGGGGTAGAGCATTCCAATGAAAAATGGTTCTGGGAAGGAATGAAAACTTGTAGTAGGTTGTAGGGGTAGTCATTACGAAAACACGCCTATATGACTTTGACCCCTTTTAACCCCGCTTTTATAATGTAAAACTGGGGTTTTCAGGGGTAAACATTATTTTTGTTATTTCTGCACAAAAACATAGATTGTGGGTACTCGACAGAACCGCCTCGTCGAGGCGGTTCTATCGAGTCCCTGCAATCTATGTTTTGAGCAGAAATAAGAAAAATATCAGAATTTCTATCAGAAAATTTTCATTTTTTGGTAGTAAAATTTTCCAATATATTTGTATAGGCGTGTTTTCGTAATGGATGAGTCTGTATGCCAAAGGGTGGTTTTGTCTAGAGTCCCTATCAGTCACACGACGCACTAGATGTTTATATTCAAGGAATTTCTTGTGGTCAGTAGGTCTGTTGGACATATACCAGCGCTTGTAGTGTCTGTCTCACTTATACTAACACTGCCTTCTCGCACTATACAAACTCATTTCACCAACTTCTCTTTCCTTTTATTTCAGCTAACACCCTTCAAAACTTGGTTTGTCGGAACCCGCCTTACGTCCCTCTCGGGGGGGGGGGGGGGGTGTTAGACGTATTGGACGAATGACAAGAGAAACCCTTATAGAAGACAGGGCAACACATTGAGAGAGAAACTCTGGGGGTAAACACCATTTTGCCCATGAAAACACACCCCATAAGAAAATAGGCGCACCTTCGAGCACACTGGTGAATAATCATGACATTTCACGTGTCACCAGTCACAATTCTGATTCTTACTGAATACATGTACGTTCATCATATATACTCAGTGTAGATGCATATGCATACATGTATATGGATGCACATATCTTAAGCCACTATCCTATATAGCACATTCGCATGTCAAGTGCGAGAATACAGCTAAGAACATTTTAGACTCGATTTATGGAGGTGAAAGAATTTTTATTATTATTAGTTAGACTGCAAGAATCCGAAGGTCAGTTTCAGGATACCTCTGTGATCGGATTGTAAATAGTTTTAAGGGCTCATCCAGTGATGATTTTTTATGCTAAATTCTAAATTTAGCAACCCACCATACTGAGGTAATGGCCAAATATGACCGACTCAGTATGAGAAGATAGATAGATAGATAGATAGATAGATAGATAGATAGATAGATAGATAGATAGATAGATAGATAGATAGATAGATAGATAGATAGATAGATAGATAGATAGATAGATAGTCAGTTCAATCTTCCCAGCAATGTTGACCCCTCGGTCTTAGTCGGACCTTCGGATTTTATTCTGAAGATTCAATCCTATCTATCTTGTTGTCGAATGTATTTCCCTTCTCTAGTAGAAGCACCTCTTGCGTAGGCAGGAGTAGTGTGTCTTTTAAAAATGTTAACGCCCAGCTAAAACTACAGTATAAAAGGAACGTATGTACATATTATCTGGCCAGACTGGACAACCATTTATCCCTAGAATTTTTGTAACTTGAGTTTCTGTGCATGTATATTATAAAAACAGTTTCTGGACACATCTTCTATCTTATTTTCTAACCCTTTCTCAGGCACAAGATTTACTGTCGATTCAGCACATATCAAAGTCTGTAGTATAATCTCCCAATCTCAGAGATAACTGTACCATACTTGTAGGCTGATTTCATGAGCAATAATATTTCTCAGTGATTGTACGGTTGAGACTCGAATGTCATAGAATGCAGGACAGCGGGAAAACATATGCAACAGGTCTTCCTCCTCCAGTTGACAGTTGGGGCACACAGCATCAACAGAACCGCGGCTGAAAGAATGTCTATTTGTCTGTGGCGTGTACGTTCCGGGAAGATTCACGCTTTTATGATCCCTTTTCTGACATCTGTAACCGTGGAATCTAAACTACTCAAAACAAGGTGAGTAATTCCAACACGTAAATTTTGCACAGCGAGGTACTTAAGAGTTTACTTTGTTTTAATTTCGCATGTATCTCAAATGAATTGGGATTTTAGCCGTTTAAAAAGTCAAATTATAAAGTTACTTAGATTCAGTCACCGATATGTTCAAAATAAAGTATTACCATGTACCTTTACTCAGTTAAAATTCCTTGATCAAGAAATCAAAAGTTATTTCACCCCTCCAGCTAGAAATATGTCGGTATTTTGATAAATTTTGATTGTGAGAAATGTACGCTACAATCTACTTGTTCGTTGCCCCCGTCTATAACATCACAAAAATCAAGAGACCGCAGCTCGCAATGACAGAAACTTACGACCGGGTTATTAAGCGGGGACAAAATTGAACATATGGGCATATAATGGTAAAGAAATGAATAGCCATTTAGAATAAAATTCGGGGTTGGTTAGAGAATACAGAAAAAGAAATAGTTTTCTGAAAACATAAAACTTTCGTTTTGTTTTAAGAGAAGCACATAATTGCTAGATCACTTACGACTATTGCATTTGAACAGGTATTGAGTGGTAAATAAGGGACACAAGTAGTATTACTTTAGATAAACGATAAACATAAGCAAAATGTTTTTTTTTTAATTATATGTAAAAAGTCGCGGATATTACAGTGATTTTGTTTCTATAAGTCAAGTAGTTTACTAACGCGATAAACTGACAATATAGCTGTTAGTGTCATTTTCATTCATATTTTGGATCTAACTAATATAACAATGCATGTTCAGTCATATGTTTTTAAAACATGGTGTCGCTATTATGCAAAAAAGCCTCGGTATATACTTTTATGCATAAAAAATGCTCTCCTGACAGATAAACTGCTTTCTTAAGGCAGCCGAAACATTAAAAGACATATTTATCACATATTAACACACAACAACCGCATGGCCTTATGTTCTCAATAATCAAGTATCTAAAATTAACAATGCAACCACGAGAATACAGTATCGAACATTACAGTGCATTCCAGAGTAACATTTGTCTATATAAAAGTCTTCAAAGACTAACCAGTTTTGTCTACCAGTTGGAAGAAAGTAACACGTTTTGTGAAGTTTGTAAATAAGTTCCCAGAAATGTAAACAAATGCATGTCTGTAAATGGCAGCTATAATGGTCTCGGACATTACCATACACGGTAAAGGGACTTGCTATGCCACTTTACCATTTCTACCTGTAAAATTGAAAATTAATCGAATATTGTATTTGTTGTATCTAGGAACATAATCAAGAGTAAACCAGCATACCCTAAAATATACACATATATTTTAGGTGGGGATGTTCGATACAATACAATAAGGTTAGTAACATAAACTGCACTTACAATGTTTTTAACATTCAAAACATGCATTTGGAAATACAAATTTGAGAGCTGAAGTGCCTTCCTAACAGTGCATATTTTATATTGAAAATATTCATTCTGGCAAATAAAATTTGCGAATAGGTTATAAGCTAAGGGACTCAAATCCAAAATCGAAAATAAGTAATAAATTTGGAATCAACATTGTTACCGTTTGCAGCTATTGGTAGAAATGTAGCAAACATGTATATCACTAAACGTGTTCATTTTACACAACTAAGGTTGCACAATTCAAAATTGTTCATTTATTTGCAGTCATTATCCCTGGACGGTCAACATAGCAAACATGTCATGTTCGATACCAAATGTAGCGGACATTTCATCGCATACATCCACTGCTTATTGCAGTAGAATAATGATCTTGCAAGCGTGCAAATATTTTTCATTAATAATGATGTTTGGTGGCATACTCTGAATTGAACAATATTAATTGTGACAAATACTATTGGAAAAAGATAAAAAGTTTCTATGCAGGTATTTAAAAACAAAATATGACTTCTGTTTTCCCTTAACTCTGGTATTGTCTGCCGACTCCCTTACCCATCAAACACCGGAAAAGGCAACCATGCCGTCTGCAGATACTTTCTAATACGTAATCTGGTAACGGAAAACTGTGCCACGTGAGAGCAATGTGATCAAGCTGTTAGACTAACAATTTTCTGTATTGAACATTACAGGTCTCGAACATTACAAAACACTGGAAATGAGGGAATTTCAACATCAAAATATCATTTTTGTTCCAGATGATGTATTTGTGTAAGTCACACATTGCGGGAGTTTAACTCAATCTAGCATTTTTGTCCATACATACGTAATAAGCCTGGTATAATGATCGCAAACATTACATGGATTTTTGCAACAAATCCATGCACATTTTTGTATGGCAAGTATTTTTAATTCCCTATTGTACAGGTAACATCAAACAACCTTATATGCTAATATAATATAGAATCTCCATTTGGTCATGTTTCCGTGTATAAAAACCTAAACGTTGTTTTGAAATAACAAGAAGAAAAACGTCGTCTCGTACATTACAATGTTTAATTAAATTTCGGCGACAGCCATAATCGGGGAAAAGTACTTAGTAAGACTCCATGTGGTCCTCCTAATGGTAGTTATTTCCCTACCCAGAATATGTAGAATTTATGGAAACCACCTAACCCTTTCCTTACTACAAAGGAATTTCAAATTTGTAAGTGCGCAAACAAAGAGAATTCGAAAAGCGACAGTCTCGAATATTACAAAACCAGGTTTTCCCGTGGCTCATTTTCTCTGAAAAGGTACTTTTGTACAGGAGGTTTATTATTATATCATCGGGACCTGTTGTTCTGTCATATAAACGTATTCATTGGTTAGAAATGACTGCTTGATTTCAGAAAATATACGGCGACTGCAATATCCCAATTCATTTGAGAATGAGTGATACATGTGACTTAGTCCAGAAATTATTTATTGCCTTGGTATACTGCTGTTTCCATTGAGCTTTACTGGGTATGCTACAGACAAGCTTGCATTGCGATGGAAGCCTGTATTTTTCCAAAATGCCTCTCACCGTATAGAAGAAACTGTATTGATTATCAAATGAACAAGCTAATTGTCTCTCAACAAGACCCTTTAAACATTCGTTCTTACTTGCTATGACACCGTATAGCCGATTAACTGTCTTTTATGAAGTTCTGCTTCCAGAGGTAGAGCACCAAGCAGCATATATATTGCCGCAGTTGATGTACGCTGAGGAAGTGACTGTATATTCCGTAATGTTTGTAGGTGATACTTTCTTGGACAACTGGCTCAACTGGGCCCGGGTTAAGCTTAAAACCTTAAGCCCATATAGAAGACGTGGCAACACGTATGCTCTATAGATGACATAAGAAGTCCCAGCACCGAGACCATTCGCACCGTGGAGTCCAGTATTCATTAATGAGTATGACGTTCTTCGCGCTTGACTGATTCTGTCGTTGACATTTATGGCTGATTCATTCTTCCCTGCCCTAATCATTCCAAGATGGACTGCACTCTCCGAAAGGTTTAATACTGTTTCACCCAGTGACCATTCAAAGTTTCCCTTAAGTTTATAGACTGAAATGTCGACTATACTGGTTTTAAGTGGATGGATTTTATATCTATTTTTAGCTCACCTGGGCCGAAGGCTCCAGGGGAGCTTATAGTATAGTGGGTCCTCCGTCGTCCGTCCTCCGTCCGTACGTCCGTCCGTCGTCCGTCCACACTTTTGAGCAGCTATATCTCTGTATCCTGCAGGCTGATCTCAATCATTTCTCACCTGTAGTATGCCTCTGGTGGGGCATTGATGACATAAACTTTTTTTTTGAAATCGCTCAAAAACTTTGGTTCCTATGGCAACCACAAGGTCCCATAGACTTACTATGGGAAAATGCTTGTCATCACCGTAGCGCCTTCAGTTTTGATCGGATCTTTCTGAAACTTATACGTAAGGTGACTGGGGATAAAAACTCGGATGAGTTCGAAAACCGGCCAAGTCGGCCCATTTATCATAGAGTTACGTCCCTTTGATTGCTGAAAATGCCCATTTTCGACCTTGTCATCACCGTAGCCCCTTCAGTTTTGATCGGATCTTTCTGAAACTTATATGTTATATGGCTGGGGATAAAACCTCGGATGAGTTCGAAAACCGGCCTATTCCGCTGGTATATCATAGAGTTACGTCCCTTTGATTGCTGAAAATGCCGATTTTTTACCTTGTCATCACCGTAGCCCCTTCAGTTTTGATCGGATCTTTCTGAAACTTATATGTAAGGTGGCTGTGGATAAAATCTCGGATGAGTTCGAAAACCGACCAAGTCGGCCCTTTTATCGTAGAGTAACGTCCCTTTGATTGCTGAAAATGCTGATTTTTGACCTTGTCATCACTGTAGCCCTTTCAGTTTTGATCGAATTTTTCTGAAACTTATATGTAAAGTGGCTGGGGATAAAATCTCGGATGAGTTCGAAAACCAGCCAAGTTGGTCCATTTATCACAGAGTAACGTCCCTTTGATTGCTGAAAATGCCGATTTTTGATCTTGTCATCACCGTAGCCCTTTGAGTTTTGATCGGATCTTTCTGAAACTTATATGCAAGGTGGCTGGGGATAAAGCCTCGGATGAGTTCGCATACCGGCAAAGGTGGCCTATTTATCATAGAGTTAGGTCCCTTTGATTGCTGAAAATGTTGATTTTTGACCTTGTCAACACTGTAGCCCCTTCAGTTTTGATCAGATCTTTCTGAAACTTATATGTAAGGTGGCTGGGGATAAAACCTCGGATGCGTTTGAAAACCGGCTAAGTTGCCCCATTAACTATATAGTTATGTCCCTTTGATGGCTGAAAATGTCGATTTTTTACCTTGTCATCACCGTAGCCCCTTCAGTTTTGATCGAATCTTTCTAAAACCTATATGTAAGGTGACTGGAGATAAAACCTAGGATGAGTTTGAATACCGGCCAAGTTGGCCCATTTATCATTGATTTACGTCCCTTTGATTGCTGAAAATGCCGATTTTTGACCTTGTCATCACCATAGCCCCTTCAGTTTTGATAGGATCTTTCTGAAACTTATATGTAAGGTGGCTGGGGATAAAATCTTGGAAGAGTTCGAAAACAGGCCAAGTCAGCCCATTTATCGTAGAGTTCTGTCCCTTTGATGGCTGAAAATGTTGATTTTTGACCTTGTCATTACCGTAGCCCCTTCAGTTTTGATCGGATTTTTCTGAAACTTATATGTAAGGTGGCTGGGGATGAAACCTCGGATGAGTTCGAAAACTGGCCAAGTCGGCTCATTTATTTTAGAGTAACATCCCTTTGATTGCTAAAAATGCCAAATTTTGACCTTGTCATCACCGTAGCCCCTTCAGTTTTGATCGGATCTTTCTGAAACTTATACGTGAGGTGGCTGGGAATAAAATCTTGGATGAGTTTGAATACTGGCCAAGTCTGATCGGATCTTTCTGAAACTTACATGTAAGGTGGCTGGGAATAAAACCTCAGGTGAGTTCGAATACCGGCCAAGTCGGCACATTTATCATAGAGTGACGTGCCTTTGATTGCTGAAAATGCCTATTTTCGACATTGTTATCACTGCTGCCCCTTTAGTTTTGAACGGATCTTCATGAAACTTACAAACAAGGAAGTCAGGCAGAAAGCTTGGAGGAGTTTGAAAACTCTTGTTTTTGAACTTGTCATCACCATAGCCACTTCAGTTTAGATCGGATCTTCTTAGCAAGTCAGGAATAAAAGCTTGAATGAGTTTGAAAACCGGTGAGGTCAGCCTGTTTATCATAGAGTTAAATTCTACTTGATTTTCAGAAAATGCTTACCCTGTCATCACCATGTCCTCCCATAAAGCCTTCAGTAAAGGTTGGCACTTCCTTAAACTTTGAATCTGTTAGCTCAGGTGAGCGATACAGGACCAAGCTTGTTCTTAGAATAGTTCATGGCTTCAACCAGCATCAGTTGAGCTCCTCCGGAGTGACTGCCAAAAGGGGTCTCCCTATTTGGTGACAAGAAGTGACAAGAGGTGACAAGAAGTGACAAGAGGTGACAAGAAGTGACATGAGCTATTTTATGGTGACAAGAAACTTTCTAACACATGATAAATTTAATGTTATTCTTGAGTTAGAAATTAATTTGGGCCAAATTTAAAGACGTTTGGAGGAAAAAGCAACATGCTTTATTCGGAGGTTTATCCGCATTTACCGACAAGAAAGTTCTGTTTATATACAAAGTCACTTAATTTTATAAGCAAAAAAAGTGAATTTTAAGTGGGTGTCTGTGACTTTTCTTCGTGATTTTTTCTCTGCTCATAAACATAGACTGTGGATACTCGTTATAACCGAAGAAGGGGGTTAACCGCATTTACCGACAAGAGATTTCTCGAATAAACTCAGGCCCAAAAACAATGTTGTCTCATTTTATAAATATAAAAGCGGGTTTTACCAGGATTCATGTGATTTTCCTACACGTGAAAGCCCATTTTATATAGAGAAAACTGGGCTTACCCATTATGATTTTTGTCAGTTTGAATTGGTGTTTAACGTCCCCGTCAACATTATTTATGTCATTTTGGAGACGTTGCTTCCAATTTTGTGGGACTTTTACCCGACATTGAGATGAAATGACATCTCAAGCCCTGCCGCCCAATGAAACCAGAAGGCTTATATGCATCGGACGATCTGACTCTCACCGCTTTGCCTGGGCAGGCTTAGTCCTTCTAAGCGGTTTACCAGCACTCGTGTGTGGTCAGATTCAGCTCTGAGTGGAAGCATCATGCAGCCCAATCTATTTCTCTAAGCCCCTGATGGGCGGGGACGAACCCATTATGATAAGTCACCCGTGCATTCAAGTAGGGCAGTTGTCAGTTTCTGGCGAAAGAGTTGCACTGTACTGGTTAACCGCTTACGTATAAGACTGCCCAGGAAAAGAGTGGATAAATTAACTGACCGGCTCAAAATGACCTAAATAGTGTTGACTGGGCCGTTAAACCGCAAAACAAGCAGTTGAGATAGAAGTCTTCCTTCCTTCCTTAATCGTGCGTGCGTCATTCGTTAAGATAATTGCTGTCACTCAGTATTGAGCTATTTCGGTGGATTAATCACAAGCTTGTGTTATTAGCATTTGCTCGACATATTATTTTGACTCCGTTTGCTAATCATAAATTCATAGCTTTGACAAGAGCATAAATAAATAAATAAATAAATAGAATAGTATTTTTAAGTTAAATCTTATTCTCATAAATAAATAAATAAATAAATAAATAAATAAATAAATAAATAAATAAATAAATAAATAAATAAAACAGTAATTTTTAAATTGTTTCAAATTAAATCTTTTTCTAATTCTTATATTCTGTCTATTTAAAACGCACGTTCTCTCTCTCTCTCTCTCTCTCTCTCTCTCTCTCTCTCTCTCTGCATGTGTTCCAAGAGAAGACTCAGATCAGTCTGCGCAGTCTGCTTTATCCGAATCGTTGATCTCCGCTGTGTGTGTGTGAGGGGAGGAGGGTGGCTTTAGCAAGTGTGCCTAGGAAAGACTTGGATCAGCCTGCGCATATGCGCAGCCTTCATGGTATGTTTTCTCCACTGAGGTTATAATTTTATGTGACGGAGAAATATAATTGATCGTTTCATACATGCAAAATTTTCTTGTCACCAATCTAACTTGTCTTTATTAACTCAAGCGGCACTGATGCGTCATCGAGCATGTGTGCCTAGAAAAGACTTGGTTAGCCTGCGCATATCAGCTGCGGTATGTTTTCTCTGCTGAGGGTATAATTTTATGTGACGGAGAAATATAGTAGATCATCTCATACATGTAAAATTTATTTGTCACCAAATTAACTTGACTTTATTCCCAACCAGAAAAACCTGAAGAGGCACTGAAGCGTCATCGAACACGTGTGCCTAGAAAGGATCAGCCTGAGCATATGTGCAGTCTGGTATGTTTTCTCTGTTGAGGGAATAATTTTATGTGACGGAGAAATATAGTATAGCATCTAATACGTGTAAAATTTTATTGTCACCAAATTAACTTGAATTTATTCTCGACCAAAAATTATCTGAAGAGGCACTGAAGCGTCGACGAGCAAGTGTGCCTAGAAAAAAAAATGGATCTATCTATCTATATCTATCTTTCCATACTGCAGCACCCCCTCGCGAGGATTATGTGCAGGTTGATTGCGACTTAAAATCCGATGCAAGGACAGAAAAAGAAAAGTGAAAGGTGACAGTGTTAAAAGAAAAGTGCAGAATTTAAAAACAGGTTAAAAACAGCTTTATTGTTGTGTTATGGCAGCCGATGGTCCAGGGACCGAACTGCCACACTGAACTGGTCAAGTGTAGGCAGCATGACAACCTCGGATGGGAGACTATTCCAGTAAACTATAGACAATGGAAAAAATGAATACTTGTAATAGTTAGCAGTAGTGTGTATCTGGCGGAAGGCATAGGGATGGCTATGTCGTGTCTGTCTGGTAAGTTGCTCAAAGTACGCTGGAAGTGGAATGGCAACGATGCCGTGGACTATCTTGTATAGCAGTATGACATTCGCATCGGCTCTCCTCTGTTCCAGTGACCTGAGGCCTAAGTTTGACTGCATACGACTAACACTGTCATAATAGGAGTACGAGTGACATATCCAACGAATCGACCTTCTCTGCACCATCTCAACTTTGTGAATGTCTTTTTTTGTGTGTGGACTCCAAGAAGTAGAGGCGTACTCAAGCTGGGGTCGAACAATAGTTTTATAAGCCGCCTCACGAATTCCAGAATGGGTAGTTTTTATATTCCTTTTCAAGAAACCAAGATTTTTTTGTGCATTAGTGATAATTCTGTTGATATGGTGACCGAAGCTCAGATCCGAGGATATGTCGACACCTAAATACCGGGCATTCTCAACAGAATCAAGGGTCTGACCATGCATGGTGTAGTTATACCTGGTAGGACTACGAGATCTGGTTATATGCAAGACCTGACACTTGGATGGATTAAACTCCATATCCCACTCTTTCTCCCAGCCTGTGCATATGCGCAGTCTGTTTTTTTTTTCTTCTGCTGATGGTGTGTGTGTGAATTCGGGTTTTACGTCGCTTTCATCAATTTTTCAGTCATATCACGACGGTGTCTGGTTGCGACAGGGAGCTCAATGCTCACTTTTATAGTGCTGCCTCACTGAAGTATCATGTCCCAGACACATTATATGATACCACACCCAGTCACATTATCCTGACACTGGGTCGACCAGTCCTAGCTCTACCCCGTACATCTGAGTGCCAAGCGAGGAGCAGCTAGTACCATTTTAACGACTTTGGTATGTCGCGGCCCGGGATCGCACCCGTGACCTCCCGAAGGGCCGAGGGGTTCACCACTGACCTCGGTTTTGATTGAACTTGGTCGAGTCCGGCTTTTATCAGGTTACACCGGAAACCAGGTCCGTCCATTGTTGACATTAGAGATTGAAGTGATTGATAAATCAATCTACAGGTGCCAAAGATTTCTGGAGATTAACTTAATGTCAACAAACCGGTAGCAGAATAAAATGGACTGGGAAAAGAAGTTTTCTTCAATAATAAAAGACACAGAAGCGAATTTATCGCGCATGAAGGTGAGCAAACTAGAGACTGACAAACAAAGTGGATGTCTGAGAATCATGGCATATGCATTTTTGCAAGTGTATACATGAAACTAACAGAATAAATGTTGCTATACGGTGTTTCATACCAGTATCCTGAATGTACACCTTTACTGAAGAAATAGAAAACTTTTACCAAATTATCCTAATTTTTCAGTTGATCAATTTATTATCTCGTGCTATGGATGGTATACATAATAAGGAAAAGGGGGTGCGTACAGTCATGTAGGCTAATTCTGCGCATCTGCCAATTCGGCGCATTGGGATTATTTCAAAATTAAATGAACCTGATTACATCTTTTTCATTTTTCTTTGACAGGTATCAAAACAAAGCTTCAAATATTATTTTGGATGACACTTTGGGGGTAAACTGGGCGAAAGAAATGTATTTTTTGTTTTTACCTGACTCGGGCTTAATGAGCGCCACAGGCCCTTACTTAATTTTGATTTTTTTTTACAGACATCTATTTTTTTCAACCAACTGGACCATCAGCATTTAATAAACACATGACAAATTAAGTATAACAACACAACATCTTTCCTTGTCTAAAGTATTGTATCTTGACTGGATGTTATTGTTTGGGTGCGCGGAATTAGCAGACAAAAGTGATGGTGTCTTAACATGGGGGTGTGTCTATTTAAAGACAGACCACAACATAACTGCACCGGAGAAATTAAAGGTTGCTATTATCTTTTAACAAGCTAAGACAACTGTATAGCATAGTGCTGCAAAATAGGTTTTGGATCCCTGGAATGCATGAAACAAAAGCTCAATGTCTTAAGTGCGCAGAATTAGCCTACATCACTGTAAATTTACCGGAAAGGACCTGATTACCGGAAAGGACCTGTTTCTACCCAGTTTCCTCCCTATTTCATGATATTTTTTATGGTATGCACCCTAACTACACTGCTTTCATCGTTAACCACATATACTACATGTTTTTATGTTTTTTTTTGCATAAAAAAGTTGATTTTTGAAATCAAAGTGCCCAGTGCCTGCCTCAGTCTAATGTGGAACGGATTTGATTGCAGAAGGTCTGTACATATTCTGTATCTATACCTATTTGCTAGTTTGACCATGAAATATTATTTACTGTTTTAATTTGGGCCAAGAAGTGCAGTTGTCAGCTTCTGGCGACAGACTTTACGCTACATAACCACATACGCATACACAGGCCCTGGAAAGGTGTGGATAGGTCAACTGAACTGGTTGACATGACCGTTATATTGTTGAATGGGCTGTTAAACTCTGAGTAATTATTTCAATAACCAGCCATTCCCTTCGTTCCACCCAGTCATGAAAGGGCAGCTTTCAGTTTCTGTCGAAAGAATTTACTATATAACCCAGCACCAGAAAAGTGGATCGCAAGACTGACTGGCCGCGACATGACCTTGACAGTGTACATGTTGACTTGGCTTACTGGTACTAATGTATGTTTTAGCCTGAGCTCTGTGAAAGAACTTCATGCAGTCCCAATATTTAATCAAGCCCTTGGGCGGGGGTGCATTTGTGCCATCATTTGTAACATGTTTTCAATGACCTTAATAATGTTGACTGGGCTTACCAGTTTTCATGTCCTTGTAACTCTGCTCTGTGTTAGAACTTCATGCAGTCCTTATATTTCTTCAATTCCCGGTGGGTTGGGGCACTCTTAGTGTGTCAAAGTTAAGTCATTTGGATCACATATTCAGTTTTTTAAAATGACCTTTAAAGTGTTGACTTGGCTGACCAATACTCATTTGTGGTTTTGCAGCTCTGCGTCTGCATAATATGCAGTAAATCTATATCTTCAATCTTTCAATCTTCGGAGGGCGACGGCGCACATTTCGTAAGACAATAAGTAAATAGGAACACATATTCATTATTCATTTTTAATGAACAACAGAAATTATTATATACAAGCCAGTGCATGAAAAAAATCCACGAAAAGGATTGAGCGGCCAACAAAGACTCAGATCAGCCTGTGCATTCGTGCAGTCTGATCAGAGTATTCACTGATCGCATGTACCTATTATAGAATACAATCAACGAGTCTTTACTCGTCGCACTGGTGTTATTGTAGGGTTTTTTTTTTCATCTTATTGTAGATTTTTTCATGTGCCGGCTCATATATATTTACACGTATATAACAGTATGCACAATGTAACTTCCTTATTCTTCTTTTCAGGTCTGACCCTGTGCAGGCTTCTCAACATTGAAATACGGCGTGCACGCCGTTTTTTTTTTTCCTCCATTCATGACGTCTAAGAAACGTCCCATCAACGTCAATGTAACGCCAGGGCTTTACACAGACATTGATACGACGTATTCTTATTGGAAATACATTGGCCGGTGAAGATACAAAATCCGGAATTTTTTTTATGAAAAAAAATGAAGAAAAAGAAAGAAAACTGACCGCTACTACCCTATTCGTCGAGGAA
This sequence comes from Lucinisca nassula, assembly GCA_963580285.1. Lineage (NCBI taxonomy): Eukaryota > Metazoa > Mollusca > Bivalvia > Lucinida > Lucinidae > Lucinisca > Lucinisca nassula. The sequence goes on from OY757014.1 coordinate 142,345,014, forward strand.
CAGCGTGCGCGCCAGCTTTCTTTTCTATTTTCCTTTTCTTTAATTTAACGATGTCGTAGCAACGTAGTTGTTATAGCTATTTAATATTTATTTAAGAATTAACTAGCAAGGAATAAAAAAGATAAGGAAAAATAATAAAAATAGGAAAAAATAAAAAATTATGGGTCCTTTCCGGTAATCAGGTCCTTTCTGGTCCTTTCCGGTAAATTTACGCACCGAGGAAAAGGTCATTAGAGAGCATGTATGGTTTCTGGTAAACTCGTAACTAAGTCAACTCGTACCTTAGTCAACTTGTACCCGAGTTTATTCAACTTGTACCTTACTAAAAAACTGTTATAGGGTAAGTTTAACTTAAGTACCCATATGTACAGGTCAACTTTATGGTCTATAATGCAGAATCCTGACCCTTTTGCGGACGACAAAAACGATACATAGTATGTGCATTCATTATACGCCATTACACCTGTGCGCCAAAAATGGCCCCTTACATGTGTATGACCCCATATCCCTTTAGCCAGATGATTTTATTATCTGAATAGTTTCCAGAAATAATTTATGTGTGCTCATTAGAACTATCCCAGTGGGGCAGCTCTAACGGTAACAAGACGTTTCGCCCCCAAGACGTTTCCCCCCCCCCCTGGTCTTTTCCACCCTAGTCGTTTCGCCTCCCTATTTGGCCCCTAGTCGTTTCGCCCCCAAAATATTTTCCTAATTTTTTTTATATATATAAAAGATTTATTATCTCCATGTGTCACAGTGACAAAGGGAGAGAAAGAGTGAGAGAAGAACATATAATTTAAATGAAATTATGATAAGTATTACCTGTATTTGATCAATACCGTCAATCACATTGTTTATTTGATTTGACACATTAATCACGCAATTGATGCGATATGTGAAAACATGCTCTTTGTTGTTTCCAGTTTCCCCGTGTCGCAGGTCGTCAGCTGGTGGGGTCCCAGGGAACAAATCCATTATGGCACTACACCGTAGCCGTTCGGTGGTATCCCCATTCCACGTTGCCGGTGAATGGGGAGACCATCGCTCGGCTCCAGCCCTATGTGCTCTTTGCAAAGTTAAATGTCTTAAATTATCGCTTAAGCACCTTTACAGGTTTGGTTTTAAATTGGTTGGTTGGTTCATCAACAGAGCACGAAAACACATGCTCTATGAAAAAAATAATTAAATTGGTCGGTTGGTTCTTTAACAGTGTTGGCAAGCAACGGTTGAATGGTAAAATTGTTACAATTGGTTTATCTTTAGTTTCTGGAAAATCTTTCAAACGCCGATGATAGGAATGTATAAGCTTCACCCAAAGATCCCAGCATCATTCATCTTTGAATCCGTCAATATGTTTATCAAAGTCTTCTGAAGTAGAATAATGTCTGCTTTGTGTATCGCTTGTCAGAAGGAAGTAGATGGCCGCCGCCATTCTATATCTTGTGATGTGTGTGTCTGTGTGAGCGATGGGAGCATCGCCTTTGTGAGACAGATAAGACTGATTTATTGATTTATTTATCACTCAAGTAACATGTTCATGTGTTTAATTTAATGTTGGTGTTTACTTTATTTTATCTTATTATTTTTCGTTAATTGGACTCTGTTTTTGTTATAACATTTTTTTTTCATACAAGACAAAGTACTCGTAAAGCTATATATTGCAAACATGGTTTGTGGGTTCATGTTACAGCCGCTATATTGGAAGGATTCTAACGAGTACCCACAGCCTATGACTTTGAACGGAAATAAATAAAATAATGAACACCCCCGTAAACCTCAGTTTTCTCTATATAAAGTGACATTAAGGTGGGTGTTTTTGAAGAAAACAGCCTCAATGATTTTAGTGTAACAAGTCCTAGTCACACCTCTCCGAGTGGCCACTTTTAAGGCCCGGTTCCTAATTTGATACCCAACTGTAACTAAGGACATGTTATCCTTAGGCTGACGTGACAGGGTGATGATGCTTCTTAAATATTTGCCTCTTCTCCCCTCTTCTCACCTCTTATAAAAGTGATTCTTAGTTTAACAGGAAAAAGTGGGCGAAACGACTAGGGGGACGAAACGACCAGGGGGCGAAACGACTAGGGAGGAAACGTCTTGGGGGCGAAATGACTAGGGGAGGAAACGGTTTGGGGGCGAAACGTCCCGGAATCGCTCTAACGAGTGCCAACAATCTATGCTCCAGGGTGGGGGAACATCATTCTGTCTATCCATCTTCATATACTGAGTCGGTCATACTTGGCCATTAACTCAGTTGGTTCGTATGATCTTATAATCAACATAAGACAAACTACATATGTAAATGAAAATAACGAGAAAAATATAATTGTAGAACTTCCATTCCATGCTCATTTGGTTTGGGTATAAAAGCCAAGGCCGCGCCGGGCCGAGACGCGAGCCAAAAATGCCGATCTGAAGATTTTATATTTTCGTCTCTTGTTATAATTAAGATATATATTGTAGTCAGTTGGGTATCAAATTATAATAAATAACATATTTGATAACTGCACGAAGGTTTATCTCTCTACAGTGTTTAATTTTCTTGTAATAACCGTTTTTCCGAAATCGAGGGGTATGAAAACCAAGGCCGGGGAAAAAGATAATATTTCTTAATTTCTTGCAAATTTACAGGTTAAAGTACTTCTTTTTGTCCTGAAAATATTTGAATTTGATTATTGTCATCACTTGTCCATAGAAAAATATAACAGATATATAAGACTACCTTAAATGATCAATTTTCGTATTTTTTAGCTCACCGTCACGTAGTGACGAGGTGAGCTTTTGGGATCACTTTTTGTCCGTCGTGAGTCCGTCCGTCCGTCCGTAAACAGTTTCTTTAAACGACATCTCCTCCTAAACCACTGATCGGATTTTGACCAAACTTCACAGGAATGATCCTTAGGTGGTCCCCTTTCAAAGTTGTTCAAATGGTTCCGGTCCGTTCACATCTAGGTCACAGGGGCCAAAAATAGATTTTTTTCACCAAAAGCTTAAAAAATCTTCTTCTCTGAAACCACAAGGCCCAGATCTTTGATATTTGGTATGAAGCTTCATCTAGTGGACCCCTACCAAGATTGTTCAAATTATAGTGCTGGGGCCAAAAATGCCTCCGCCCTGGGGCCCTTTGGTTTTACATAGGCTTATATTGGGAAAATCTTTAAAAATCTTCTTCTCTGAAACCACAAGGCCCAGGACTTTGATATTTGGTATGAAGCTTCATCTAGTGGACCCCTACCAAGATTATTCAAATTATAGAGCTGGGGCCAAAAATGCTTCCGCTCCGGGGCCCTTTGGTTTTACATAGGCTTATATAGGGAAAATCTTTAAAAATCTTCTTCTCTGAAACCACAAGGCCCAGGACTTTGATATTTGGTATGAAGCTTCATCTAGTAGACCCCTACCAAGATTGTTCAAATTTTAGTGCTGGGACAAAAAATGCCCCCGCCACGGGGCCCTTTGGTTTAACATTGGCTTATATAGGGAAAATCTTTAAAAATCTTCTTCTCTGAAACTACAAGTTCCAGGTCTTTGATATTTGGTATGAAGCTTCATCTAGTGGACCCCTACAAAGATTGTTCAAATTATAGTGCTGGGGCCAAAAATGCCCCCGCCCCGGAGCCCTTTGGTTTTACATAGGCTTATATAGGGAAAATCTTTAAAGATCTTCTTCTCTGAAACCAGAAGGCCCAGGACTTTGATATTTGGTATGAAGCTTTATCTAGTGGACCCCTACCAAGATTGTTCAAATTATAGTGCTGGGACAAAAAATGCCCCCGCCACGGAGCCCTTTGGTTTTACATAGGCTTATATAGGGAAAATCTTTAAAAATCTTCTTCTCTGAAACCACAAGGCCCAGGTCTTTGATAGTTGGTATGAAGCTTCATCTAGTGGACCCCTACCAAGATTGTTCAAATCATAGTGCTGGGGCCAAAAATGCCCCCGCCCTGGGGCCCTTTGGTTTTACATAGGCTTATATAGGGAAGATCTTTAAAAATTTTCTTCTCTGAAACCACAAGGCCCAGGACTTTGATATTTGGTATGATGCTTCATCTAGTGGACCCCTACCAAGATTGTTCAAATTTTAGTGCTGGGACAAAAAATGCCCCCGCCACGGGGCCCTTTGGTTTTACATTGGCTTATATAGGGAAAATCTTTTAAAAATCTTCTTCTCTGAAACCACAAGGCCCAGGTCTTTGATATTTGGTATGAAGCTTCATCTAGTGGACTTCTACCAAGATTGTTCAAATTATAGTGCTGGGACAAAAAATGCCCCCGCCACGGGGCCCTTTGGTTTTACATTGGCTTTTTTAGGGAAAATCTTTAAAAATCTTCTTCTCTGAAACCACAAGGGCCAGGTCTTTGATATTTGGTATGAAGCTTCATCTAGTGGACCCCTACCAAGATTGTTCAAATTATAGTGCTGGGGCAAAAAATGCCAAAAAAAATGCCCCCGTCCGGGGCCCTTTGGTTTTACATAGGCTTATATAGGGAAAATCTTTAAAAATCTTCTCTGAAACCGCTAGGCCCAGGTCTTTGATATTTGATGTGTAGCTTCATCTAGTGTACCTTTGCCAAGATTGTTCAAATTATAGCCTTTGTTGATGTTTGGTATGAAGCTTCACCTATTAGACCTCCCTTAGCATTATGCACATTAAAGCCCTGGGGCCAATAATGATCCTCTCTGGGGCCCACTTGTTACACTATGGATCAGGTGAGCGATCCAGGGCCATCATGGCCCTCTTGTGTTTATATTAGGATCACTTTTTGTCTGTCATCCGTGCGTAAACAATTTCTTCAAATGACATCTCCTCCTAAACTACTGATCGGATTTTGACCAAACTTCACAGGAATGATCCTAAGGTGGTCCCCTTTCAAAGTTGTTCAAATGGTTCTGGTCCGTTGCACATATAGGTCAGAGGAGCCAAAAATAGATTTTTTTTTTACCGAAAACTTAAAAACTCTTCTTCTCTGAAACCGCAAGGCCCAGGTCTTTGATATTTGGTATGAAGCTTCATCTAGTGGACCCCTACCAAGATTGTTCAAATTATAGTGCTGGGACCAAAAATACCCCCCGCATAGGCTTATATAGGGAAAATTTTTTAAAATCTTCTTCTCTGAAAATGCAAGGCCCAGGTCTTTGCTATTTGGTATGAAGCTTCATCTAGTGGACCCCTACCAAGATTGTTCAAATTATAGTGCTGGGGCCAAAATGCCCCCGCCCCAGGGCCCTTTGGTTTTACATAGGCTTATATAGGGAAAATCTTTAAAAATCTTCTTCTCTGAAACTGCAAGGCCCAGATGTTTGATATTTGGTATGAACCTTCATCTTGTGGACCTCTACCAAGATTGTTCAAATTATAACCCTGGGCCAAAAATGGCCCCGCTCCGGGGCCCTTTGGTTTTACATAGACTTATATAGGGAAAATCTTTAAAAATCTTCTTCTCTGAAACCACAAGGCCCAGGTCTTTGATATTTGGTATGAAGCTTCAGCTAGTGGACCTCTACCAAGATTGTTCAAATTATAGCCCTGGGGCCAGAAATGCCCCCGCCCCGAGACCCTTTGGTTTTACATAGACATATATAGGGAAAATCTTTAAAAATCTTCTTCTATGAAACCACAAGGCTTAGGACTTTGATATTTGGTGGGAAATTTCATCTAGTGAACCTTTATCAAGATTGTTTAAATTATAGCCCTGGGGCCAAAAATGCCCTTGCTCCGAGACCCTTTGGTTTTACATAGACTTATATAGGGAAATATTTAAAAATCTTCTTCCCTGAAACTGCAAGGCCCATGTCTTTGATACTTAGTATGGAGCTTCATCTAGTGGACCTCTACCAAGATTTTCAAATTATAGCCCTCGGGCCACAAATGCCCCCCGCCCCGGGGCCCTTTGGTTTTACATAGACTTAATAGAGATAATCTTCAAAAATCTTCTTCTCTGCAACAGCAAGGCCCAGGTCTTTGATATTTTGTATGAAGCTTCATCTAGTGGACCTCTATCAAGATTGTTAAAATTATAGCCCTGAGGCCAAAAATGCCCCAGCCTCGGGCCATTTGGTTTTACATAGGCTTATGTAGGGAATATCTTTAAAAAAATCTTCTTCTTGGTAGTGGGGTGCAGTGGTAAAGCGTCGGATTTGAGATCGAAAGGTACCGTGTTCGATCCTCACATGCGTCATGTGTTGTTTCCTTGAGCAAGAGACTTTTTCCACATTGCTCAGTACTGGTTTCTACCCAGGAAAAGAGGGCCACACGGAAGATTAGTACTAGTACTAAATGTGTTACCCTCTATAAATAAGGTCGATTATTATTATTATTTTATTATTTTCTCTGAAACCGCAAGGCCCAGGTCTTTGATATTTGGTGTGTAGCTTCATCTAGTGGACCTTTGCCAAGATTGTTCAAATTATAGCCTTTGTTGATATTTGGTATGAAGCTTCACCGTTTTAGACCTCCCTCAACATTTTGCACATTATAACCCTGGGGTCAATAATGGCCCTCCTTGGAGCCCACTTGTTACTCTATGGATCAGGTGAGCGATCCAGGGCCATCATGGCCCTCTTGTGTTTTATTAATTGTCTCTATTTTTAAATTGACTTAATTAAAGAAAGCGACCGAAAAGGACCGAAAGGGAAGAAAGTTTTGTATACTGCTAGCTGGAATTAAAGAAAAATAAAAAAATAACATTATTTTTCTTTATCATTTGAATATACATATACATGTACATGTTAACAAATATAATAATCAATTTTTATATTTCTTTAATTCCAGCTAGCAGTATCAATACTTGTTTTACGTTTTCGGTACATTTCGATCGTTTCCTGTAGTAAAGTTCATTTAAAAATAGAAACCATTAGAAAATGAGAAATTAGATCATTTAAGGTGATTTTGATATGTTTATTATATTTTCTATGTACACATGATAAAAATATTCAAATTTAAATATCATCAGGACAAAAAGAATTTCTTTAACCGATAAAATCGTAAGAAATTAAGAAATATTTCCATTTTTCCCGGCCTTGGCTTTTATACCCCTAGATTTCGGAAAAATAATTATTTATACAAGGAAATAAAACAATGTAGAGAGATGAACCTTCGTGCAGTTATCAAATATGTTATTCATAATAATTTTATACCAAACGGACTGCAATATATATCTTCATTGTGACAAGAGACGAAATATAAAAATCTTTAGATCTGCATTTTTGTCTCGGCGGCTCATTTGCAAATAAAATGTAGTTATGCAATTATATTGTGTTCTCATATATGCTCAAAACATAAAAGTTGGCTAATATAATTGTTTTATATTCCTTACAATAACACACCCGTGCAATATAGTGCATTTTTCACATCTCCAAATTTTCAACTTTTCTTACGAAAATCCATGATTTTTTCTTATTTTTACTGCGAATATAGGTTGTGATTTTTAGCTGGAATGACTTCGTTGAGGTTGTTCTAAGGAGTACGCACAACCTATGCCCCACTCCACCCAGGTGTAAATGGGTAGCAGTGGTGTAAAAGCCACTGCCTCTCTCTCTCGCGCGCGTGAAAACACCCGGAATGAGTGTTCGAGAGCGATTCAATAAGCTTACAGCTTTCATCGCAATCGAACTAAAATAAATTAGTATAAACTAACCTATGAATTGGAGCATAAATAAGAAAGATAATGTATATCCCCGTAAACCCAAATTTTCTCTATACAAAGAGAAGTTTAGGGGTGTACCCATTACACAGACTTATTAACGTGCCATAACAATTCGGTTCTAATGAGTATCCACAATCTATGTTTTGGAACTGATGGGGGAAAATGTAGTGACTCGACCGGGTCTCGAACCGGAGAGTATAGGAATGTTTACATGATGAGATCACGATGAGGCCTAAATGGTAGAAACTACCATAGCTAGTTTGGCCCAGAAAACATGTAAACTCCATATTTTCCAGTTCTGTGGTGTATTCCTTGCTTCCAAAGGATAACCATTTCTAGAACATATTTAACGTTACTACAGCTATTGTCTGGGAATGTGCTGCGGCCGTAAAAAGTCTCCCTGCCCTACATCATAGTGTAGTTTATATTTTCTTGTCCTTTGGGATCATTGATTCCAGTGTGGAAAATACATGAGGCGCTGGTACTGAATGGGTTTAAGGTGAATAATAACTACAGCAGGTTGATGGGGCACCATCGCAAATCCCCACGCTGTGAAAACCATGGAGACCCATGTGAAACCGGTGGGGAGGGGGTACGAGTTGACCAAAAACAGGTACAAGTTGACTTGGGTACGGGTTGACTTAGGTATGAGTTGACCAGTTACCGCATGTATATATTTCATGTAACTCCAGAGAGGGAGGAGAGGTTGTTTTTCCTCATTACTTGTTAGAGATCTTCGAGGTGATTCTAACAAGTACCTACAGCATATGTTCTTTTGAAATTCTGAAACTCTGAAAGGCAAAATTAGAAAATAATAGCTCAAATTGGTCTTATTATTGGTAAGTGTATATGAAATTTAAGTGTACATGCAGCTTTGCATCCATATATGCAATTGTATCCCTTCAGAATCAGAATTGTTACTGGTGACACATCAATGACACAGTTTTTTTGTTTTGGAGCTCTAGGAAATGCAGGTAATGGCCATATGTGACCACCTCGGTACATGAAGATAGATAGATGGTATCAAGTCTTTATCACACCTCCCTGTTGGTGCTTACTGCAAACAGTATAATGTTGACTGTCTTCTATCTATGTTCTTATACTGAGTCGGTCACATTTGGCCATTACCTCATATGAATGGGTGGCTAAATTTGGAATTTAGCTTTGAAAAAAAAAGGTCACTGGATGAGTCCTTAAAACTATTTACAATCTAAATAACAGAGGTATCCTAAACCGCATAGGCGCATACCACTGAGTCTCAATCTTACACTGTACAGGCTTTGAACTCTTCTGTGGTCTTGAATAGAACTTGTAAAATTTGTTAATTGTGCTATAATAACCATAGCTAATGTGGGAATACACATTATGGACAAAGTGTCTTCTAATTTATAATAACAGTTAGCAGAGCTCGAGATACTGGTCAGGTATAAAAGCCAAGGCCAGGCCAAGCCAAGCCGCTGAGCCAAAAATGCAGATCCAAAGATTTTTATATTTCGTCTCATGTTACAATAAAGCTGAAAACAGACTTGCCTACCCTTACCCAGCAGACATTTGACGTCTAATAGACGTCAGATTGACGTCAGACTCCAACGTCAGAATGACGTTGGATTGACGTTGATTTTGAAAGTTTTTCAGACGTCAGAAAACAGACGTCAATCTGACGTCAGAAAACAGACGTCAATCTGACATCTTAAAACCAACGTTGATTTAACGTCGGGTTTCTGACGTCAGAATGACGTTGGATTTACATTGATTTTGAAAGTTTTTCAGACGTCAGAAAACAGACGTCAAAAATCTGACATCCTAAAACCAATGTTGATTTAACTTAGGGTTTCAGACGTCGAATAACTCTTTCCAGCTGACAACATTTGGACATCTTTATGTCGTCTTTTGACGTTTCAATGATGTCTGTTTTAGGGCCCCACACATAAGGCAAGTGTGTATGTATCTCTCAATTAAAAGTTTCAATAAAACAGAGTCTGGTATAATTTTCCTTGCTTCCAAAGGATTGTTCTGCTTTTTCATAATTTATCATGCTACATGTACATGATCATGATATGAAATCTGTACCACTCCACCACGAATGTTGGGCTTTAAGATTGTTCAGAGAACTCACTCCGCCACAACAAGTTGGCCAGAAGATGATAGCATCATATCATTTTGTTTAATACCAATCTGAAGGGTTTTGGAATCTGTACCACTCCACCATGAATGTTGGGCTTTAACCCTTGTTCTGCTGAATATTCATATATGCCACACCCACTACCGATTATCAACCAATCAGATTACTTGATGCAAATTATTGCAACAAATTCATAAACTGAATGACAAACAATGTAGATCCTGATCAGATTGCTTCTTCAGAAGCCATCTGATCTGGATCTTCATTGTTTGAAAGATAAGACATATCCGGGATCAGCAGGACAAGGGTTAAGATTGTTCAGACAACTCACTCCACCACAACAAGCTGGCCAGAAGATGACAGAATCATGATATCAGTTTGTTTAATAATGAAATCTGTACCACTCCAACACGAATGTTAGGCTTTAAGATTGTTCAGAGAACTCACTCCGCCACAACAAGCTGGCCAGAAGATGACAGAATACACATTTATTAAAAGTTTAAATTTCTGTGCTATATATTTTAGATTTAACAATAATGTTCCTGAATTTTTCGATACACTTGGGTAAACAGTGAAGACTCAATTAGCCTGCTTCTGAACTGGATCTTCACCGTTTGCCATTTTGTCTGAATCCTTCGCCTTTATTATTCCATGTTGAAATTTTAGGGTTCTAACAGGCAATATTAGGTGCTGATTTTTACATGTATAATTTTTCTGTAAAAAGAGATCATTGGAAAAAACAAAGTTTTAAAACAGCAGACTCTGTTTTTTAGTCTATTCATGAGAGATAATGAATGGTAGATGTGACAGACATGTACTTCGTCAAAAGCCTGACGACATTTTAAGATGCAATTTTTCTTGGCAGCTAAAGGGTTATCATAGTTGTATAACATGATTAATCTATGATAAGTAAGTTCTGCATGACTGTTAATAGTAACATCATGCAACCCTAAAATGTTTCTGTTCTCCACGCATTTCATCCCATCCCTTCCATTCGCAGAATATGGCAGCCCAACTCGAACACCACTACTGTAACACTTTTTGTTGTTGTTTTTATTTTATATATGTCTTCTGGGCAGTTGGATGATATTGAAGTCCAGCTCAACTAGAAAAGACACAGCATACACTGTCTGATGTATAACTTGCCTTCAAATCAACTTATGTAATGAAATACGACGAATAAAACAGTCGATTTCAAAAACATAAATTAAAAATAATGGCTTTTGTTTTCAGGTAACAAACTGTATTAATATCAAATATCCCAGTTAGCATGGTTAGAATTATCAGATGAATCTGAATTATCTTGGAACAAGCTTTCAGTTGAATATTTCAGCATCTGGAGTTTTTGCAGAAGATCTGCAGATGAATTTTACAACAGAGCCAGTGCATCACACCATATGCACAGCTATGACATGCTGAAAAAGATTAAATTAAGAAAATTATATATATATACAGTATGTACGTACAGGTCAGTCCTGTTATTACTATCCGGTTCCATGTGGATACGCCTAAAATGCAGTTTTATTAATGCCTCCAAGGCCCAAATTTTCTCTTCTGACTGTGAAAAAAGCTATCTTTTTCAATATTTCAAATTCTATGTCTCCTAGTTTATTGTTTCTTATCTGTTTAATTCTGAAATGGTTTGCTTTTTCACAGGGTTTTTGTAACAAATGATGTGTGGGTGAATCTTGAGAGTACAAATTAATCTATTCAGCTGGACAATGGTTCAATGTGAGAAACAAGCCGCAAAATTATCCTTAAATAGGTCCAGATATATATTTAGCACCTCTAATATAACATACTTTCAGTTTCATCAGGCCATGCAATGTACACGTACCAGGTCAAATGAATATTTAAGACTGTTTCTGACATGAGAATAGTAAAAGATCAGGCAACCAGTCGGCTAAAGGGGTGTGGTATTGCTAAACTTATCCAGCATTTATTTCATTTACGTGTAGAATAAAGTCGGACAAAAATATCAAAAGGTCTTCTTCAGAGTGACAGTTACATGTACAAGGGTGGAAAAAAAAACATGGCTCGACTGGGACTTGAACCCAGGGCCTCTTGCATACCATGAGAACACTCCACAGACTGAGTTACCAAGCCACATGGCCAACCTGGCTAATGAGATTCTTCCCTAATCTCTGTCCTATCCAATCCGGCTGCGCTACTTATTCTTCATACTATTTCATGCTCTCAGACGTGGTGCTGGACCCACACTAGGCCACCAAATGTCACAGGGGTTGGCAAAAGAACATGACTCGACTGGGAATTGAACCCAGGGCCGTGCAAAGAATCTACGGAGCGAGTTACGAGCCGTTACACGAGTATGTCTTGATTCTTAGTGATGGACATTGGTATGCTATCTGTCTATCTTCTTATGCTGTGGTCGGTCATATTTAATCATAAATAGCTTGTGTACACACCAGGTTTGCAGGATGGAAGCCTACACATTGATTATGTAATTACGGTTGAGGTCTAAAGTTAACCTTCACAAGGGATGACTCTCTTTGCACGGGGGGGGGGGGGGGGGGCTCCAGTTAATGTTCCGAACCGAATGACAGTGTACATTTTTACATTCATTCCTGCAAATGATGCTAATGGAGCGTAGTTGGACACCCAAATAACCACCGCTGTCAGGGATCAAACAGGGGGGCCTCTAGCATCAGAGGCAAGAGCACCAACCACTGAGTTCATGCTCCAATAGGCAATATTTTTATCCATCTGTCTATTTATTTATTTTTTAATTTATGTTTAGTTCTGATGAAAGAAAATTTTAGACAATATAGACTTTCAGGGGCAGGGACACTAATTTTCGAAACTCTGCATTGTTGATTTCAGGGTGGCCACGCACTCTGGAAAACAGGGAAAACAGGGAAAAGGGTGAAAAAAAATTCCCTGCAGGGAAAAATCAGGGAATTTGAAATTTTGCTGAAAATCAGGGAAAAATCAGGGAATTTCAAAAAATCTTATCTATGTAAGGTCAAAATATTCAAATTTTATAGCTGTTCAGATGTGGCTACTGGTGATTTCTTTCTGCCATGTGCTTAAAATACCTCTAATCTTACTTAAAGGTGGAGTACTTGTGAGGTGGAGTACTTGTTTGCTATATATTCTGTTTTTTCTTTTTCTTATTCCGAAGTAGACATTTTATTGCATACCCAATGTCTGTCATTAAATTTTGGTGCAAAAATATACATCAGTGCAGTTAGAAGCCAAAATGTAATTGAGCAACCATTGCCCCAGAGCTCAAGTAGAAGTGTGTATGCATGCACCAATATCATATTCTTAAGAATGTATCAAGAATAACACAATGACTATAACAAGGGATATAATTAGGGTGTTTTACCAAACCATTATGGCTGTATGTAGTACTGTGTTCATACATTTATACTGGGGTTCACAAAAGAAAAAAAACAAAAAAAACAACAGAGTCCATAATATTAGGTTCATGCTTCTGTTGGGATCATTTGCAGCTGGGAAATTCACATATTGTTATTATGATACCTGGATCAAGGCATTCGCTTTATCCTGTTCTTGCCCCACGGTCCAGCTTCTGGCAGGAGCATCAACGTACCATGAATAACTTCAACTTTTATTTATTTTGTATTCCTAAATTTATTTACTTTTTCAAATAGTGTATGAATGTTGAATAATACATCCTGCATTTGTTTGTTGCATGCATGCATGTCTTCACTCTGTTCTTACTGAGCAGAATTTAGTCACAATAAGTAGTGAAGAGTTTTTGTACATAATTTAAGTCAATTAGTGCTACAACAGTGTTAATTTACATAAATGTTTGAATAAAATATATTACATTATCTATGGTAGAATGCCAAATGGTCATAAACTGTCACCAACTGACTGTTTTCATGCTGTTTTTCAAATTGAAATTTGACCAGATATGTCACTGACCATGCTTTCAGTGTCATTTCTAAACTTTTTATGCACTTGTTTTCTTAGTAATGTGTTATTTAGAGAATATAGTATCACTGCTTCAGTGTTCTGCATATTAGCATGTTACATGAGGAACCCATTTGGTCATTTTAATTTTTTCAATGGGTCAGCACACACGAAGCTTGTAGACAAAATGACAAAACTTGTAAGCCTACAATAAAAAATTGTTTGTTTGCAATTGCCAGCCTCCCCACACATTTTGCTCCTAATCAAATTATGATTTTGCTTTTTTGGAACAAGTATCTTTCTTCATGGCTGTATCATTAAAAAGCTAATATAAAGCAAAATTTGCTTTAAACTGACATATGATGAGTATGTGTATTGCTTATTACTGATGCATACTCAATTGATATCAAGACTTATTCCCAATTTGAAAATTCTAGTCTTCATATCCACCCTTTTGAACGCATGAAAAAAGAAAATCCCAACCTGTCTATCCATTCCACCAGAGCCGAATAGGTAATGCCAATCAAGCATTAAGAATGGCCTTAGACAGTCTACCAAGAACAAGAAAACCCTACTGTTTTAATAAATTGGAGGTGAAGGTGTGGCTACAAGGTGAGGTTGGAGGCCATATATTTTACCAGTTTTGATTTTGACTACCATGAAAGTAAATTAGCACATGTACATCATATTTTAGATAAATTCTCATTTAATTAAGAATATTGTGACAGCATTGTTTATACACGTGTCACCTGACACATTTGAATCAGTATATGACTTCTAAAAGTAGGGGCTGTTGCGATAATATCAAGGTTTTTAATCAGGGAAAATCAAATCAAATCAGGGAGAAATCAGGGAAAAATCAGGGAATTTGATTGCTAAAAATGTGTGGCCACCCTGTGATTTGAATAAAAAAGAATTTGCTCCAAAGGAGCAAATTCTTTCCTTTTAGAAAAAGCCCTCTTTTCGGAAGGGAAAACAATCAAAAACAAGTATATGTAAAATATATGTCATATATAATATGCAAATGACTAGTTAACATATCATGGTGTTGCTCCGACGTTAATTTTAGTTTCTGACAGAATTTTGAATAGTCAGATAGTCGCGAAAACATATGTCAATTGAGTAAATCTGCAATAGTTCCATTCATTTAAGACAAACTATTAAACAGATTACCTGCTGGTTGATTTTGAGATTACTTTGTCTGTTTTTCTGATGCGTCATAATTACTAAAACACTCACAATGTGACATTTTACGCCCGTTTTCAAGTTGCAGATTTCTTCAATGTTGACCTCCCGCACGAAATCATGGCGCTCGATTTCAAATTTGTGTAAATACACAACAATTAGCTTTTCAAAAAAGCTTGAGCCTACGCTTAGCACACAGGATTTTTAATCTATCTGTAATTAGAACTCGCGTGTTAGGACACTAAAACACCATTGATTTATTTTCAGTTGCAAAATGTCTATTTTTTTCTTTACTTTACCAACAATGCAGTCGGCCCCCGCCCATCGGGGCTTGAAGAAATATATGGACTGCATGATGCTTCCACACAGAGCTGAAACCGACCCGTACACAAGTGCTGGTAAACCAGTTGGAGGATCTAAGCCTTCCCAGGCAAAGCGGTGCGAGTCGGCCCGTCCATGCTTATAAGCCCTATTGGTTTCATTGGGCGACAGGGCTTGAGCTGTCATTTCATCTCAACGTCGGGTAAAAGTCCCACAAAATTGGAAGCAATTAAGTCACCAAAATGACATTTACAGTGTTGACGGGGACGTTAATCCTCAAATCAAACAAACAAAACCAACAAACCAACCATGTAGAGATGATAGGTATAAAATAGGTGTACTGGGCATTCCGGCAGGGGCTGGTTATTATAGCGACGCGGTAGAGTGCCTGTCACCCCGGTCGGTACATATCATGCATGCAAACTCGCATAGGTTGCAAAAAAGAAAAAAAAAAGAAACGTTAAACGACGTTTAGGTTTAGACGTTGAATTGACGTTTGTTCTGACGTCTGTTCAACGTCTAATCAGTACATCTGACTGACGTCAGGATATGACGTCAAACCGACGTTATTTTTTGGTTATATGACGTCGCGACCAAAATCCAACCAAAATCTGACGTCAAAAGGACGTCATGTGCCTGCTGGGTTACGATTTGGTCGTTAGGCTTACTATTTTCGTGTCCAAATTATGACCTTACGATCCCGGCCGAATTCCATACGATCGGTGTTTGTAAAAAGCGGTAAATCGGCATGGTTATTTCGGTTCAGTCCCGGTAAGAGCGTGTTTATACCAGAAGTAGTCCCGCCCTGCATGACCTAATCAAAGGCTTAGAAATTTTATGTTTGGTTAAAGTTTTACGTCAAAGTTTCTAAAAGATTGTATCTTCTGAACCCTATGATAGATTTAGTTGATACTTACACTGAAGTTACATACCGGGTACTGGTCTAAAGATTTCATTGATGCATGTCCCACCTCCCACAGTGACCTTGTGGTCAAGGTCACAGACTTAGAAATTTTACATTTGGTTAAAGTTTTATGACAAAGTTTATAGATCCATGTATGTCCTAAACTCAAAGACAAATCCAATTGATACTTGCATCAATCTTGCATACCAGTCCAAATATTTCATTGATGCATACCCCACCCTGCTGCTTCAGTAACATTGATGCCCCCACCCCTTCAGTAACTTTGATGCCCCCAGTCCCTTGGTCCATATAGAAATTTTATCTTTGGTTTAGCTTTTACAAGCACATTTATAGATTCTTATAGCTTCCATATTACATACAATTAAGCTCTAAAGATATATTAGGGGGTGGCGCTGGTGGGGGGTATATGTGACCCATTGGTCGCTTTCTCTAGTTTTACAATATTCCAGAATCTCCCTTTACTACATAAAAGGATCAGAATTTCCATAGTTTGCAGTTTGAGTGCTAAAAATTGCATGTTAAATTCTATGTTGGATTACTTGAGGATTATTATTCTTTTTGGACTCACTCTGACTCAGTGATCATTCTGTGGGATCAGAAAATAGGATTATAAGGATATTTGGGATTCAGAGTAAAGTACACTTTGGTTTATTACAATTTAAAGTCAATAGATTTTGTCAATAAATTTTGTTAATTTTTTAAAGGCTTGTTTGCTTTTTGTCACGTCTGCTATTAGCATGGCGCGATATAGGCATCCAGTTTTCCGTCCATCCGTTCGTTCGTCCAACCTCCATAGGATCCACCAAAATGGTCAAGTTTATTTCTCAAGAATCAAGAACTTTAAGAGCTTCATTAATGATACATGGTACAAACTTGTCTCTGGGTATGGTAACTTAAATGCAAGCATCCATATTTGACCTTGACCTACATTTCATAGTTCACTGACTTTGCACCGGCCCCGATAGCTCAGTTGGTAGTGTCCGCTCCAGAACGGGAGATCACGGGTCCGATCCCGAGCCACGACATACCAGAGTCGTTAAAAATGGTACTAGCTGCTCCTCGCTTGGCACTCAGATTTACGGGGTAGAGCTAGGACTGGTCGACCCAGTGTCAGGATAATGTGACTGGGTGTGGTATCATGTAATGTGTCTGGGACATGATACTTCAGTGAGGCAGCACTATAAAAGTGAGCATTGAGCTCCCTGTTGCAACCAGACACCGTCGTAATATGACTGAAAAATTGTTGAAAGCGACGTTAAACCCGAATTCACACACACACACTGACTTTGCAAAATATTGCGACCACCCTAGCATTCACCCTAATGGTCAAGTTTATTTCTCAAAAACTATAAGAGCTTTATTAATGATACTTGGTACAAACTTGTATCTGGGGATGGTAACTTAAATGCAAGCATCCATATTTGACCTTGACCTATATTTCATGGTTCACTGACTTTGTAAAATATTGCGACCACCCTAGCGCTCACCCTAATGGTTAAGTTCATTTCTCAAGAATTATTAGAGCTTCATTAATGATACTTAGTACAAGCTTGCATTTTAAGAATGGAAACTTTTATGCAAGCATCTAGTTTGACCTTGACATACATATCATGGTTCACCCTAGCGTACACCCAAATGGTCAAGTTTATTTCTCAAGAACAATAAGAGCTTCATTAATGATTCTTGGTACAAACTTGTATCTGGGGATGGTAACTTAAATGCAAGCATCCATATTTGACCTTGACCTATATTTCATGGTTCACTGACTTTGTTAAGAATGGAAACTTTTATGCAAGCATCTATGTTTGACTTTGACATACATATCATGGTTGGGTGACTTTGCACCCCCACAGGCGCGACATAGCCTTCGGCGGAATTCTTGTTCTTTCTGCTATGCTTGACTCATAACAAAGTGCATCTAAAATTACATTACGAAACCTCAGCAGTGTGACATATTGCATTTTTCATATCTCCAAAATGGCTACTTTGCTGATGAAAATCCTTAATATTTTTGTTATTAACGTTCAAAACATCGGTTGAGGGTGCTCGTTAGAACCGCCTCAGTGAGGCGGTTCTAATGAGTACCAACAACCTATGTCTTGGAGCAGAAATATGAAAAATAATGTATACCCCTGTAAACCCCAGTTTTCTCTATATAAAGTGGGGTTTAGGGGGTCTTTATTACACAGACTTATTCACCTGATGAGACTAAATCTTTTAGAAGCTTAATGAGGAGGTTTCAGTTATTCTTTCTTTGTGTTTTCTACACCCAGTGTCACCTGATAAGAGACCACCTTTGTGACTGTTTGAAACCTTCTGAACAGTTCCAAAGATGGTCTTAACATAGGAACTTTACTACATGTATAATAATGTAATGCATTCCAGCAGTCTCACATACTCTGTAATTTAATATTTACTTTCACTTTTTTTCAGAACAAATTTAATCAAAGTGGTGGCAATGTTTCCTTTGCTCCAAGATTGTGTAAGTACTTTTGGTACACCCCAATGTCTTAATAGCACTGTTGTATGGGTCCAAAGCAGTGACCTGTCTAAAGTAAACAACCGTATCCAAATAAAAACGTAAACTGTAAATATCCTAAAATTTTGAACACCTTGAGAACTTGCTGTAATTCTCCAAACATTTTAACAAATTTGTTTCACGATCCAGCAAGGAGTCCAAAAATTGCAGACAGACTGACAAACAGTGTAGACCCTGATCAGACTGCTCCTCCTGGAGCAGTCTGATCTGGGTCTGCACTGTTTGCTTAGGCCTGTCTGGCCCAGTAGTTAGGATCATTACAGTAATTTTTACAGAAAAGTGACCATTGACCCATAAAATATCAATCACGACAATTGTCGTCTGCTTTGTCGTCTTTTGGTTACTTTTAAAAGTCATTTTTGCAAGCATTGTGGACCTAGATCAGACTGCTATTCTGGGAGCAGTCTGATCTGGGTCCACCCTGTTTGCCTGTATGAAAATACATGTCTAAAAAGCAAGAAGATTCAGCAGACGACATACATATACCAGTCAGCGGAAGACATTTTCAGATGTAGTTTTTCTCGGTATCTTAAGGGTCGATGGTCATTTTCTATATATAGATACATGTAATTGGTACAGTTTTGGGATCCATCTTTAAACCATATTATATGCAAACCAATGCCCCTGCCTATTGGGGCTTGGAAAATAGATTGGGCTGTGTGATGCGTCCACACGGTGCTGAAACTGACCGCACATGAGTACTGGTAAACTGCTTAGTAAGTCTAAACCTGCCCCGGCAAACTGGGCAAGTCTGACCGTTCATGCTTATAAACCGTATTGGTTTCATTGGGTGGCAGGGCTTGGGATGTCATTTCATCTCAATGTTGGGTAAAAGTCCCACAAAATTGGAAGCAACGTCTCCAAAATGACCTATTTAGTGTTGATGCGGATGTTAACCCATTGTATGCGGGAAACCCCATAAGGAGTACCTTGTCAAACAGTGCAGGCCCAGATCAGATGCCGCAAAATGCGATATCTGATCAGGGCCTGCACTATTTGCTAACAGAATATCTTTGTCAAAAATAGAATAAAAACAAAAAAAATTGGCATGACCCACCTTATATGACAAATGGACTTGTCCAACATATAGCATTGGAAGAGTCCACTAGTATACAACGGGTTAAACCTCAAATCAAACAAATATGCAAAACCATGTTATAGCAAACAGTGTTATAAAGAGGTTCAGATGTGTGTATGATATATATCCTATGGCAAGATTGAAGTTTCTGATTGTTGATAAAGGAAATGAATTAGCTTTCAGGGGCAGCTACTCAATCAAACGTATTTTTATTTACGTTATGAATAAGGGTCTAGTCTGAGAAAAAGGAATATCTTCCAAGAGCCGATTTTCATCTCCAAGTGTATACTCCTTTTTTCGGACAAGAAATTAAAAAAATTGGAAATTTGTTAACATGATAAAAATACATGTATGCAACGATTAAAGTATTTAATTCTGTACAGCAATATACACCCTAGCCATGGAAAATTGGCAGGGTGCTGTTTCAGAAAAAGTGCACTTTAAACACATGAAAGCTATCTTAAAGGGCACCATGTTACCATCATGTTTTCAGGAGAGGCTGAATGAGCATCCTTATTAAAATTTTGACCTTCACCTGTGTGTATACATGTATTTAATTTTTCACTGATTTCCTGAAATAACAGGTTGACCCACTGTATGCTGGAAACCCCTAAAGGGGTACTTTGGGCCTGATCAGGGCCTGCACATTTGCTAAGAGAATTTTCCATCAAAAATGGAATAAGAATGACAGGTGCAGTGTTAGAAATTAACTTCTTGCACACCAGACAAGGAAATCCGTGATTTTATCCTGGGATAGAAATTTATGTTCTGACCCTGGTGTTCCGACCCAGGCAACTAACATAAATGGGCTTCAATTCTATTCAGCTGTCGGAACTACTACCGAACTACTTTTATTTTGTAAACAATATACATGTGCGAGCTGTCAAAACTAACCGGAGGTGTTGTGCAAGAAAAAGAATCCAATATGGGATTCTGTTGTAGATGGGCTTTTCCAACCCTCGGGATGACCGTGCTGAGCGGAACCTCGGCGTAGCCTCGGTTCCGCTCAGCACGGTCATCCCTCGGGTTGGAAACGCTCATCTACAACAGAACCCCATATCAGATTCTTATATTCTTCTCCAGGTATACATGTACCAAGTTGTTGCTACCTGGTCCGAAAGTAGGTTGCAAAAGGCATCTACTTGGCAGCAAAATATGTTATTCCAGTAGGAGCCCTACTTTCCATAGACTAATCCTCCAAGCACTAAGCAGGTTTAGCTGATGACATTTTCAAAGGATTCTGTCTTATTTTTCAGCAAAAAAAGGCTTGACACTTTATGTGAATCGTCTGCCCAGCAGATGATTCACATATAATGTCAAGCCTTATTTTCCTGCTGATGATTTACATGAACTGTCAAGCCTTATTTTTGCTGAAAAAAAAAATTGCTCACAACACTTCAAATTTGTAATATTTGGGCCACTAGATATCATGACTATACCAGGTGGCAACTTTTTGCTATTAAGCAAAATGAATTTTCAGGTAGCAAATTTGCTTCTTGCTACTGTTAATTTCAAACCCTGTGGGGGGGGGGGGGGGGGGGGGGGGGGGAGGGGGCAATATTTTTAAAACAAATTTTTCTTATTGACCCAGTCTGTGAGCTGAATTGACTCTTTTTGGTCAATACAGCTGCCTGTATGATAGTCAGTGCTTTGACATCTCTTTTGTCAAATGACACTGCGTCTGCCTGAGAGTGTAATAACGCCATCTAATAAATTCCTTAATCCACTAGTGGATTAAATATGCAAATTAGTTAGAAACGCCCCTTAATGTTAATTTCACATTCACTAATGACGGGATATTGAAATTTTTGTCAACAAATTGTGAATAAAACGCATTTTTAAAATCATATGATAAATTGAATCTTGCATTCGTGCTCATGTGTTACTGAATTTATTAAACTCATTGAGGAAAAGGCATAAAATGCTTGGCAAAGCCCAGCATTTTATGCCTTTCCCTCGACGAGTTTAACCCATTTAGTACCAGAAACCCCAAAACGGGTACCCAGGCAAACAGTGCAGGGCCAGATCAGACGCCGCAGAATGCGGCATCTGATCAGATCAGATGCCGCAGAACGCGGCATCTGATCAGGGCCTCCACTGTTTGCTAAAAGTTCAGTCATTTTCCAAATAAATTTTGATGAAAAGTTGAAAACACAACCTGATACCCCTAAATTTTGAAATGAACTCCTGCTATATATAAGGAGGAAGATTCCATTTGGTTAAAAGGGTTAATAAATTCAATAATACTGAACACTCCTATAAGATCCCCTATATGTATATTTTAGATTCCACTCCTATGAAGAGGAGCACATCTCTTCTTGACAACTTCCCAGTGTCTTCCACTGCTGCTAGACAAGCACAAAATGGCTTCCATCAGACAACAATCCCAGAATTCAGTAGTACTTTACCATCATCTAATTCCATCATGCCATATCCTACTACACAAGCATTACAGGAGAAAATAGAGCAACAGAATATAGTAAGTAAATCCTGTATATACACTTAAACATCTGCAAAACGCTGTTCATTACAACATGGTTTTGGTCACCCCCGCCCATCGGGGCTTGGAGAAATAGATTGGGTTGCATGGTGCTTCAACGCAGAGCTGAAACTGACCACACACACAAGAACAAGAACTGGTAAACCCCTTAAGAGGATTGAGTCTGCCCATGCAAAGTGTGTGAATCAGACGGTCTGACTCACATACTTTGCCTGGGCAGCCTCAGTCCTCCTTGACTCAGACTGTCCAATGAATATAAGCCTTTTGGTTTCATTGGGCGGCGGGGCTTGAGATGTTATTTCATCTCAATGTCGGGTAAAACTCCCTCAACATTGGGAAGCAATATCTCCAAAATGACCTAAAAAGTGTTGGAGGGGAGGTTAAACCCCGATTTAAACAAACAACAAGGTTTTATACACAACATGGTTACACCATATCCTGCTGAATAATTAATTTAGCCACACCCATAGCTGAATTTGAACCAATCAAATTACTTGATAAAGTATATTTGTTTAGTTTACATACTTGGTGGCAAATAGTTGTTTGTATCTATGAGTGTATATGCCAGATGTATATCAGGCCTCATAATTTCTATGCATTTGCAATATTTCAGGCTTTTAAAGCTTGATTTTTTAGCTCACCTGAGCATGAAGTGCTCAAGGTGAGCTTTCCTGATCAGTCTTTAACCGTCATCAACTTTTGCTGCTTTAAACGACTTCTCCAAAACTGCTGGACAGATTTTGAAATAATTTCATCCAAGCAGAACGGTTTGAGCAATTTTGGTAGAGGGTCACCCAAGGAACCTTCCTGTGAAATTATTTCAAAATCCATGCACTGGTTAGGGGGAGAAGTTCCTTGGGTGACCCTCTACCAAAATTGCTCAAATCATTCTGAACAAGATGGCTGTCAGAGCTAAAAATAGAAAAACCTTTAAACGACTTCGCCTCCTTAACCAGTGCATGGATTTTGAAATAATTTCAAAGGAAGGTTCCTTGGGTGACCCTCTACCAAAATTGCTCAAACCGTTCCACTCGGATGAACAAGATGGCCACCAGAGCTAAAAATAGAAAAACCTTTTGAACGACTTCTTCTCCTTAACCAGTAAATGGATTTCATAATTATTTCACAGGAATGTTCCTTGGGTGTCCCTCTACCAAAATTGCTCAAATTGTTATGCTTAGATAAACAAGATGGCCACTGGAGCTAAAAATTGAAAAAAAATAAAAAACAACTTTAAATGACTTCTTCTCCTTAACCAGTGGATAGATTTTAAAATAATTTTACAGGAATGTTCCTTGGGTGACCCTCAACCAAAATTGCTCAAAATCTCTTGCTCGGATGAACAAGATGGCTGCCAGAGCTAAAAGTGAGTGAGTGAGTGTTTGAGTTTTACGTCCCACCAACAGCTAAGGTCATAAGGAGACGGGACCTCGGTTTAAAGACTCATCCGAAAGTCTGAAGAGAGCTAAAAGTAGAAAAATCTTTAAAAGACTTCTCTTCCTCAACTATTGGATGATTTTGAAATATCTGCACAAGAAACTCTACCAAAATTGCTCAAACTGCTCTGCCGGGATGCACAAGATGGCCACCAGGGCTAAAATAGAAAAAAAAACTTTAAACGACTTCTGCTCCTTAACCAGTGGATGGATTTCAATATAATTTCACAGGAATGTTCCTTGAGTGACCCTCTACCAAAATTGCTTAAACAGTTCTGCTTGGATCAACAAGATGGCCACCAGAGCTAATCAAAGTACTGAAAGTACTGAGGAAAGTTGATGTATGAGGAATAATTACATCACCTGTGCCTCACCCAACTACCCCCACGAAGAAAAAAAGGAAGAAAGAGAGAAAGATAAACTTGTCTGCTAATTTCTTCATGGTTTCTAAATTAGCTCAGTACATTCTGTGCTGGTCCCATCTGCTAATAATCTTACAGAGAAGTTCTCCTAGCGGGCACATTACATCTTAGCAATGTCGCATCAACGTTGGGTTGATACGCCAATGCATAAACGTTGTGCAGCCGCTTGGAGCTATGTTCCTTCCAGTGTCGGGACATAAAAAGTAGAATCACTTGGACGAAATTAAAAAAAGATCATTTTTAAACCATTTGATTTAGACATTATAACCCTGATCAGATGCCGCGTTTAGCGAACTTCGACTACCCAAGGCGAATTAAAATACGTTTATTCCAAATAATAACTAACCCATAAATGCCAATTGTTTCAATCATATAATGCATAAAAAGTATGTAAAATTTTCCAGGGGCGCGCTTCTTTTACTCGTAACAAACGTAACAAAGAGATTATAGAGGGAAAAAACACTCTGCACCTCATTTGGACCGTAATGAGGCAAAAATCTGGGGCACATTTACTCCTTAATTGCCATCATGTGAGTGAACTAATCAGAAATCCCTTTCAATAAGAATATATTTAAAACGAGAAGAGTCCTGTTCAGAAACTCAGGGATGAATGAGTAAACATAAATATCATTGGAAAGCGCGTAGGAAAATAGTCCTAGAGTATTGTTTTCTGTTCAGAATATGTCTTTTTGAGCCAATTTATATTGAATCCGTGTAAAGTCTCGAAAAATGAAATATTTTGAAACACGTTCCATGCCTGCAAAATTAGTTTTTAAGAGTTCCTTTGGACTATATAAGCAGCGAACGAACAGCGGAAATGGTGTAACGCGGTCCAGTACCGGAAGTAGAAATGTAATGACATAGAAACTTGATTTTATAAATCAACTTTCAAAAACCACTCAATAGATGGTGGATGAGAGGGGTCATCGAGCGACGACTACAGTCTGTGAATTCACAGACTAAAAATGGTGAAGCGAAATGTAACTCATTCGTGAAAATGATGTAACTGGGTCTAAATTTGTGTATGAATCAGAAAAGGAACATTCCAACTGATGACTGGAATGTAGAGGACTTGCATAAAATTGGCAAAAGAAGCAAACTAATCAGGATCTTTACTGTTTGCCAAAAATAAAAAAAAAGCCAAATCACCACTTAAATTCAATATAGACTTCTGACTTATATAATAATGGTTGACAGGGTTTGAACTGCGTCTTTGTTCCCTCTCACAACATTTGTCTGGATAAATGGCATCATAACATGTACTGAGTACATGTAATTATTAACCCTTTTTTTACAAATGGAATCTTCCTACTTATATATAGCATGCATCCAATTCACAAAGCCAGGTTGTGTTTTCTTCAAATTTTATTTGGAAAATGGCTGAACTTTTTGCAAACAGTGTAGACTGTCACTCTGATCAGATGCTGCATTCTGCAGCGTCTGATCTGGGCCTGCACTGTTTGCCAATTACTCGTTTTGGGATTTCCGGTGTAACAGTTTATCTTTACCCCCTGGGTAGCTTTACCCCCGGGGGTAAAGATATCCCGGGATATCTTTACCCCCACCCTGGATATCTTCACCCCCGGGGGTAAAGATATCCCGGCTGGGATATCTTTACCCCCGGGGGTAAAGCTAAACTGGCTAGGATATCTTTACCCCCACCCCAACTTTTGGTTATAAACTATTTTCTTAATGCCCAATTTCTTCTTATATGTAAGAGAAGCAAGATAGTGGACTGAATGTTTCACTTTAACATTTTTTCGTTTCAATCATGACTCGGACTAATAGGACTACCCTTAGTAAAAAATATGACCATATTATGGAGGCAAATGATTATTTAATAACTTCTTTGTGTATATTTTCTTATTCAAAATGTTGCTTATGACAATCTTTCATAATCTTGCATTATCCCCGTCAGTCGTGAAATGGGTGGTGGTGGTGAGTGGAAAGGCGGGGGTAAAGATATCCCGGCTGGGATATCTTTACCCCCGGGGGTAAAGCTAAACTGGCCAGGATATCTTTACCCCCACCCCAACTTTTGGGTATAAACTATTTTCTAAATGCCCAATTTCTTCTTATACGTAAGAGAAGCAAGATAGTGGACTCGATGTTTCACTTGAACATTTTTCGTTTCAGTTGTGACTCGGACTTATAGAACTACCGTTAGAAAGAAATATGACCATATTATAGAGGCAAATTATTATTTAATAACTTCTTTGTGTATATTTTCTTATTCAAAATGTCCCTTATGACAATTTTTCATAATCTTGCATTATCCCTGTCAGTTGTGAAATGGGTGTCGGGGGTAAGTGGAAAGGCGGGGGTAAAGATATCCCGGCTGGGATATCTTTACCCCCGGGGGTAAAGCTAAACTGGCCAGGATATCTTTACCCCCACCCCAACTTTTGGGTATAAACTATTTTCTTAATACCCAATTTCTTCTTATATGTAAGAGAAGCAAGATAGTGGACTGGATATTTCACTTTAACATTTTTAGTTTCGATCATGACTCAGACTAATAGAACTACCCTTAGAAAGAAATATGACCACATTATAGAGGCAAATGATTATTTAATAACTTCTTTTTGTATAGTTTCTTATTCAAAATGTCCCTTATGACAATCTTTCATAATCTTGCATTATCCCTGTCAGTTATGAAATGGGTGGTGGGGGTGAGTGGAAAGGCGGGGGTAAAGATATCCCGGCTGGGATATCTTTACCCCCGGGGGTAAAGCTAAACTGGCCAGGATATCTTTACCCCCACCCCAACTTTTAGGTATAAACTATTTTCTAAATGCCCAATTTCTTCTTATATGTAAAAGAAGCAAGATAGTGGACTCGATGTTTCACTTTAACATTTTTCGTTTCAATCATGACTCGGACTATTAGAACTACCCTTAGTAAGAAATATGACCATATTATAGAGGCGAATGATTATTTAAGAACTTCTTTTTGTATATTTTCTTATTCAAAATGTCCCTTTTGACAATCTTTCATAATCTTGCATTATCCCTGTCAGTTGTGAAATGGGTGGTGGGGGTGAGTGGAAAGGAGGGGGTAAGCTAAACTGGCCAGGATATCTTTACCCCCACCCCAACTTTTGGGTATAAACTATTTTCTTCTTATATGTAAGAGAAGCAAGATAGAGGACTCGATGTTTCACTTTAACATTTTTCGTTTAAGTCATGACTCAGACTAATAGAACTACCCTTAGGAAGAAATATGACCACATTATAGAGGCAAATGATTATTTAATAACTTCTTCTTGTATAGTTTCTTATTCAAAATGTCCCTTATGACAATCTTTCATAATCTTGCATTATCCCTGTCAGTGGTGGTGGTGAGTGCAAAGGCGGGGGTAAAGATATCCCGGCTGGGATATCTTTAAACCCGGGGGTAAGATTGTCAAAAGGGACATTTTGAATAAGAAAATATACAAAAAGAATTTCTTAAATAATCTTTCGCCTCTATAATATGGTCATATTTCTTACTAAGGGTAGTTCTAATAGTCCGAGTCATGATTGAAACGAAAAATGTTAAAGTGAAACATCGAGTCCACTATCTTGCTTCTTTTACATATAAGAAGAAATTGGGCATTTAGAAAATAGTTTATACCCAAAAGTTGGGGTGGAGGTAAAGATATCCTGGCCAGTTTAGCTTTACCCCCGGGGGTAAAGATATCCCAGCCGGGATATCTTTACCCCCGCCTTTCCACTCACCCCCACCACCCATTTCATAACTGACAGGGATAATGCAAGATTATGAAAGATTGTCATAAGGGACATTTTGAATAAGAAACTATACATAAAGAAGTTATTAAATAATCATTTGCCTCTATAATGTGGTCATATTTCTTTCTAAGGGTAGTTCTATTAGTCTGAGTCATGATCGAAACGAAAAATGTTAAAGTGAAACATCGAGTCCACTATCTTGCTTCTCTTACATATAAGAAGAAATTGGGTATTAAGAAAATAGTTTATACCCAAAAGTTGGGGTGGGGGTAAAGATATCCTGGCCAGTTTAGCTTAACCCCCGGGGGTAAAGATATCCCAGCCAGGATATCTTTACCCCCGCCTTTCCACTTACCCCCGACACCCATTTCACAACTGACAGGGATAATGCAAGATTATGAAAGATTGTCAAAAGGGACATTTTGAATAAGAAAATATACAAAAAGAAGTTCTTAAATAATCATTCGCCTCTATAATATGGTCATATTTCTTACTAAGGGTAGTTCTAATAGTCCGAGTCATGATTGAAACGAAAAATGTTAAAGTGAAACATCGAGTCCATTATCTTGCTTCTTTTACATATAAGAAGAAATTGGGCATTTAGAAAATATATATATATACAGACAGACGGACGGACAGAATGATGCCAAGTAATATTTAAATCCATCCAGGAATAATAAAAAGTTATGGAGGATAAAAAAATTTGTGGACGGACAGACGGACGGACAGACAGACAGACGGACGGACAGAGTGATTACTATAGGGGCACCCACACTTTCAGTGCGGGGCCCTAAAAAGTTATTAAATAATCATTTGCCTCTATAATGAGGTCATATTTCTTTCTAAGGGTAGTTCTATTAGTCTGAGTCATGATCGAAACGAAAAATGTTAAAGTGAAACATCGAGTACACTATCTTGTTTCTCTTACATATAAGAAGAAATTGGGTATTAAGAAAATAGTTTATACCCAAAAGTTGGGGTGGGGGTAAAGATATCCTGGCCAGTTTAGCTTTACCCCCGGGGGTAAAGATATCCTGGCCAGTTTAGCTTTACCCCCGGGGGTGAAGATATCCAGGGTGGGGGTAAAGATATCCTAGGATATCCTTACCCCCGGGGGTAAAGCTACCCCTGAGTAGCTTTACCCCCGGGGGTAAAGCTACCCAGGGGTCAAGATAAACTGGGACACCGGTACTAAATGGGTTAAGGGGCCGCATTTTTAGCTCACCTGAGCCGAAGGCTCATGTGAGGTATTAGTATACCACGAGCCGGCGTCCGTCGTCCGTCGTCGTCCGTCGTCCACACTTTCAAAGAAGTATATCTCCGGAACCAGAGGGCCAATCTTGATCAAATTTCATGTGAAGCATTATCAGGTAGGGGGAAAGGCTGCATACTGTTTTCGGGCAGATCGGATTGGAACTCTGGTTGCCATGGCAACAAATAGCTCCCATAGACTTAACATAGGAAAAAGTTTGTCATCACTCTAGCTCCGTCAATTTTTTTCTGATCGTCTTCATTTTTGCAGATAACGAGGACAGGCATGAAATCTCGATCAAGTTCGATTTTGGGCTGAATCGGATTATTCGCTCAGGAGTTACCTGCCCTTGAGCGTTCTTAACATAGGAAAAAGCTTGTCATCACTCTAGCTCCGTCAATTTTTTTCTGATCGACTTCATTCTTGCAGATAATGAGGACAGGCATGAAATCTCGATCAAGTTCGATTTTGGGCTGAATCGGATTATTCACTCAGGAGTTACGTGCCCTTGAGCGTTGAAAAAATTGCCTATTGACTTAACATGGGGAGAATGTTGTCATCACCGTAGCTGCTTCAATTATTTTCAGATTGGCTTTATTCTTGCAGATAACCAGCACAGCCATGAAATCTCGGTCAAGTTCGATAACTGGCAGAATCGGATCATTCACTTAGGAGTTACCTGCCCTTGTGTGTTTTTGCATTAGGGTTAGTGGGAATTTCAAAAATGTATATCTTAAAGACTACTTGGCCAACTTTGATCAAATTTCATGTGTCGCATTATTGGGCAAGTGGAAAGGCTTCATTAGGTTTTCAGGCAGATCTGAGTGGAACTCTGGTTGCCATGGCAACATCTAGCTCCCATAGACTTCACATAGGAAAAAGCTTGTCATCACTCTAGCTCCGTCAATTTTTTTCTGATCGACTTCATTCTTGCAGATAACCAGTACAGGCATAAAATCTCGGTCAAGTTCGATTTTGGGCCGAATCGGATTATTTGCCTTGGAGTTACCTGCCCTTGAGCATAAAAAAATATGTCGTGACCACGATAGCAACTTTATTTTTATTCAGATCAGCTTCAAACTTGCAAGTAACGTGGACAGGCATAAAATCTCAGTTAAGTTCAAATCGGAATATTGACCTCGGAGTTACATGACCTTGAGCGACAAAAAATTTGCCCATAGACTTTACATATGGAAAATGTTGTGACTACCATAGCGACTTGAATTTTTTTCAGATCAGCTTCAAACTTGCAGGTAACGAGGACAGACATAAAATCTCGGTTAAGTTCGATTTTGGGCCGAATCGGATTATTTGCCTTGGAGTTACCTGCCCTTGAGCATAAAAAAATACGTTGTGACCACGATAGCAACTTTATTTTTATTCATATCAGCTTCAAACTTGCAGGTAACGAGGACAGGCATAAAATCTCGGTTAAGTTTAATTTTGGGCCGAATCGGAATATTGACCTCGGAGTTACGTGACCTTGAGCGACAAAAAATTTGCCCATAGACTTAATTAGGGAAAATGTTGCGACTACGATAGCGACTTGAATTTTTTTCAGATCAGCTTCAAACTTGCAGGTAACGAGGACAGACATAAAATCTCGGTTAAGTTCGATTTTGGGCCGAATCGGAATATTTGCCTTGGAGTTACCTGCCCTTGAGCATAAAAAAATATGTTGTGACTACGATAGCAACTTTATTTTTATTCATATCAGCTTCAAACTTGCAGGTAACGAGGACAGGCATAAAATCTCGGTTAAGTTCGATTTTGGACCGAATCGGAATATTGACCTCGGAGTTACGTGACCTTGAGAGACAAAAAAATTTGCCCATAGACTTAACGTAGGGAAAATGTTGTGACAGAAATAGCGACTTGAATTTTTAGCTCACCTGAGCCAAAGGCTCCAGTGAGCTGATAGTATACCAAGGCTCCGGAGTCCGTCGTCTGTCGTCCGTCCACCCATCGTCCACACTTTCAATGAAGCATATCTCAATGCTCAGAAGGCAGTCGACCAATCTTGTTTAAATTTTATGTGTAGCACCATTGGGCAAGGGGAAAGGCTGCATTAGGTTTTGGAGCTAGTCTGGTTCATTTCTTCCTTCATTCTTCTTTCTCTCCATATAGAGATAATAGACCAATGTTAAATTTTTAATCAAAGATTTCTCAGGAACTATAAAAGCTAGAAGCATCAAATTTGGTATTCAATAGAATAATGATGACTTATTTTGTGTAAGAGACATTGGGCTTTCTCAGCTTATTTGTTCATCTGTTCTTTCATTCTTCTTTCTCTCCATTTTGACCAATGTTAAATTTTCGTCAAAGATTTCTCAGGAACTATAGAAGCTAGAAGTCTCAAACTTGGAATGCAATGCAATAATGATGACTTATATCCTGTAAGGGTCAATGGGCTGGATTCTATTAGCAGATTTAGTAGTCAAGTCTGTGAATTGTTAAAACTTAAGTTCCTCAGGTGAGCGGTTTAGGCTCATTGAGCCTCTTGTATTATTTTACCTGTCTGTCCTTTTCATAGAAGTAAATGAAGATTACATAAATAAGTGCTTTGGTCACAATTTTTATGAACAAAATATATATATGTATTTCCTTCCACAACAATCATAATATTGTAAGCATCTCTTAGCGCAAAAGTATTTGTCACCATGCAAACCATACTAAATTGCGTTAAACTGACAAATAAAATCAATTTTTGGCTATTAAACATAAATCAGAATTCGTCTTTCTGTGCCAATTTATATTCAATCTGTATAAAGTCTCAAAAACTGAAAAATTTTGAAAGACGTGCCATGCCTGCAAAATTAATTTTCAAGAGTTCCTTTGGACTATTTTATGCAGTGAACGAATAGCTGAAGTGGAGCACCGCGGTCCAGTACCGGAAGTAGAAATGTGTTTACAAAGAAACTTGATTTTAAAAATCAACTTTCAAAAATAGAAAAACCTTTAAAACACATCTCCTTAACCAGTGGATGGATTTCGAAATAATTTCACAGGACCATACCTGCCAACATTGAGAAAATCCAAAGAGTGAGACTGCGCGCGGCGGACCCTTTTTCACATTCTTTTTTAGTATTTGGCTCGCGGGGAATTTTCAGGAAAAATTTTGAAAGAGTGAGATTTTTCTCCCTAACCATATGGGGGTGGGGATGGGTGCTACCTTTTTCAAAGACCCACCACCCTTAAAAAAAAAATAAATTGAACCCCACCCCCAATAAATTTCAATTTTTAACCAGACCAAGCACCCATTAAAAAATGAAGTGCTAGCTCACCCACCTAGCATAAAACTTGCATTTTTAGCAGGGGTGAAATGTATGAAACTGTGTACTGTCTGAATATATGTTACTTAGTTTTAAAGGTCGCTTTACAAGTCAGATACAATGATTCATTTTACCACAGAAATTCATCAAATCTCATTAAAAACTGAACAAATTTATGCTAAAATAAATAAGTGATTAATACTTTGAGTGTTTTTGCTAATGTTTACGTTTTCATAGATTCATAAACAAAATGCAAGATAGGCCATTGGTCGGCACACAGCATTTTGGGGGCCTTGTAAAATGCCAAAAACAGAGAAAAAGATCGTTTTTATGGAAGATTATTAGTATGTAATGAAGTATTTAAATGGCTAAATATGATTTCTGTAATATTTTTGTAACGCAGGGATTCCTCGATATCTGTTTATTCTGAGGACTAAACTTAGAAATTTACTGATAGATAGATTATAGACAAGATCGATAGTTTTGTTTATTTACCTGTCCAATAATAGATTTGCTAATAATAGTCCAAATATACCTGTGACCTGAGGTGATTTTCCAATTATAAGTTCTGTATCCCGGCTCTAATTGCATATATTAGCGATTCAAAAGCCGATGATAACCAGTTTGCATATGTAAATATCCAGTATGGCGAATTTCTAAGCGTGAGATGCATTGAAATTCGTGAGATTTGGGCCATTTTCAAAAAACGATCGTGGGGGAGTGAGACACACAATAAATCGTGAGAGTCACGCTCAAATCGGGAGTGTTGGCAGGTATGCAGGACTGTTCCTTGGGTGACCCGCTACCAAAATTGCTCAAACCTTTCCGCTCTGATGAACAAGATGGCCACCAGAGCTAATAATACAAAAACCTTTTAATGACATCTGCTCATGAACCAGTGGATGGATTTGGAAATAATTTCACAGGAATTTCTAAGGTGACCTCATACCAAAATTGCCCAAAGCTTTCTACTCGGATGACCAAGATGGCCTCCAGAGCTAAAAATAGAAAAACCTTTAGACGACTTCTCCTTAACCAGTGGATGGATTTCAAAATAATTGAAAAGGAATGTTTCTTGGGTGACCCTCTTTTAAAATTATTCAAACAATTCTGCTGGGATGAAAAAGGCGGCCTCTAGAGCTAATAATAGAAAAACTTTTAAATAACTTCTCCTGCTTAACCAGTGGATGGATTTGGAATTATTTTCATTACAATATAACACACCCGTGTTACATAGTGCATTTTTCAGATCTCCAAAATGGCAACTTTTCTGATGAAAATCTGTGATATCTTTCTTATCAGTGCTCAAAACATAGGTTGTGGTTGTGCGTTAGAACTGCCTCATTGAGGCGGTTCTAATAAGTACCCACAACCTGTCTTGGAGTAGAAATAAGAAAAATAAGTATACCCGATAAACCCCAGTTTTCTCTATATAAAGTGGGGTTTAGGGGGGGGGGGGGTCTTCATTTCACGGACTTGTTCACTTGATGTCACAGAAGTGTTCATTGGGTGACCCTCTTCCAGAATTGCTCAAGCCGTTGTGCTTGGACGAACAAGATGGCTAAAATTATAAAAACCTACTTGGGCCAACCAAAATTGCTTAAACCCTTGACTCCACCATACATTACCTACAATTTCATTTGTACATGTACCATATGGATCAGGTGAGCGATCCAGGGCCATCATGGCCCTCTTATTCTTGACTTCAGGCTTTTAGATTTTGATTTTTCCTCCTATAATCTGTTAAAGCCTCAACATGCTGAACCCGGGTATATCCTTTTTTGGATGGGTTTTTCAAGGAAAAATTCCATCCTTTAGAATAGTGATGTCCGTGCGGGCGGACGGCTGTCCGGGTGTCTGCGTCCGGGTTTACCTTCTGTTAACCCTGAAAAACCCGTCCATAAAGCCATTTGGTGTTTTTCTTGTTTGAAAATGGTATAGATCCTGATCAGCTGGCTTGGAAGCCAGCTGATCTGGATCTATACTGTTTTCCATTCTTCTGATTACACTCAAAAAATTGAAATCGTGTTGCACAAATGGCTGAAAATCGGGGAGGAGTGTAGCGTACTGAAATATTCAGCATGGTGAGGGTTAAAATTACTGCAGAATCAGGCGTTTCAGGCATGGAAAAGCTTGGCCAATATGAGGCTTGGTATATATGCTGTATTTAACCTATAAAATGTGACCGACTCAGTATATGAAGATAGATAAGATAGATGCCATTAAAAATCCTAAAAAATCGGACACCTTGTCGACTTACATGTACTGTAATTCTTCTAAAATTTAAACAAATATGTTTCAAGATCCAGCAAGGAGTCCAAATGTTGCAGCCGGAAGGGCAAACAGTTTAGATCCTGATTAGACTGCTCCTCCTTCAGGAGCAGTCTGATCTGGGTCTAAACTGTTTGCTCAAACGGAATTTCACTGTACATGTACATGTTTTACTTGAGCTGTGGGATGAACTCTATAGGCACTCAAGAGCGAGTTCAAATTAGGCAAGCTATCCATGTTTGAGCTGTCAAACTTTTACTGTATTTGGTTAAATATAAAAATTCATTACTGACATTTCATTTCTTCTGCAGGCAATAGAACACCTCACAGGTCTAGTTCACAGGTTAGAAACAGATAGACACAATTATAAAGAACAAATAAGAGATTTGAGAAGTAAGTAAAATCTAGCTTCTTCAGTTCATAAACCTTTGGGACCATGACAGTTCATTTGAGATCAGGGTTGTTCAATCTGCACCACAACTCCAATATAATACGGTTTGTTATAACACATCATCATCATCATCAACGGATTTTTGATTAACGTGCAGGTACAGGGGCAACGTCCACATAAGTGGGCCCCCTTCAAGGTAGCTGGCTTGCTGCACGCATGGCAGATCTTACACCAGATCTCCAGGCTTGTCTATCATGAGGATCCATAGCAGAGAGCTTCCATTCTCTGCAATCTCTTTTTGTTAGCTGCTTTCGGGTCATCTTGAGCCTTCCTGGCCCCCGTTTCCACCTACCTGTATGTCACAGGCAGTCTTGATTGCACCGTTGGAGCGTTTCACATGTCCATACCAGGGAAGCCTTCTCTCTTTCAGGATGAGGTCCAGGTCCTCAATGCCAAGATGCTCAAGTAACTCACTGGACCTGATGGTGACTGTGTCCTGTGGCTTGACATTGCAGTTCTGTCTGATCATTGCCCTGTCGTTTCGCTGTAGACGTTTGGCTTTGTCAATGGCCATGTCTCACTGGCATGGAGCATTGCGCTCCGCACACAAGAGCTATAACACGGCCACGTGTCTTGAACGAGAGGTGGCGGGAAGAGAGAACTGGTAGCAACTCCTTGAATTTCTTCCAGGCTGTTTTCACACATGATGTAGTTGAAAGGTCGCAATCCACCCGCTGCAGAGAGCGTATCACCTAGGTAGCAAAAGGAAATTACAACCTCCAGCTTGTTGGATCCAACTATGACTTTCCTCTGTGGTCTGCCATCTAAGGGGCGTGCAGTTCCTTGGCACCATGTACACCTGTAATCAGAATCCTCTATCAAGCGTTTGAGCCCACTGCATTTCTTGTGCACCCAGCACTTGCAGCCATTACAACAGTTTGGATATAACACAGTTGCAAGATGGATCCCAAAAATGTATAGATTATATAGAAAAATGACCATAAATGGTCATTTTTCTATATAATCTATACATTTTTGTTTGGATATACTACGTTGTTTAACTAACACAGTTTCTGCTGTGGACCCCACTTATAGTGTTATATAGAGGTTGTGGTGTATAATCCATTTATTACGCTGTGTGTGGGGAATTGTGTGTGTGTGTGTGTGAATTCGGGTTTAACGTCGCTTTCAACAATTTTTCAGTCATATCACGACGGTGTCTGGTTGCGACAGGGAGCTCAATGCTCACGTTTATAGTGCTGCCTCACTGAAGTATCATGTCCCAGACACATTACATGATACCACACCCAGTCACATTATCCTGACACTGGATCGACCAGTCCTAGCTCTACCCCTTAAATCTGAGTGCCAAACGAGGAGCAGCTAGTACCATTTTTAACGACTTTGGTATGTCGCGGCCCGGGATCGAACCCGAGACCTCCCGTTCCCGGAGTGGACACTCTACCAACTGAGCTATTGGGGCTGGTATGTGTGGGGTATACGTATGAGGAATTGTTCACCTGAGCAAGTAATATTGCCTGAGGGTGAACAAATTGTTGTGGGGAATATGACGATTTGTTTGCCCCAGCATGAAATATTGCCTGAGGATGAAGTCCGAGGGCAACATTACCTGTGGAGGGTGAAGAAATCCACATATTCCCCTCACACAAGAGCAACAAATGGTTTATTATACCAAATTCTGTCTTGTAGACGTTCTTTCAGTGAATCACAAGTGCATGTGACAACAAGTGGCGTCAGAGGGGAATACAATATGATAATTTATTGCCCTGTGCATGGAATGCTCTTGACCAATCAGCATTCTAGAATAGCTGATGAATATTAATGAGGTATAATTATGAGGGTTAATCCTAGCACCAGACCATGAAGCCTGATAGGAATGACTTACGGATATCATTTCTATCTTCTATAGAACAAAGGATTTATTTGTTTAACATCACCATCAACATTATTTAGGTCATTTTGGAGATATTTCTTCCAATTTTGTAGGATTTTTACATGACATTGAGATGTATTGACATCACAAGCCCTGCTACCCAAAAGGGTTTATATGTAGGGACGGTCCGACTTGCACAACTTTGCCTGGGAAGGCTTTGACTCTCTATTTCAAGCGATTTACCAGTACTCGTGTGCAGTCGTCCAGCTCTAGATAAAACATATTTTATTGCAAAATAAATCAAAGGGATTGGACACAAGTTATATACAACGTTAGATAGTCCTCTCCCTTGGAAGTTCCATGCAGCCCAATCAATTGCTCCAAGCCCCGGTGGGTGGGGTGGGGGTATAGAATAAAGGAAATAAAGGAACATTGTGTAATGTTTTGTGTACTTGTTAGATTGCCTCTGTTACATATCAAACCGAAGGTAATGAAGAGTGGAATACGGAGGTGAAAAAATTTTGCAAAGGGGGCATGTCTAGCGGTCACAAGAGGTCAAAAAGTAGGATTTCGGGTCCTTTTTTCGATTATCACACAACTCCTACGTTTATTGAGCTAGAATCTTAAAACTGTCATAGGTATTGGCCCTTTGGAAAAGGACTGGAGGAACATATTTAGAATGTTGTAGTGACTCTCCTCTAGGGTAGGGGCCTGACCTCTATCCAAGGGGTAAAAATCTATTTTGTTGAAACATAGTCATGTTGCATATCAAATCAAAGGTAATTAAGAGTAGAATACAGTGCTTGTTTCCCAGGAGGCATGTCTTGGGGTCACCAGAGGTCAAAAAGAAGTATTTAGGGGCCCTTTTATTGCGACATGATTTTCACCGCGATGCGCACCATCGACTTGCTCTAATTGAGTTATGATAAAGGCATTATATAAGGGCTGGCTAATCGGAGCTGAAAAGATAATCGATTATCATTCCTGTCATTGCAATTGATAATCGATTTGTAATCACTGAAGATTTGGTCATAATTTTACCTGTCTGGCTTTCTGTCTGAGCATGACTCCTACTATATGCTGAAATTTGTCATATGAATTTGAACAGACAGGCCTGAGCAAACAGTGTAGACCCAGATGAGACGCCGCAGAATGCGGCCTCTCATCGGGGTCTGCACTGTTTGCCACTCATACGGCTATTTTAGGCACAACTAAGGTAGTAAATTATACTTATCAAATAATCAATTGCAAGCTAATTAGTAATGATAATCATTTTTGTGGAATTCATTGATTGAATAATCGATTATCTGATTTATAGTGCCAGCCTTATTTATCCAAAATATTCTTTCCAGTTTTATATCCTATACAGAAATTGGAAATTTTTTTTTCAGATGAAATTTTTCAGATCACAGAGAAAGCCACAGATCGGCGTCCAGATCCCCATCTTGAGAGACGTATGGAACAGATGCGGCGAGAATTGCTTGGTGAAGTTCAGTTGTTACAGAGCCAATTACAGATCAGTTCTGCCAAGGGAAGTAATGCTCAGATGTCTGATACACAGTTAATGTCCATGAATAGAGATGTCTTAGAGGTGTAAGTGATGCTATTTTTGAACTTTTCAGTAGGACAACTCCCCATGTTAGATAATATGATCTTTCATGCCTCTGAAATGACCCTTTTCTAATGAAAATAGAAACACTTTTATCATATGATGTCGCATCTGAGAATGTAATAACGCCCTGTAATAAATTTGATAATCCACTAGTGGATTAAATATGCAAATTAGCTAGATACACCCCCTAACGTTACACGCACAACGTCCTTAACGACGTTGCATTTGCTAATGGGGGAAAATTGACATTTTTATAAACAAATTGTGAATA
The DNA here is from genome assembly GCA_963580285.1 of Lucinisca nassula. Classification (NCBI taxonomy): domain Eukaryota; kingdom Metazoa; phylum Mollusca; class Bivalvia; order Lucinida; family Lucinidae; genus Lucinisca; species Lucinisca nassula. The sequence continues at coordinate 142,383,786 of OY757014.1, forward strand.
AAATGCGATTTAAATGTCACATGATAAATAGAATCTTGCATTCGTGCTCATGTATCATTGAATTTATTAAACTAGTGGAAAAGGAATAATTTTATCCCTTTTCCTCAACTCGTTTAATAAAATTCAATAATACATGAACACTCATGTAAGATCCTCTATTTTATTTATGGTCCAAACATTATAATATCCTCATTGACAGGGTTGCCACTGTCAAGGAAAAGTCATGGAAAATTTGAAAATTTTTCATGGTCAGTGAAAAGGCAGGAAATTTTGAAGAAAGGTGAGGGAAATTTTAAATTTCAAAAAAAAAAAAACTCATGGAAATGCTGGGAAATGTTCATAAATCAGGACAAACAGCGGTATCAAAGGGACAATTTCCAGGCAATATTTCTTGATCAAATGCTGTCTAGCTACTTAAATAAAGGGTAGTTATTTATCATTTGAGCTAGCGCATGACAAAACCTACATTACAATAAGACATGTGCATCCAATGTAGACTCAGATCAGCCTGCGCATCTGCACAGTCTGATCAGAGTCTTTGTTGTGCACTCTAAGGATAGCTAAGGGCCCAATGCTACTTCATGCAGCAAGAAAAGTCTATGGTTAGACTTTATTGATGCACAGGCTGATCTGAGTCTTCATTGGGCGCACATGTCTTATTGTGTGTGTGTGTGTGAATTCGGGTTTAACGTCGCTTTCAACAATTTTTCAGTCATATCACGACGGTGTCTGGTTGCGACAGGGAGCTCAATGCTCACGTTTATAGTGCTGCCTCACTGAAGTATCATGTCCCAGACACATTACATGATACCACACCCAGTCACATTATCCTGACACTGGATCGACCAGTCCTAGCTCTACCCCGTAAATCTGAGTGCAAAGCGAGGAGCAGCTAGTACCATTTTTAACGACTTTGGTATGTCGCGGCCCGGGATCGAACCCGAGACCTCCCGTTCCCCGTAGCGGACACTCTACCAACTGAGCTATCGGGGCCGGTCATGTCTTATTGTAGGTTTTGTCGTGCGCTGGCTCTTTTTTTGTATAGATAAAGTCTCAAGTTTTCTGAAGAGTCTGTAAAATTTTGTTCTTTTCTTTTCAACCATTAAGGAAGTCTGAATATGCCACATTGTGAAGGCAAATTTGTCAGCAAAAATTAGAATTATTTATTATTGAGTCAGAGAATTTCGATTTGATTCCATTGCGGCCGAACTGAATATTATTAGAGGTGGTTCTACTGGGCACCAAAACATCACGTGAACAAGTCCGTGAAATGAAGACCCCCTAAACCCCAATTTATATAGAGAAAACTGGGGTTTACTGGGGTATACATTATTTTTAGCTTGGCTGTTTTCGAAGAAACGACGAGGTATTGTCATAGCTCTGTCGTCGTTGACGTGCAAAAACTTGGACATTTTGTAATATCTCTGTCATAACTGAACATATTTACTTGAAACTCATACTAGTTGTTCATTATGAAAAGGGGAACTCATACCAATAGGTAAGGTAACCCTCAAAATATTTTTGGCACAGTTATGCCCCTTTTTCCGCTTAGAATTTTTGTGTCGTAGTCGTGCAAAAAATTGGATATTTTGTAATATCTCTGTCATTTCTGAACATATTTAGCACAGTTATGCCCCTTTATCAACTTAGTATTTTTGTGTGGTAGTTGTGCAAAAAACTTGGACATTTTGTAATATCTCTGTCATTGCTGAACCTATTAAATGAAATTCAAACTAGTTGTTAATTATGAAAAGGGTAACTCATACCAATATGTGAGGTAACCCTCAAAATATTTTTGGCACAGTTATGCCCCTATTTCGACTTAGAAATTTTGCAGCCGAGCGTTGGCACCCGCATGCGGTGCTCGTGTTCTTATTTCTGCTCCTAGACATTGGTTGTGGGTACTCAAGAGAACCGCCTCAATGATGCAGTTCTTACTAGCACCAACAACCTATGTTTGAAGTATAAATAAAGAAAAATATCACAGATTTTCATCAGAAAAGTAGCCATTTTGGAGATTTGAAAAAAAAAACCTCTATGTCGCATAATGAATGCTGTTTATGCAGTAATAAAAGTAATGTATACCCTTGTTAACCCCACTTTTCTGTATATATAAGGGCTGGGTGTTTATAAGACTTCATTACTCATACTTGTTAATAAGGGTGGCAAGATTAATCAGATAATCAGTGAATCAATCAATAATTTTTGTTGCCGATTCGCTAGTAATTGATGATTTGATAAGTACATTAAAACCTCCACTAATAGTCACCTCTGTTTAGCAGCCATCTCTCTTCAGCAGCCACAATAATTCCTCCCATAGCATTTTACTATGTATTTAGCCTCTGCTCAGCAGCCATCTCTCTTCTCCAGCCAACAGCCACTTTACCAAATCTAAATTCCCTCTATTAAAAAGCCAGTGTTAAATCGATAGCAAAAAAACGGATGTAAAAATAGGAATTTCTCTTCTGGTGTATTTTTTTTATTTCAAAATTTATTTTTCTCGAAACTACCATTGTGATATATGCAGAAATACAATATAAGCAAGTGAAAAGAAACAAAAATGACGGAGAGTTGTCAGATGACACCTCTCAATCATTAATGTTTCTTTTAGTACATCCATGTTGAGCTGTCTTCATTTATCACCATTTTTCGTCTGTCGATAACAAGCAATACAGCATCTCAGACATTTCCTCTGTTGAACAGCCACCTCCCTTAAACAGCCAGTTTTGGAGTTTTCCCAGGAAGGCTGTTTAATGGAGGTTACACTGTACTATTAACTACCTAATGTTGTGACTAGAATAAATGGATGGGTGACAGAAAGTACAGATCCTTATGAGATGCCACATTCTGCAGCATCTCATCTGGGTCTACACTGTCTGCTCAGGCCTGTCTGAATACATTTGGTAAAGTATAATGTGGTAAGACTCATGCTCAGACAGAAATCCACCGGCCCCGAAAGCTCAGTTGGTAGAGTGTCCGCTCCGGGGAACGGGAGGTCTCGGGTTCGATCCCGGGCCGCGACATACCAAAGTCGTTAAAAATGGTACTAGCTGCTCCTCGCTTGGCACTCAGATTTACGGGGTAGAGCTAGGACTGGTCGATCCAGTTTCAGGATAATGTGACTGGGTGTGGTATCATTTAATGTGTCTGGGACATGATACTTCAGTGAGGCAGCACTATAAAAATGAGCATTGAGCTCCCTGTGGCAACCAGACACCGTCGTGATATGACTGAAAAATTGTTGAAAGCGACGTTAAACCCGAATTCACACACACACTCAGACAGAAATCCAGACAGGTAAATTTATGATCAGATCTTCAGTGACTACTAATTGACTATCAATCACAATGGCAGGACTGATAATCAATTATCTGTTAACTTAATGCTCATATGTGTGATACATGTATCAATAACCAGTCTAAAATTTAGATTGATAAATTTTATTATCGAAAAAAACGACCAAACATTTGTAGATTAAGTACAGTAAAATTCCTATATTAAGACCACCTTTGGGACTGTTCAGAAGTGGTCTTAAAGACCACTTAAGAACAGTACCAAAGGTGGTCTCTTATTAGCAGACACTGGTTGGTTGGTTGGTTGATTTGAGGTTTAACGTCCCCGTCAACACTGTAAAGGTCATTTTGGAGACGTTGCTTCCAATTTTGTGGGACTTTTACTCGACATTGATATGAAATGACATCTCAGGCCCTGTCACCCAATGAACCAATAGGGTTTATAAGCATGAACGGTCTGACTAGCACCGCTTTGCCTAGGCAGGCTTAGATCCTCTAAGCAGTTTACCAGTACTCGTTTGCGGGTCGGTTTCAGCTCTGCATGGAAGCATCATGCAGCCCATATATTTCTTCAAGCCCCGATGGGTGGGGGCGGTATATTAAGTACATGTACATTGACTTCAGGGTTCATTTATCTTAAAACTGAAATTTTATTTTTCAAGCGGAGAAGCTATAAGGCATACAGTAAAACCTGTCTTAGTGGCCACCTCTATTAAGCAAGCAACCTGTCTTAAGCAAGCATGCATTCAGTTTAAAAAAAAAAAGGAAAATGCATTAAAATTCACCTGTGTTAGGTAAGCAGCTGTCTTAAGCAAGCACTTTTTGAATATCCCATAGGTGGTTGCTTAATACAGGTTGGACTGTACTGCATTTGTAATTAATAGGACACAAGATGGTCTGGTCTGATTCCACAATTTCAGTAAAGATTAAAAAATTCCCAAATACACTCAAACCTCTTTATAAAACTATTGTTGGGGTCCAAAGCAGAAGCCATGTTAGTTAATCCAAACAAAAATGGGAAGATTATATAGAAAAATGACCATAAATGGTCATTTTTCTATATAATTTTCACATTTTTGGGATCTATCTTGAAACCGTGTTATACTCAAAACCATATTATAACAAACCATGTTATATTGAAGTTGTGATGTACTCATAACTTGTCACTTTACATAAGACATATTCTGGAGTTTTAATGAAAAAGTAAGAAACCAAAAAAAAAAAAAAAACAGTGCATTCTTAAAAATGCTGCAGAAAAAAGAAAAGATGAACAGAACAGTTGGCTTAATGAGAATGGGAACACCTGGCAGAGTTTTCCTGGCATTTTGCAAAGGGAGACAACTTTCGGGACTTCCTGTTCGCTTTTCTATAAGCCCTGTCCCGCTGAAAAATGGGTCTACTCTTAAAGGAAAGAATTTGCTCTTTGGGAGCAAATTCTTTCCTTTAAGAGTTGACCCGTATTGACAGGGGAGACAAAAATACTTTTGCAGGAGTTGCCTCCCCTGGAGGTGTTCCCACTCCCCTTAATATAAATATTATAGAATGCTGTTCTTTATTTCAGTCAAATTATGCTGGTATAACCTTTATTGAAGTATTACTAACATTTGATTTTCCGGGCCCAGTAGTTATTTCTTCTTCTTTCATAGTGATTTTACATATGAATTCGCTGTAGTGTCTGTTGTTATCCCCATGCTTTTCGAAGAAAAAGTGGGGATATTGTAATGGTCTTCGTCGTCCGTCCGTCTTACTGGATAACTCCCCCTAGTCCGTTATAAATAGAAACTTGAAACTTTGGGAACTGATAGATCTTTTATCTGGGGAGTACATGACACTTTCCGAATTTTGATCACATCCCTAGGGTTGCGCCCAGGGGGAGGGGCCAGCGGCTGGTCAAAAATCAAAATTTCCAGAACATGGCCGTGTAAGCTAATGTAGTGGCGTGGGGATATGCGATGGAATGCCATGGACTGCGCAATTCTAGTTTATAAATGGGAATGTCATTGCTCTGACATATTGCCAGTTGAACACATTAGCAGTTCAGCAGTTCTCCAAACTGCTAAGGCTGGCACGATTAATAGGATAATCGATTATTCGATCAATGAATTCCACAAAATGATTATCGTTACTGATTTGCTTGCAATTGATTATTTGATAAGTACAATTTTCTACCCAAAGTTGTGCCTAAGATAGCTGTAGGAGTGGCAAACAGTGCAGACCCAAATGAGACGCCACATTCTGTGGCGTCTCATCTGGGTCTACACTGTTTGCTCATGCCTGTCTGTTCAAATACACATGGCAAAGTACAGCTTATTGTAGGAGTCATGCTTAGGCAGAAAGCAAGACAGGTAAAATTATAACCAAATCTTCAGTGATTACTAATCAATTGTCGATCGCAATGACATGAATGATAATCGATTATCTTTTCAGCTCAGATTAGCCAGCCCTACAAACTGCTCAAGTGAACAACATGTCATTTCAATGATATTCTGTTGTCTACATCACATGAACAAGTCCGTGAAATGAACACCCAGCTAAACTCCAGTTTATTTAGAGAAAATGTGGGTTTATGGGGTATACATTATTTTGCTTATTTCTGGTCTAAAACATAGGTTGTGGGTACTCGTTAGAACCGCCTCAATGAGGCGGTTCTAACGAGCACCAACAACCTATGTTTGCAGTATAAATAAGAAAAATATCACAGATTTTCATCAGAAAAGTAGCCATTTTTGAAAAACAAAAAATTTGCTATATTGCATGGATGTGTTATCGTAATGACATGTCGGTAGTCTTGAAAACTGGATAGTTTCTTTTCTTTCCTTTTTTATCTATGCATATTTGGATTTTGCCATGTTGTTTTAACACATACCTTGCTGTTCACGACATCCCCTATCTTTGCAAACAGTGTAGATCCAGATCAGATGGCTTCTGAAGAAGCCATCTGATCAGGATCTACACTGTTTGGCATGGCGGCATTCAGTTTATAAATTTGTAGCAATAAATTACATCAAGTAATTTGATTGGTTGATAGACAGAAATGGGTGTGGCTTAAATGAATATTCAGCAAGATAAGGGTTAAGGACTCATCTTGCCCTAGAGTTAAACAACCTCTTTTATACTCAACTACAATTTAACTTTGAAGTTGTCTTTACCATACATAATAACATGCTTGGTATTTTTAACACATGTATTTGTCAGCACTGAGCAGGACAGCTACTGTTCTGTGCTGGTAGAACATGACAAAAAGCTGTATCCTTGTGAGCTTTTAAAAATTCATGGTCAGTTGAGCTTAGCATAAACAAAAAAATACTTACCGGTAGTTGCATAATTTTGTGGCATGGTTTCAAAGGATTGTAATGGGTTTTGTAGGCATCTGGTAGCTTCAAATGATTTTATAGATGATGCACCACTTTTCAATGTGTTGGGCCGTTTATCTCCATTTTATGATTCTATTTGGTTGGTAGAGACCACCTTTAGTTTCCCAGTTAGCCCAGACAAGAGACAAAAGTATTAGCCATCATTAATTTTTAACTCTTTCAGCACCAAATTGATTTCTATACATAAATACAAGTGCCAAATTTATTTTTAGTCCTTGGCATTTTCTGTAACTTGAACCATGTAAACAGCCCCCGCCCATAGGGGCTTGAAGAAATATATGGGCTGCATGATGCTTCCACGCAGAGCTGAAACCGTCCGCACACGAGTACTGATAAACCACTTAGAGGATCTAAGCCTGCCCAGGCAAAGCGGTGCGAGTCGGCCCGTCCATGCTTATAAACCCTATTGGTTTCATTGGGCGACAGGGCTTGAGATGTCATTTCACCTCAGTGTCGGGTAGAAGTCCCACAAAATTGGAAGCAACGTCTCCAAAATGACCTTTATAGTGTTGATGGGGACGTTAAACCTCAAATCAAACAAACAAAACCATGTAAAGATACTATCAAAAACATTTTTCTAAAGTTAAAGCTTGTGTTTGCCAAAAACCGGTCTTACCTAGGTAATGATTTGCAACATACTTGAGTTAGTTATTTCCCTTACCGGTAATTAGTTGATCTGAAAGGCCAAATTACATCTGTACTCCTTGGGCCAGTTGTTCAAAGCCTTATTAGCATAATGAGCCCGTTAGTGGTAAAAGTGTTAACTGTTCTAGCAAGTTTAATACCTAAAATTTTGTTATTTTTGCTGAAAAAATGTGAGCAGATTTTGCATTATGCAAAATCTGCTCACATTTTTTCAGCAAAAATATTAGTATATTTGCCATATTAAATGATCAAAGATTAACGATTTGTTAACTAACGACATTGTTAGTTTTGAACAACTTGCCCCAGGTCGCAAAAATGGGACTAGGGGCTAAAGACTTAACCCTTGTCCTGCAAATCCCGGATATGCCTTATCTTTGAAACAATGTAGATCCAGATCAGATGGCTTCTGACAAAGCCATCTGATCAGGATCTACATTGTTTGCCATTCAGATTGTGAATGTGTTGCAATAATTTGCATCAAGTAATCTGATTGGTTGATAATCGGTAGTGGGTGAGGCATATATAAATATTCAGCAGGACAAGGGTTAAAGTTACATAGCTGCAGATAAAGAGGAGTATTGAGGGAAAGTTTGGGATATTCATCACGTAAACAAGTCCCTGAAATGAACACCCCTTTAAACCACACTTTATATAGAGAAAACTGGGGTGTAGGGGGTATACATTATTTTTCTTATTTCTGCTCCAAGACATAGGTTGTGGGTACTCGTTAGAACCGCCTCAATGAGGCGGTTCTAACGAGCACCCACAATCTATGTTCACATTTTAAATAAGAAAAATATCACTGATTTTCATCAGAAAAGTTGCAATTTTGTAGATGTGAAAAAAATGCACTATATTGCACGGGTATGTTATCGTAATGATTCTTAATTGTCCATTATAACATACATGTTATAGGTCCGGCCGGGGTTGTAGGTACTTGTTACAATCACCTCATTGAGTTGATACTTTATATAGAGAAAAGATATAAAATATAATGCTCTCCCCACAAAGTGGCGAGGGGCATATTGTTTTGTCCTTTTCCGTCTTTCATTGAAACTTGCAACACAGTTCAACATGTGCATACAGGAAACAGGATTCTGATCCAGCACCTTATTGCAGAATTATTAACATTTTGGCGACATGTGTACCGTAGGAGGTTAAATAGTTCTGTTCATGTCTCCGCAACTCCTCCAACAGTATTTGATGCAGAGCTTTATTGCAACCCCTTATTGCAGAGTCATGTCCCCTTCACTGACTGTTTCAAACAAATTACTCATCTAACTAGGCATATGGCGAGGGTATTCATCACCTTTAGTGATTGTTTTGTTTCTGATCATATCTCCTGGTGTTCAGCTTGAGTCTGTTTAGTAACCCATTGTATACTAGTGGGCTCTTCCATTGCTATATGTTGGATAAGTCCATTTGCCATATAAGGGGTGTCAGGCCTATTTTTTTCATTTTTGTTATATTTTTGAAAGAAACTTCTGTTAGCAAATTGTGTAGGCCCTGATCAGATGCCGCATTCTGCGGCGTCTGATCTGGGCCTGCACTGTTTGCCAAGGTACCCATTTAGGGGTTTCCCGCATACAATGGATTAAACTGTTTCCATTGCAGAGCACCTAGGAAAGTTCGACAAAGGAAAAGATATCAAACAGCCAGCAGTGTGCATTGTTTAATCTGTTGCATGCGGTAACCCCTAAAGGGGTACCTTGTCAAACAGTGCAGGCCCAGATCAGTCGCCGCAGAATGCGGCGTCTGATCAGGGCATTCACTGTCTGCTAACAGAATTTTCTGTCAATATTAGAATAAAGACAAAAAATAGGCCTGACACCCCTTATATGACAAATGGACTTGTCCAACATATAGCAATGGAAGCGTCCACTATTATGCAATGGGTTAAAAACAAAAAAAATACACACATTTACTGTAGAAAATATGCTCTTAAATAATGAGCACTTTTTGATGTTAACTAACTTCTTAGGAAGGTTCATTAATCAAAATGGCAGCAATTCCTCAGAATGTATGTCAGGGGCTATGATTATGCTGGGTTTGTCATTCAGTTCGTGAATTTGGCCAAATACATTATATCAAGTAATCTGGGGCCAGTTGTTCAAAACTAATGGCATCGTTAGTTAACGTATCGTTAAAAATTTGATCATTAAATATGGCAAATATGCTAAAATTTTTGCTGAAAAAATGTGAGCAGCTTTTGCAGATGCAAAAGCTGCTCACATTTTCTCAGCAAAAATACCAAAATTTTAGATATTGAACTTGCTAGAACAGTTAACAATATGACCACTAACAAGCTCGTTAAGCTAACGACGCTTTGAACAACTGAGCCCTGATTGGTTGATAGTCAGAAATGGTTGTGGCAAAATCATCAACACAGAGGTTAATGTAATGCCGGCATATGAGCTGGCACATGACAAAACCTACAATAAGACCCGTGCTATGGTCAGAGACTCAGTTCAGCCGTCTCGTCAGGTCAGCCTGGTCAGAGCATTCTCTTGTTGCCCTTTGAATAGACCAGAGGCTATAGAAGGCTCATGCGAACAGCAAAGACTCTGATCAGACTGCGCGGATGCGCAGGCTGATCTGAGTCTTAGCTGGTCGCACAGGTCTAATTGTAGATTTTGTCATGCACCTGCTCTTGTGTTAACAGTTCGGAATTTGTACAACAAATTTAGTAATGTTTGAAAAATGAAATCGAGGGCTGGAAAAATGATTTGTTTGTATATTTGCAAAGTCTTATTTTTTCAAACCTCATTTCAGAAAACATGCTTTTCGAGATGAATTGGAATCCCACAGAAGAGATTTAGAAGTTCTCAGGTCTAGAGTCTGTAAGTTTATCTGTACTGAAATGTCTTATTATAATACAGTCAACCCTCTTTATACCGACATTCGTTATAACGGCAAAACTCGTTATAATGGCAATTGCAATGGAAAGACTACTTTGCTAAAGGCTTAGCCTAGGTTTCGAGTGGCGTGGGCTTCCTTCGGGTTGAAAATGCACAAGTCCTTAGTCATGAAAGAGTCTTGTAATCTAATACTTCAAGAAACAAATGTTATAGATATTTGTTGATTCTAACAAATGTCTATAACATTTTTTCCTCGGTGAGGCGATTCTAACAAATGTCTATAACATTTTTTCCTCAGTGAGGCGATTCTAACAAATGTCTATAACATTTTTTTCTTGGATTAATGATGTGGGAAATGCCTTTTATTACCTATCATACTCCTAACTGGGATTCTTTATAACAGCAAATTCTTTATAACGGCACAATAATTGGGAACACATACTGCCGTTATAACCAGGGTCCTCTATAAAATACAGTAGAACTTCGATGGCTCGAACACCGATGGCTTGTTTACCATGGATGTGTCGAACCCATTCTTGAGCCCCTAGCGAAATCCTCAACATAAGAAATAGTGGGGGATAATTAAGGATATTTTAGTCATTTATCTTGCAATAATTAAGGATATTTTAGTCTTTTATCTTGCAAATGTATGCTGTGTGTATCCATTAGAATCGCCTCGATTAGCGATTCTAATGAGTACACACAGCATACATTTTCATTATAGAGCACCAAAAAGATGTCTAAAAGTATCTCGTTATGCCTCCTGACAGTAACCTTCAGTGGCTCGAACTACCCCTGTCTCGAACAGATTTTCGAGGTCCCAAAGGTGTTCGAGCCATTGAAGTTCAACTGTACATATATAATTTGCTGCTTTCTTTTTTGTCAAGATTTGGAGTGAGTGAGTGTTTGAGTTTTATGTCCCACGAACAGCTAAGGTCATACGGAGACATCAGTTTAAAGACTCATCCAAAAGTCTGGAGAAGCCCGGGATCAATTCTACCCCTGGTTTATAAGGCGTGTAGAATCAAGATTTGAAAATGATATTGTATATAACACAGTTTATAGGTCCATCCTGAAACTGTAGATAATATATGGAACATTGACCATACAGATATATTTTGTTTGTTTGAATTGAGGTTTTACGTCCCCATTAACCCTATTTAGGTCATTTTGGAGATGCTGCTTCCAGATTACTGGGACTTTTAACTGACATTGAGATGAAATGACATTTCAAACCCTGCCGCCCAATGAAACCAATAGGGTTTATATGCATATCTGGTCCAGCTCTTACTACTTTGCCTGGGCAGGCTTAGACCTACTAAGCGATTTACCAGTACTCATGTGCGTTCAGTTTCAGGTGTGCATGGAAGCACCATGCAAAGGAATCTATTTCAACAAGCCCTGATGGGCAGGGGCCGCCTCCATACATTTCTATGTTTGAATATAACATGATTAACCATTAAGACGCCGAGAAAAACTACATCTGAAAATGTTGTCGGCTTATGTCGTCTGCTGAATCTTTTTGCAAACAGTGTAGATCCATATCAAATGGCTTCTGATCAGGATCTACACTAGGGGTGTAACGATGCATCGATAGTTCGATGCATCGCGATAGGGACTGCCTCGATAGCAATGCATCGATAGTACTTTGGACTATCGATAGCTATCGCCGATAGTTCACTCAACTATCGATAGTTTCGATTGTTTTTGTATTTTTCTTGAATATACTTTGAAAATATACCTGTACTGTTGTGTAATTACGCAAGTATTTTTGCTTAGGAAATCCATTCAGCTGTAATCAGGACAGACTGATAAGCCTTCACATATGTGCATGATGATCTGAGTCTTCGCTGGTCGCACATGTGTATCATAGTTTTTTGCCGTGTGGTGAATTTCTCGCGGCGATGAATTTCCCGCCGTCATTTTTGCACGTGCAGTTGAGGCAGTCAGAAATTTTCCCGCGTTTTTCAATAACAAAACGTCAATGATAGTTTGATCACGCGTTTGTTGCATGCAACTTTTTGAAAACATGCCAGTGAAACCTGTGCGACATGTGAAGGCTCAGATCAGCCTGCGCAGTCATATATAAATGTTTGCTGTTTGTACTATCCTTGCGTAGTATAACTTCTGGGACAAACGCCATTTCCCTGTTCAGTTTCGAAGATATTTGCAAGATGCACAAGCTGATCTTTTGTATGGAGAAATGTTTGTTTTTGCTGTGTGCTGACTTATTCATATAGGTAAATAAATGCGTAATAAATGACGGTATAATGCAGTTTAACTTGTTGTATATGTGACTCTTTTTGCGCATAAGGACCAGACTATTAAACCGCACTTTTGTGGTCTCATTAGAAATGCATTTCTCGAAAAATGCACAGAATGTGCATGCGAGTACATGATAGACTCAGATAAGTCGGCAAGTATGCACAAATGCATCAATGATGATGTCATCAGTCGGCTGGCCTGGCCGATTGGGATTGAATTCTTGGGGGAATATTTAAGCAGACAAAGTTTTATTTTCCTGTCGTCATCCTGTAGGGGGAAAAAACGTGCAGCGCGAGGCCTTAGGTCTCCGTCTATCAAGTACTTTCTTAAGGTGATTCTGGACGTTTTGATGGTGGACACTGGACAACCTGGGACAAATTGGCGTTTTTATTTTTCGTGGGTCTTTCTGATTCTATTTTTGGTTGTCTTTGTATTATAATAGAGGGATATTCCAGAAAAAATAACATGTCGAAACGGCCAAATTTCATTACATGAAAACTTTGTTTTATTATTGCTGCTTGTCTTAGCTGTCTTTTGTGCAAGGACTAAATGTCCACAGAGTCAAAGAGCCTAGGTCAAGCCCTGAACATATTGCTAAATGAAAAAACCGACTTGATAATTGCTTTACTTCTATTTTGATAGTCTAGCTTTTGATGCTAACTTCAAATAAAAAATATGTAAGTTCAAGTTTTAATGCAGTTTGTTAGATTCATGTCGCCCTTAAAGAGGTGCTAAAATAGCGTGCTGTGATTACGTAATACTATGTAATAATCGGGTTACCTAATTAACTGAATCCACAGATTAATTTAACACAGGCGGCAAACATCAAAGAATCGAAGATTGATCAGCATGTGTCGGTTTTCACAAGCAGAAAATCTCAAACACTGCAAAGGTATTAAAGCTATGATAACCATCACTTACAGGCATATATACTGGAAGCAGCAAACTATTTTTAGGCGGTGGTGGGGATATATATAAAGAGCCGTCTCCCCATGATGTTTTTTCTGGAATAGCCCCGAGGGAATGAATGCTGATATTGAAACACACAATAAACATACAATTTTAGGCCATTGGAATTTTCCTAACTCGTTCTGTCACTCTTAGCCATTTTATGTGAGTGATATAACATCTATGAATCATTTATAAGTGTTCCCGATAGTATCACGATAGTATCGTGATAGTATGCCACGATAGTGATAGTATCGTGATAGTAGTTTCCACGATAGCAATACTATCACGATAGTCAAAATTGGCATCGATAGTCAGCCCTAATCTACACTGTCATGCAGTTTGTGAATTGAATGAATACATTTCATCAAGTAATTTGATTGGTTGCTGGTCAGCAATTTGTGCGGCAAAATTAATTTATTCAGCAGGATGAAGTTAAAAAAAGTTTAAGTATATAAATATAAAGGACTTTCAAGAGCTTCTGTCACTATTGTTAGTTTATACTAATTTATTTTAGTTCAATTGCGATGGAAGCTTCAAGCTAATTTAATCGCTCTCGGACACTCATTCCCAATGTTTTCACGCGCACTTGAGAGAGGCAATGACTATTACACCACTGCTACCCATTTACACCTGGGTGGAGTGAGGCAGTGTCATTACGTGTCTTGCCCAAGGGCACACCTCGATACTGGCTGCCAGATTTGAATGCACAACCTCTCGATCATGAATCGAACGTGTTAACCACTGCGCTATCGAGGCTGACACTATTGTTGAATACAATAAAACTGACGCTTCCAGAACAGCTTATATGACAGTTTAACCCATTGTATGCGGGAAACCTCTAAAGGGGTACCTTTGCAAACAGTGCAGGCCAAGGTCAGACGCCGCAGAATGTGGGGTCTGATCAGAATCTGCACTATTTTTTTTTACAGAATTTTCCATAAAAAATAGAAAGGAAAAAGTATGGGTGGGGGCCGGTCACTATTGTTGAATACAATGAAACTGATCCTTCCAGAACAGCTTATATGACAGTTTAACCCATTGTATGTGGGAAACCTCTAAAGGGGTACCTTTGCAAATAGTGCAGGCCAAGGTCAGACGCCGCAGAATGTGGTGTCTGATAAGGACCTGCACTATTTGCTAACAGAATTTTCCATCAAAAATAGAATAAAAAGGAAAAAATAGACCTGACACCCTTTATATGAGCCAGCACATGACAAAACCTACAATAAGACATGTGCACCCAACGAAGACTTAGATCAGCCTGTGCATCTGCACAGTCTGATCAGAGTCTTCGTTGTGTGCTCTAAGGACAGCTAAGGGCCCAATGCTCCTTCATGCAGCAAGAGAAGTCTCTGGTTAGACTATATGGATGCGCAGGCTGATCTGAGTCTTCGCTGGGTGCACATGTCTCATTGTATGTTTTGTCGTGCGCTGGCTCATATGACAAAATGGACCTGTCCAACATATAGCAAGGTCAGTTGCTTCTCCTCCAGGTGCTCTAGTTGTTGCCAACCTCTGATTAATGATCCACACGATATGAGCAGGCCTCATATTTTTCAAGCATTTGCAGGATTTTAGAGCTTGATTTTTTCTTGATTTCAGGCTTTTTAGATTTTGATTTTTCCTTCTGTATTCTGTTTAAAAGGACTATTTAACGCTTTTCCTGCTGAATAAAATTATTTAGCTACACCCATTTCTGACTATTCACCAATCAAATTACTTGACATAGTGTATTTTTATACCCCCGGCATACATAGTATGTCAGGGGGTATATAGTGGGCTGTCCGTCTGTTTGTCAACTTTTACGTCAAAGTTTTGCGTTAAACCTTTTTGATTGCCCATATCTCTGTCACCACATGTTGGATTCTCTTCATATTTGGTACAGCATATCTCTATAGCATTACCTGTCTATCTGTCAGTCTCTCCGTCCCTTCCTCAACATTTACGTCAGTGTTTTGTGTTAAACCTTTTTGATTGCTCATATCTCTGCAACAACATATTAGATTCTCTTAATATCTCTATAGCATTACCTTTCATATAGAAAATCTAAGTCCCTGAGTCAAGCCCCTGGGTGAGCTGTCCACCTGTTTGTAAACTTTGACATCAATGTTTTGTGTTAAACCTTTTTAATTGCTTATATCTCTGTAACCACATGTTAGATTCTCTTCATATTTGGTAAAAGATATCTCTATAGCATTACCTTTCATATGGAATATCTAAGCCCCTGGGTCAAGCCCCTGGGTGGGCTGTCTGTCCGTTTGTCAATTTTTACGTCAAAGGTTTGTGTTAAACCTTTTTGATTGCTCATATCTCTGTAACCTCATGTTAGATTCTTTTCATATTTAGTACAGAATATAGCTGTAGTATTAACTTTCATATGGAATAACTAAGCTCCTGGGTCAATCCCCTGGGTTGGGCTCGGGGTCAATAATTAAGACTTAGGCAGTTTGATTAAGTCCAAGTTTTGTGTTGACTGCTTTCATTATACTCCTTGTTGTTGAAATGCAATAATTATTCTCAGTGGACTAAATGGTTATATGGAAAGGTTCAGTGCTACAGACAAATTGTCATTTCCATTAAAAGGGGGTGGCACTGGCCGGGGCTATACATGCCCCACTGGGCACTTTTTCTAGTTTTTATTCACAAACTGCATTACAAACAGTGTAGATCCTGATCAGATGGCTTCTTCAGAAGCCATCTGATCTGGATCTACACTGTTTGCAAAGGTAATGGTTGTCATGATCAGCAGGATGAGGGTTAAGGCTGCAAAATCGGGTCTTTCAGGCATGGAAAAGTTTGGTCAGTATGAGGCCTGTATGAGTGAAATGACCTTGAAAGGACTGTAAAACCCCACAAAAAATCTCTGTACCTAACTATAGCATAAACAGAAACTTGTCCCAGTCTTTAACTCTTTTTGTACCAAATGGAATCTTCCTCCTTATATATAGCAGGGGTCCATTTCAAAACTTAGGGTTGTCAGGTTGTGTTTTCATCAAAATTTATTTGGAAAATGGCTAAAGTGTTTGCAAACAGTGTAGGCCCTGATCAGACGCCGTATTATGTGGCCTCTGATCTGGGTCTGTACTGTTTGCTAGGGTACCCGTTGTGAGGTTTCTGGTACAAAATGGGTTAATAAAACTCATTATGATAAAACACCCGTCTGACATTGTGCATTAATGGCTACTTTTCTGATGAAAATCGGTGATATTTTTCTAATTTATACTGCAAGCATAGGTTGTTGGTGCTTGTTAGAACTGCCTCATTGAGGCATTTTGAATGTGTACCCACAACCTATATCTTGGAGCATTAGTAAGAACAATAATATATACCATGTAAACCCCAGTTTTCGGCCCCCGCCCATCGGGGCATGAAGAAATATATGGGCTGCATGATGCTTCCACACAGAGCTGAAACCGACCCGCACATGAGTACTGTTAAACCGCTTAGGGGATCTAAACCTGCTCAGGCAAAGCGGTGCGAGTCGGCCCATCCATGCTTATAAACCCTATTGGTTTCATTGGGCGGCAGGGCTTGAGATGTCATTTCATCTCATTGTTGGGTAAAAGTCCCACAAAATTGGAAGCAACATCTCCTAAATGACTTTGACAGTGTTGTCTGGGACGTTAAACCGCAAATCAAACAAACAAAACCCCAGTTTTGTCTATATAAAGTGGGGCTTAGGGGAATGTTGATTTCATGGACTTGTTCAGGTTATTCACAGATTAATTTAAAGCCTTTACCAGGGTCAGAAATATTCTTCTGTTTTGAGTTATTACAATAATATTTTACTTGCAGCTAAGTTAGAACTTGAGCTGGCCAGTTTCTTGTCAGGTAGACGAGATATAGAAAGAAGACAGGACCATTTAGATAGGGTATGTGGACCCAAACTACTTTTTAACCCTTATAACACTTCACAACAACCCCTTCCTTTGCAAACAGTGTAGATCCAGATCAGATGGCTTCTGATCAGGATCTACACTGTTTGTCTTTGCAAACAGTGTAGATCCAGATCAGATGGCTTCTGAAGAAGCCATCTGATCAGGATCTATGCTGTTTTTTCTTGCAGTTTGTGAACTCGACAAATACATTGTATCAAGCAATTTGATTGGTGGCGAGTCTAAAATGGGTGTGGCTATCTTATTATATTCAGAGGATAAAGGTTAGCACATTTCTTTTCAATATAACATGACAGTATGAACAATGAAAAATCATACAGCACATGAGAAAAAGTAACTTATCTTATGAGGTTGATAAGCAGTGGATAACGCCGTGTAATAAAAATCGTATGACCACACGTGTAATAACACTTTAGCGGGATTAAGTAACGTCATGACGACGTCCATGTCAACAATGCATTTTTGTGAAAAAAAAATGTCAGATTTAAAGGGGATAAAATCCAATTTTAAGTGGTCATATGATAAACAGAATCTTACACTCGTGGTCATTTCATATGAAATTTATGAAACTCGCCAAAGGCTTGTTTCATAAATTTCATATAAAATGACCACGAGTGTAAGATCTTCTATTTACTACATGAATATATGAGCCCAGTAAAGGCTCATGTAAGCTACGAGCAGTCTGATCAGATCCTTTGTTGCACACAGACAAGCAGGGAAGTCAAGACCTATGATGGGGCAGAGTGGGGGCTGGGGTAGTGTCATGCATGAAGTCCTAGCCCTATTAGTTTGCTGTACATGCTTATTCAAAGATGAATCAGGGAATGCAAAAGGTCTTTTTTGAGGGAAGTCAGTTCAAATATTTTATGCATGGCAATCGGAAAGTGGGTTTTTCCCTAAGGCTTCTTTATCGACAATAAGTTTGCATATGGACCACACCAATCCAGAAGGGATCTGTGAACATGTACACCCAGAGAAGACCATCAAGAAAACACACCTATATAAGTTTGACCCCCTTGAACCCCACTTTTATATAGTAAAACTGGGGTTTACAGGGGTAAACCTTATTTTTCTTATTTCTGCTCTAAAATATAGATTGTGGGTACTCGTTAGAACCGCCTCTATATTTTGAGCAGAAATAAGAAAAATATCACAATTTTTCATCACAAAATTTTCATTTTTTCAGCGATAAAGGTTACACTGTATTCGTATAAGCCTGTTTTCGTAATGCCATATCAGTTTTTCCCATCCATGCAGTCACTATATAGATGCCATTTGGCACATAGCTCCCTCATAAAGATTGTCAAGGTTACCCAGGCTGATTTGAATCTCTGCTGACCACATATGCTTGACAATCTTCTTTAGGTTGTCAGGAATGTTACTTGTTATTAAATACCTAACTAAATACAGTGGTAAAAGCCTCCACAACACCCCACTCACTCATCTGATCTTAGAGAAATAGAATGGGTTGTTTGGTGCTTCTGCACAAAATTCAAACTCATCAAATTTTATAGAAGCCTCCGTGGTGTAGTGGTTACGCTACTCGCCTTGTAAACCAGGGGTCGCAGGATCGATCCCGGGCTTCTCCAGACTTTAGGTTGAGTCTTTAAACCAAGGTCCCGTCTCTGTATGACCTTAGCTGTTGGTGGGATGTAAAACTCGAACACTCACTCACTCTCATCAAATTTCATAGATCTGGAGCCAGTTGTTCAAAACTAACAACATTGTTAGTTAACGTATCATTAAAACTTTGATCATTAAATATGGCAAATATGCTGCTCACATTTTTTCAGCAAAAATACCAGAATTCTAAATATTAAACTTGCTAGAAGAGTTAACAATATGACCACTAACGAGCTCGTTAAGCTAACAATGCTTTGAACAACTGGCCCCTGGTAAACTAGCCTTCTCAGAAAAAGTTTTGCGAGTCAGACTGTCTTTTAAAGCCTAGCGATACGGTTTGAGATGCCATTTTAGTGCACTGCCAGGTAAATGTTCAACAGAATTGGAAGTGAGGTTAACAAAATGACCTAATTAGTGTTGATGGGGATGTAAAACCTCTACACAAACAAAAAACGCGGTAAAAAAAAGTAATAAAATCTCATATAAGGACACTTCAAAGTTTGATCCATTTTAATCAGAAGGAGACCTGGGTCGCCAACTTAACTTCTGAGATATTGCAGCACCACCTTTATGCATATCCTTCTTTTTCACAGAGTCTAGAAAAAAAATCTGCTCACAGCACTGTTTCAGCAAAACTTTCGTACAATCACTTATAATGTCTTATAATTGTTTGATTATGCAAAACATTTTATTACAATATGGTTTACTATAGGTTCTATGAGAAAAAAATGTCAATATCTTGTTAGAACTGATGTTTTTGCACATTTTCATGTATTTTAGATGAGATTTCTATAAGTATTTGTATTATTTCAGACATTAACTTCAATCTCAGCAAGTCAGAAGTCTCCCTTGCCAACTTCTACTGTAGCATTAATGAATACAAACAAACAGCTAGAGAGACTACAAGTACAGGAAATGAGGTAAGTGTAATGATATGTTAAAAAGGCATTTATTCTTGTAACAGTAGGACACACCGTGTGTTCATAATTGTTTTATTGCCCTTTGTGATCTACTGATACAGCAGATCAAAGGCGGCCCTTAATAGGGTGATTAGTAGCTCTTATTGTATCCCCTGGCTGAGTCACTTAGGGGAAATCAATAATGTACACCAGTCAACAGTTAGTAAATTATTGATTTTCGCCAAGGAGGCCCCTTTCCTGTTGAAGACAGAGGACTTCTCTTCAGTCAGCTCTGTGGGCTACATAATATTATGTAATGAAATGATAGTCCTCAATAATCAAGAATAAATGCCTTTAACTCTTGACCTACTGAATATTTATATATGCCACACCCACTAGTGATTATCAACCAATCAGATTACTTGATGCAAATTATTGCAACAAATTCATGAGCTGAATGACAAACAATGAAGATCCTGATCATATGGCTTCTTCAGAAGCCATCTGATCTGGCTCTTCATTGCTTGAAAAAAAAAAAGACATATCTGGGCTCAGCAGGACAAGGGTTAAATACAGACAAACAACATTGCAATAAAGTTTGTATTTTGTGATAATTGAAGGATAGTTTTTGTAAGTTCTCCATAAAAACCTGTATTGTGGGTATTCATTAGAACTGCCTTGGCGAAGCAGTTCTACAACATAGGTTTATATGGAGAAATAAGGAAAACTATCCTTCAATTATCACAAAATACAAACCTTATCTGTTGCTATGAAACAAGGTAAAGAATCAGAGAAAATGCAAATGTACAAAGGTGAATTAGCTCCCCATTACCTTCATTACATTATTAAGTTTTCATCACGATATCAAGTCTGTGAAACATAGACCCCTCTAAACGCCACTTTATATGGGGTTATAGTTATACATGATCTGCCTTATTTTTGCTCAAAACACATCAATGAGGAGCTCCTAACGAGCACCCACAATCTATGTTGAAAGCAGAAATAAGAAAGATAATACCCTTTTTACCTAACATTTTTCATTTCTGACACCATGTTGGACGCCGTTATTTCACACGGCTATGTTTTCCTAATGTAATTCCTAAATAAAGACTCACAAACAGCTGGAGAGGTCACAAATTTTATAATAATAAATTGGGTAAGAAACATAAGATTAAAGACAAGGTACGAAACGTAAGATTAAAGACACACAAACACCCGGCGAAATCAAAATCACAAATATGATTGGGTAAGAAACATAAGATTTAAGACAAACAAACAGCTGGAGAAATCGAAATCACAAAAATGATTGGGCACTGAAACATAAGATTAAAGACAAAGAGCTGGGGAGATCACAAATATGATTGGGTAAGAAACATAAGATCAAAGACAAAGAGCTGGAGAAATCACAGCTATGATTGGGCTCTGAAACATAAGATTAAAGACAAACAAACAGCTGGAGAAATTACAAATATATTGTGTAAGAAACATAAGATTAAGACATACAAACAGCTGGAGAAATCACAAATATGATTGGGTATGAAACATAAGATTAAAGACATACAAACAGCTGGAGAAATCGAAATCACAAATATGATTGGGTAAGAAACCTAAGATTAAAGCCGCACAAATAGCTGGAGAAATCACAAATATGATTGGGTAAGAAACATAAGATTAAAGGCACACAAACAGCTAGAGAAATCGAAATCACAAATATGATTGGGTAAGGTTAAAAAAAAAAGAAATTAGATTCTAATGCCTCATCTTTTTTTGAGGAAATGAAAAAAAAAATTAAAAAACCTGCCTCCCTCATCTGTTTTTTAAAAAAAAGTGTCTGAGAATCTATTAAATAATTTTTTTGGCCTAAGAAACATAAGATTAAAGACATACAAACAGCTGGAGAAATCGAAATCACAACTATGATTGGGTAAGAAACATAAGATTAAAGCCGCACAAATAGCTGGAGAAATCACAAATATGATTGGGTAAGAAACATAAGATTAAAGACACACAAACAGCTGGAGAAATCACAAATATGATTGGCACTGAAACATAAGATTAAAGACATACAAACAGCTGGAGAAATCACAAATATGATTTGGTAAGTAACATAAGATTAAAGACAAAGAGCTGGGGAGATCGCAAATATGATTGGGTAAGAAACATAAGATTAAAGACATACAAACAGCTAGAGAAATCACAAATCTGAATGGGTGAGAAACATAAGATTAAAGACAAAGAGCTGGGGGATCACAAATATGATTGTGTAAGAAACATAAGATTAAAGACATACAAACAGCTGGAGAAATTGAAATCACAAATATGATTGGGCAAGAAACATAAGATTAAAGACATACCAACAGCTGGAGAGATCACAACTATGATTGGGTAAGAAACATAAGATAAAAGACAAACAAACAGCTGGAGAAATCACAAATATGATTGTGTAAGAAACATAAGATTAAAGACAAAACAACAGCTGGAGAGATCACAACTATGATTGGGTACGAAACATAAGATTAAAGACAAAACAACAGCTGGAGAGATCACAACTATGATTGGGTAAGAAACATAAGATTAAAGACAAACAACAGCTGGAGAGATCACAACTATGATTGGGTACGAAACATAAGATTAAAGACAAAACAACAGCTGAAGAGATCAAAATCACAAATATGATTTGGTAAGAAACATAAGATAAAAGACAAACAAAGAGCTGGAAAAATCACAAATGTAATTTGGTAAGAAACATTAGATTACCACCAATATTTTGGAGGGGGGTTATAAATTTATTTGCTGTGAACGTTTTTTTTTTCCAGAGCAGAAACTGTTTCCCTGAAAGTCTATTCATTTCTGTTAACACTTATCCCGATGAACATGACAACCCCTATCTTTGCAAACAGTGTAGATCCTGATCAGATGGCTTATGAAGAAGCCATCTGATCAGGATCTACACTGTTTGTTGAATAGTTTGCAAATTTGAATGAAATATTTATCAAGTATTTTGATTGGTTGACAGTCAGCAATGGGTGTGGCTTAATTAATTTATTTAATGGGATAAGAGCAAAGATTTAAGGGCTGTTGCAGTGATATTGGTGAATATTGTCATATGTTGAGATATCTAAGCACATGGGGCCAGTTCAGAATTAAGGATGCCATTATTTGACAAATCGTTAGAATGTTTGATCATTTAATACGGCAAATATACTAATATTTTTGCTGAAAATATATGAGTAGCTTTTTCAGCAAAAATACCACAGTTTTAGATATTGTACTTTCTTGCCGGCCTCGATAGCTCAGTTGGATGCACGACTGACTAGTGATCAGGAGGACGTGGGTTCAATACCTGCCAGGATCGGCAACATTCTTGCGTGGAGATTGATCATGAAATCTTTTCTACGGTCATTCTCTCCCTTCCGCTGATCCAAGAAGTGCAGTTGTCAGTTTCTGGCGAAAGAATGTGCACTGTACTGGTTAACAGCTTACATATAAGCCTGCCCAGGAAAAGTGTGGATAGGTAAACTGACCAGCTCAAAAATGACCTAAAATAGTGTTGACTTGGCCATTAAACTCTAATGAGACAAACAAGATATTGTACTTGCTAGAACAGTTTTAACACTTTGACCACTAAGAAGGATATTAACCCCTATCATGCTGAATATTCATTTAAGCCACACCCATTTCTGTCTATCAACCAATCAAATTACATAAACTGAATGTCAAACAGTGTAGATCCTGATCAGACAGTGTAGATCCTGATCAGATGGCTTCTTCAGAAGCCATCTGATCTGGATCTACACTGTTTGCAAAGATAGGGGTTGTCGTGAACAGCAGGATAAGAGTTAAGCTAATTATGCTTTGAACAACTGGACCATGAGCTTGCCAGTGTCCTTCAGCTGGGGACAGTATTTGAGCCGTGGCACAGAAGTTCCTACAACTTACATGTGTAGCCAGCAAAGACTCAGATCAGCCTGCACAACCATGCAGTCTGATCAGTGTCTTTGTTGTTCTCTCTAAGTATAGCTAAGGGTCCAATGTTCCTTTATGCAGCAAGAGACTATATAGATGCACAGGTCCCGAGGTTATAAAACTTTTTTCATGCTCAACTCAACTGAGCATGAAATTTGTAGTGCTCATAAAAATTGAAAAACAAATAAGTTGAGCGATTTTCCTTTCTCAGTTAGCAGAGAATGTTATTTGTCCTGCTCATAAATTTGAAAATGCCAACATTGTTGGCATTTTCAAATTTATGAGCAGGACAAATTTCATGCCCACATGAGTTGAGCATGAAAAAAGTTTTATAAACACGGGGCCAGGCTAATCTGATTATTGGCTGGAAGCCCATGTTAATTGTAGTTAATACTGTGCCCAAGCTTATTTATCATTATCAGTGCACTATAACATTATATATAATATTATATACAGTCGAACTTCAATGGCTTGAACACCTTTGGGACCTCGAAAATATGTTCCAGACAGGGGTAGTTCAGGCCACTGAGGTTACTGTCAGAAGGCATAACGATATACTTTGAGACAGCTTTTGGGTGTTTTATAATGAAAATGTATGCTGTGTGTACTCATTAGAATTGCCTCATCGAGGCGATTCTAATGAGTACACACAGCATACATTGGCAAGATAAAAGACTAAAATCTCCTTAATTATCCCCCACTATTTTTGTCGCACCTGCTTTAGCAGGAAGACATAGGCGTGCAAGTTTCCGTCCGTCCGTCCGTCCGTCCGTTCGTTCGTCCGTCCGTCCGTTCGTCCGTCCGTCCGTCCGTCCGTCCGTCCGTCAACATTTTACACTGGATGTCTTGTCATCGCAACTCCTCCTACACTTTTAGACCGATCATTTGGAAACTTTGCATGTGCTTTCGCCATGGTATGAGGATGCGCATGTGGTTTGGACTTAATCTTCAAATCAATTTTTGTCACTTTTTCCATATTGTGAACTTAGTCATTTTTAGGTATGCGATACGTACCTCTTGTCATCGCAACTCCTCTTACAGTTTCATATCGATTATTTTCAAACTTTGCGTGTGTTTTTGCCATGGTATGAGGATGCGCATGTGGTTTGGACTTTATCGTCGGATCATTTTTTGTCACTTTTTCCACATTGTGAACTTAGTCATTTTTAACCTTCAATTGATATATGATAGGTACCTCTTGTCATCGCAACTCCTCTTGCAGTTTTATACCGATAATTTTGAAACTTTGCGTGTTCTTTTGCCATGGTATGAGGATGCGCATGTGGTTTGGACTTTATCGTCGGATCATTTTTTGTCACTTTTTCCACATTGTGAACTTAGTCATTTTTAACCTTCAATTGATATATGATAGGTACCTCTTGTCATCGCAACTCCTCTTGCAGTTTTATACCGATCAGTTTGAAACTTTGCGTGTGCTTTCGCCATGGTATGAGGTTGTGCATGTGGTTTCAACATAATTCTCAGAATTTTTTTTTTCACTTTTTGCACATTGTGAACTTAGCCAATTTTAAGCTTCAGTTGATATACAATAGGTACCTCTTGTCATCGCAACTTCTCTTACAGTTTTATATTGATCATTTTAAAACTTTGTGTGTGTTTTTGCTATGGTATGAGGATGTGCATGTGGTTTTGACTTTATCTTGGGATCAATTTTTATCACTTTTTCCACATTGTGAACTTAGTCTGTTTTTACCTCACATATATAGGCTATGGATTCTTCTCAAAGCCCTATATTCATTTCTTCTGCCTTAAATAAACTTATATTTTTTGTGTGGGGCAGGTGGGGAGCAGGTGCGACATCAACTTCACCGAAGTTGAATTTCTGGTTTATATAGAGGATTTCGCTAGGGACTCAAGAATAGGTTCGACACATCCATGGAAAACAAGCCATCGGTGTTCGAGCCATCAAAGTTCTACTGTAGTTATAAATATTTTGCATCCTTTCCAGTAACTTAGCCTCAGAAAAGGCATTTTATTAGAAAATGTACACATGTGTAACAAATTTCACGGGTGATGTCATTGCCATAACCATTATCCTGCTGTATAAATTAATTAAGCCATTCCCATCACTGACTATCAACCATTTAAATTACATGTGCTTGGTATATTTGTTTCAATTCACAAACTGCATGACAAATAGTGTAGATCCTGATCAGAAGCCATCTGGTCTGGATTTACACTGTTTGCAATGGTGTAAATCCTGATCAGATGGCTTCTTCAGAAGCCATCTGATCTGGATTTACACATTTTGTAAGATGATGTTTGTTGTATTCTGCAGGATAAGGGTTTGGATTTCTTCAGATGCAACATTGACTACTAGTAACAGTAGTATTGCAAGCCCTCCACGACACATGAAATATTTTGAAAGCATGCAGATATCGATATCAGCATTATCTTACCTTGAATTTCTCTCCCTTCCACTGATTCAAGAAGTGCAGTTGTCATTTTCTGGCGAAAGAATGTGCACTGTACTGGTTAACCGCTTATAGCCCGGTCACACCTTTACGTTTCTGCTACGTTTCACCACGTTTCTGACAAAAACCAATAAAAGGTGGCCAAACATCGCAACCTGCTGCGTTTTTTATGCAAATTAGATGTCTTGTTGTGTACATGGAGTATGAGCTACGTTTCTTCTGCGAAGCTGCGGCGTAAGACCCACGTATCGCGGCGTTTGCGTGACGTAAGTGCTGTGTATATCGCGTTGCTGTTACGTAGGAGCTGCGATTCATTCTGACCTGCGACGTTGCTGTTGCGTAACAGCGGCGTTTTAAAACGTATGTGGTAATAGTATTGTTGTCATTCATTCAAGTGACATCGAAGTATCCTGCCCACTTGCCGTTTCTTTTCAGTCTCGATTAAGGTCCATAGTAAACCAACAACAACAATCTGTTCTTCAGAATAATAATCCATGATAGCTTTGACATGAATGCGAAGGACCCAAATGCTTGCTGTTGTATATATATAATTTATATATGAGACCACTTGATCGAGATTAAAATGTATTATGCGATGCCACTTGACCTCATTTGAAACTAAACAAAAGCCACAATCGTCGCTATTATGCCGCAGGTAAACTTGAAACGCCACAGCTATTTTTACTACGTCGTACATACGCAGCAATAACGTCGCACATACGACAGCTACGTACGTAGTACTTACGCCATGCTTACGTTATGATACGCCGTGGAAACGGCATATTTAAAATTAAAACGTAACAGATACGCCGTAGATACGAAAGGAACGTCGCTGTTACGCAGCGACAACATGTCGTACGCCACACTTACGTGGTAAGTCTTGAGTGGCGTATGTGCGGCGTAAGAAGCGTTTGTGCTACGCTGCTGCTGCGTTCCTTTCGTTTGCACTGCGTTTCTGCTACGTATGTACGACGTTTCGAACCTGCCACGTATGTGCGACGTAAAGAAGTTGCATGCAACTTCTTTACGTGGCAGCCTCGCGTAAGAGGCGTTCCTGCTACGTATCTTGGCGTAAGAGCTGGGTTCCTGCGGCGTACCTTTCGTTTTGCCACATATTGTGAAACGTAGCGCTTACGCGGGTCGAAACGTAAAGGTGTGACCGGGGTATTACATATAAGCCTGCCCAGGAAAAGTGTGGATAGTTAAACTGACTGTCATGCAGTTTGTGAATTGAAACATTTCTTATTATACAATATTTCTTATGCAAAAAATTTTGTTTCAGGAGTACTCTAGCTGCATTAAAAGACAAGATGGACCTTCTCGAGTCAGCATCCACCCCACTGTCTTCCACCAGATCTCCTGCCAGATTAAGCAAGCCAAAGATGTTTGTAAATGGTATGTTGGCTACATATAATTGCATCCTGGGTCTAGTAGTATAATGATGTCATTGGTTCACATATTGTTAAAACTGTTCATTAAAAGTCAGGTAAAAGTCCCACAAAATTGGAAGCAACATCTCCAAAATCACCGTTATAGTGTTGACAGGGATGCTAAACCTCAAATCAAACAATAAATATGAAACACCAGCCCCCGCCCATCAGGGCTTGAAGAAATAGACAGGCTGCATGATGCTCCCACGCAGAGCTGAAACCTACCGCAAACGAGTACCGGTAAACTGCTTAGAGGATCTAAGACTCCCCAGTCAAAGCGGTGTAAAACGGACCGTCCATGCTTATAAATGGGGTGACAGGGCTTGAGATGTCATTTCATCCCAATGGCGGATAAAAGTCCCACAAAATTGGAAGCAAAGTCTCCAAAATGACATATACAGTGTTGACGGGGATGTTAAACCTCAAATCAAACAAGTAAAATAAATATGAAACACACAAAAATATTTTTGCTTAAGGAGAATGGGAACACCTAGCACATTTTCCACCATTTTTTCAAAGGGAGACAACTTTTGGGACTTCCTGTACGCTTTTCTATAGGCTCAGTCCCACTGAAAAAGGGGTCTACTCTTAAAGGAAAGAATTTGCTCCTCAGGAGCAAATTCTTTCCTTTAAGAGTTGACCCCCATTGACATGGGAGACAAAACTACTTATGCAGGAGTTGCCTCCCCTGAAGGTGTTCCCATTCCCCTTAATTGTTTGCGTCACTGTATATACAGGCTGTCCTATGATAATACTACTGATACGAAATACACTCATCACGATAACACTTACGTGAGAAGATAGTGCATAATTTCAAATCTCAAAACTGTTTATTTATCTGATGAAATTTATCTTCCTTATTTGTACTGCAAACATGAGTTGTAGATGCTCATTAGAGCTGCCTCATTGGGGATATTCTTACGAGTACCCACAACCTATGTCTTGGAAGAGAAGTAAAAACAGTAATGCAGTTTTCACTGTGTAAAGTATGGTTTAGAGAGGTGTTTATTTCATGGACTTATTAACCCGTTGCATGCGGGAAACCCCTAAAGGGGAACCTTGGCAAACAGTGCAGGTCCAGATCAGATGCCGCAGAATGCGGCATCTGATCAGGGCCTGCACTATTTGCTAACAGAATTTTCTGTCATAAATGGAATGAAAACGAAAAAATAGGCCTGACACCCCTTATATGGCAAATGGACTTGTGCAACATATAGCAAAGGAAGAGTCCACTAGCATACAAAGGGTTAATGTGATGATTTTACAGACAAACTTCAGTGGCTCGAACACCTTTGGGACCATTGAGATTTGAGCCGGCGCAAGACAAAACCTACAATAAGACCAATGTGACCAGTAGAGACTCAAATCAACCTGTGCACCAATTCACTATGACAAGACCTTTCGCTTATGTATCCTTGCTTAGCTATAAGTCTATAGTAGGTACATGCAATCAGCAAAGACTCTGATCAGTCTGCACGAATGTGCAGGCTGATCTGAGTCTTCGCTGGTTGCTCAATATGTTCTAGAAAGGGTTATCCTTTGGAAGCAAGGAATACACCACAGAACTGGAAAATATGGAGTGTACATGTTTTCTGGGCCAGACTAGCTAGTTTCGGACATTTAGGCCTCATCAGTGACCCTCATATATTTTCAAAATTCCACAATGGAATCAATGATCCCAAAGGACAAGAAAATATAAACTACACTATGATGTAGGGCAGGGAGACTTTTTACGGCCCCCACACATTCCCAGACTACAGCTGTAGTGACGTTAAATATGTTCTAGAAAGGGTTATCCTTTGGAAGCAAGGAATACACCACAGAACTGGAAAATATGGAGTGTATATGTTTCTGGGCCAGACTAACTAGTTTTGGCCAATTAGTGACCCTCAAATATTTTCAAAATTCCACAATGGAATCAATGATCCCAAAGGACAAGAAAATATAAACTACACTATGATGTAGGGCAAGGAGACTTTTTACGGCCGCCACACATTCCCAGACAACAGCTGTAGTGATGTCAAATATGTTCTAGAAAGGGTTATCCTTTGGAAGCAAGGAATACACCACAGAACTGGAAAATATGGAGTGTACATGTTTCTGGGCCAGATTAGCTAGTTTCGGCCATTTGGGCCTCATCAGTGACCCTCAAGTCTTCTTGTTGATTTTGTCATGCCCTGTCCCATTTGTTAGAGATACGCAAAAGTGTGAGCCGCGGAGGGTTAAATAATAGCAACAGGTGGGGATTCTAATGCACTTGCGTATGTAACGCGACGTCTGATTGGATAATGTCAAAAATTTGCGACAGTATATTCTGCGATATACT
The DNA here is from genome assembly GCA_963580285.1 of Lucinisca nassula. Classification (NCBI taxonomy): domain Eukaryota; kingdom Metazoa; phylum Mollusca; class Bivalvia; order Lucinida; family Lucinidae; genus Lucinisca; species Lucinisca nassula. Next base: position 142,413,747 of record OY757014.1, read on the forward strand.
GTCGGAAACCTGACGTCATCACGTAACGTCGCTTTTCATTGGCTGGCATTTTGTTTGACGCAGGTCACAGCGCTTGTCGCTTTGTGCAAAATAGTACAATTTTTAACAAAACACATGAATAAGTGCATTAGAATGGGGATAACTGTATTGAAAATTGTCATTTGGGGAGGTAAATCGTCAGTTTTACAGTTGCAAATTCCGTTTAACGGCTCCGCTGACGCGTCCCCGTAAAACAAAATTTCCGACCGTAAAACCTCTGATTTACCTCCCCAAATGACAATTTTGAACACAGTTATCCCCTAATTAGTAAGGGATGTCATTTTGATATTCAAGTGAGTACATACAACATACATATTCAAGTTTAATAATTCCAACTCCCATTGGGGCTTAAAGAAATATTTGAACTGCATGATACTTCCACGCAGAGCTGAAACTGACCGCACACAAATACTGGTAAACCACTTAGAGGATCTAAGCTTGCCCAGACAAAGTGGTGCAAGTAGGACCATCCATGCTTATAAACCCTATTAGTTTCATTGGACGGCAGGGCTGGAGATGTCATTTCATCTCAATGTCGTGTAAAAGTCCCACAAAATTGGAAGCAACGTCTCCAAAATGACCTTTTCAGTGTTGACTGGGACGTTAAACCTCAAATCAAACAAACAAACAAATCAAATGTTGGTGTTTCACTGTATTTGGTCATATTATATGAAATTTTGAAACTCGCCCAAGGCTCATTCGATAAATTTCAAGTTATATTTCCACGCATATAAGATCCTCTATACTCTTAAACCACTTTATAACACTGTTCATTGTAACATGGTTTTGTATATAACGCAGTTTAACCCATTTAGTACCGGAAACCCCAAAACGGGTACCAGGGCAAACAGTGCAGGTAACTAACCTGAAAATTTGGACAGCTTCATGACTTGCTGTAATTCTCCTGAAAGTTTAACAAATGTGTTTCTTGATCCAGCAAGGAGTCAAAAAGATACACATGGAATGGCAAACAGTGTAGACCCTGATCAGACTGCTAATCTGGATCTGCACTGTTTGCTAAGGCCTATCTGTCCCAATACTTAGGATCATTATGGTATCTCTAAAATACATTCTTTTAAACAACAATTTTTTATTCAGAATGACTGGTAATAGAAGAAAAAAGACAAAGTACTGTCAGGAGAATTTCGAAGCTCACCCTAGGCTCATATTTGCCACACATCTGAGGTACTGTATATGTAAAAATGTGTCATGACTTTTGCGTCTTCTGATTGCAGGTTTTTCAGATCCAATAAAATCAAAACCAACTAGGAAAAATCTCTTAGATGACCTTGACCTCTCGGATGATGGTACTGAGAGTTCTGATTTTACCGAGTTTGAACCAAGAGCAATGAAAGAGAACCAGAGAATGTCAAAGGATCCGGATTTAGAAACAGGTAATAATCTAGGCTTTAAGGTAACCCCCAATTAATGCAGTTAACATTTTAATGGCTTACAGTATTATTACACCTGAACTCTAGAACACTGTTCATTTTAACCTTTATCTTGCTGAATATTCATTCAAGCCACACTCATTTCTGTCTATCAACCAATCAAATTACTCGATGTAATTTATTGCTACAAATTCATAAATTGAATGCCAAACAGTGTAGATCCTGATCAGATGGCTTCTTCAGAAGCCATCTGATCTGGATGTACACTGTTTGCAAAGATAGGGGTTGTCGTGAACAGCAAGATAAGGGTTAACATGGTTTTGGATATTCTGAAGGAGCAGTTTGATCAGGGTCTGCACTGTTTGCCATTCTGTCTGCACTTTTTGGTCTTCTTGCTGGATTGTGAAACAAATTTGTTAAAATTTTAGGAGAATTACAGCAAGTCCAGAAGGTGTCCAAATTTCTATGATTTTTACAGTATTTTTATCAACTATATGAGCCGGGGCATAACATTTCCTACAATTTACATGTGCGCCCAGCGAAGACTCAGATCAGCCTACGCATCTGCGCAGTCTGATCAGACTCTTTGTTGTGTGCTAAGGGCCCAATGCAGCTTCATGCTGTTAGAGAAGTCTCTGATCAGACTATATGGATGCGCAGGCTGATCTGATTCTTAGCTGGGCGCACATGTCAATTGTAGTAAATGCTGTGTCACTGCTCATATCTCTTAAAAAGGTCATAGTGTGCACTTATTAGAGCTTGTGCACTATTTATAGTGAATACTGTATCATTATATAGAGAATCTTACAAGAGTGGTCATTTCATTTTTGAAACGAGGCTGTGGTGAGTTTTATAAATTTCATATGAAATAACCACAAGTGTAAGATTTGGTTTATCATATAACTATTTCAAATCGGAATTTATCACTAAAAAATTCAAAAGGAAACACGAGTTGTCACGGATGATGTCATGTCGTTATAGATTTTTGTGACATGACGTTAGCCACTAAATAATAGTGACATTATTTGATAATTCTGTCTGTTTACACATGTATTTATTCATTACAAAAACGTACCAATACAAATACATCGTAAACTTTACCACTGAAAAATCGAAATTTTTAGATGAAAAATTGTGATACATGTATTTTCCTTATTTCTGCAGACTCTAAAATATAGATTGTTGGTACTCGTTTGAACTGCCTCGTTGAGGCAGTTCTTAAGAGTACCCACAATCTATATTTTAGAGCAGAAATAAGAAAAACAAGATTTACCCTTGTCACCCCCTGTGTTTTCGCGATGTATTTTTTTTTTTCTTGTGGCAAAACAAGCCATGATGTTTAAATATTTTAGATGACTTTAAACTGTCTATTTCAGTAAACACCGACAACTTTAAACTGTCTATCTCAGTCTATCTCAGTAAACACAGATGACTTTAAACTGTCTATTTCAGTAAACACAGATGACTTTAAACCGTCTATTTCAGTAAACACAGACGACTTTAATCTGTTAATTTCAGTAAACACAGATCACTTTAAACTGTCTCTCTCAGTAAACACATATGACTTTAAACTGTCAATTTCAGTAAACACAGATGACTTGTAAGTGTCTATTTCAGTAAACACAGATGATTTTAAACTGTCTATTTCAGTAAACACAGATGACCTTGACCTTGATGAACTTGCCCTCAGTGACCTGTCTGACAATTCATTGGATGATAATCTTGACAGTGGTGAAGAACTATCATGACGTGTTATCTCATCTTGTTGACCCTGATAGTGGCAAACAGGAGTACAAACCCAGAATTTGTTTATGAAACTTTTTCATGCTTATTTCAACTGAGCGGGAAATTTATACTGCGCGTAAACATAAAAATTACCAGAATAGGGCTTAATCATGCTCAGATCAATGGACATCACGTGAACAAGTCTGTGAGATGAACATCCCACTAAACCCAGTTTATATAGAGAAAACTGGGGTTTACGGGGATATACATTATTTTTCTTATTTCTGATCCATGACATAGGTTGTGGGTTCTCGTTAGAACCGCCTCAATGAGGCGGTTCTAACGAGCACCTAAAACCTATGTTTGGAGTATAAATAAGAGAAATATCACAAATTTTCATCAGAAAAATTGTCTTTTTTTGAGGTTTGAAAAATGTACTATATCGCTATATCACACGGATGTGTTATTGTAATGAGAATAATGTTCGTGTCTAAGCCTTCCATGCAAAAGTGTGTTCATGTTTACCGACCAGCTCAGTGTGTCTAGGCTGTTGAATTAAAAAAACATACAAAGTCGTGTTTGGCACTGAAATGGTTATTCTTTGTTACCATAAAAATTCCTAAAAATTTGGACACTTTGAGGGTTTGCTGCTGTTCTCCTAAAATTTTAAGAAATATGTTCCATGATGCAGCAAGGTGTCCAAAAAGTACAGGCAGTATAGTAAACAGTGTAGACCCTGATCAGACTGCTCCTTCAGGAGCAGTCTGATCTGGGTCTGCACTGTTTGCTTAGGCCTGTTAGTCCTAATACTTAGGATCATCACGTAGTCAGTAAGCAAAGTATGTGATACTATTTACTGTAGAGATAGAAGCGATATACTGATCATTAGAATTAGGGCTGTCTTGATAAACCGGTATACCGGTAAATTGCAATACACACCTGCACAGGTATGATATCGCAGTATGACAAGAATGTACCGGTAAATACCAGTTATAAAGTGCAACCATCAAACAAGCCACAAACATTCTGATAAAAGCGAGAAATTCAATTATGTTTCAAATAAAAGGAAGAAAAGTGATGTTTGCATAGATTGATTGATTATACCTCCCTGATCATGCGGTAGCCCCCGCATTTGAAGCCGATCTCCCGTCTAGGTAACGGAATTTCCAAAAATGCGATTTCTGGAATCACGGACAAAATCCGCCCCCCAGACATAATCCCCCAAGACAAAATCCCCCCTTTTTGTAAAGGCGGACAAAATCCGCCTCACATAAACATACATTACAAAAACAGGTAACTGCATGTGGTACAGTCAAACATGTTGGCAGGATTTCTTCAAACAATAGTGGTAGTTGAGAGAATATGAAGGAAACAATTTCATTTAGTCGACTTTCAGTGCGTAAGAATCAAAATAGATTAGCTCTATTGCATGATTTGTTGAGTAATATATCACCGTTTTATCGGTCAGTTGTAAGTAGATAACTCACTTGTGCTACGTGCTCGTGATTTGATCTACATTACAACTGACCTCCATACAGTGATATATTACTCAACAAATCACTGCTAGAGCTGATCTATTTCTTAACCCTTCTCTTGCTGAATATTCACTTAAGCCACACCCATTTCTGTCTATCAACCAATCATATTACTTGATGTAATTAATTGCTACAAATTCATAAACTGAATGCCAAACAGTGTAGATCCTGATCAGATGGCTTCTTCAGAAGCCATCTGATCTGGATCTACACTGTTTCCAAAGATACGGGTTGTCGTGAACAGCAAGATAAGGGTTAAATAACTGCTGTTTGCTAACAGCTTTACTTGGTGAGGACTGAACAATATCATGTTGGCTGAATTCAAGGCAAACAAATGTATTAGTTAACATATTGATAGGTCGCTCACCACTGTGGTTCGAGCCTGACTTGGGTCATATGTAAGATGCCAAGTTCTGCAACAGAAGGTCAGGTAGTTTTTCTCTGGGTACTCTGATTTTTGCCCACTTTTGATTAAAGATCAGCTTGATATTAGTGAAATACTCTTGAAAGGGTCATAAAACCAAACCCAAACAAACATATTGATTGAAATTATGAACTGGCATCATTTTATAGACCAAATACATCAGTATTATTGCTTAACAACTTACGAGTTACTGTGATTTTATGCGAGCTACACACATTTTATTTAGAAAACACCAATGTATAAGATATCATTCTTTTTAGAACATTTGTTCTTTCCACTCCAAATGTCTGTACTGTTTGCTTACCTCGGTAGCTCAGTCGGATGCGCGTCTGATTGGTGATCAGGAGGACAAGGGTTCAATACCTGCTGAGTCGGCAACATTCTTTCATGGAGATTGATCTATGGTCATTTTTCATGGAGATTGATCTCTGGTCATTTTTCATGGAGATTGATCTATGGTCATTTTTCATGGAGATTGATCTATGGTCATTTTTCATGGAGATTGATCTATGGTCATTTTCTCCCTTCCGCTGATTCAAGAAGGGCAGTTGTCAGTTTCTGGCGAAAGAATGTGCACTGTACAGGTTAACTGTTTACGTATAAGCCTGCTTACTGCCCAGGAAAAGTGTGGATAAGTAAACTGACCAGCTCAAAAATGACCTACATAGTGTTGACTGGGCCATTAAACCCCAATACAAACACACTTTCCACTACTTTCCTGTTCACGAATCTGATTAATTGGTGTTTTATGGCATGTCAGCACACAATTGGCTATAATCCCGCTATATCAGGCCAAAAGTTCGTGAATCCAAAAATATCTTTAATTAACTAGCCCTTTTTAACCCTTGTCCTGCTAATCCCGGATATGCCTTATCTTTGAAACAATGTAGATCCAGATCAGATGGCTTCTGACGAAGCCATCTGATCAGAATCTACATTGTTTGCCATTCAGATTATGAATTTGTTGCAATAATTTGCATCAAGTAATCTGATTGGTTGATAATCAGTAGTGGGTGTAGCATATTTAAATATTCAGCAGGACAAGGGTTAAAACATTGTTTTATACCGTGAGAGTGAGAATGTTAGAGTGAATCATTGAGAAGAGTTGGATGCTAGAGTTGGCTAGTTTTGATGCTTTTTGAAAAAAGGCAGCAGTATTGTGATTAGGGCTGGCTAATCGGAGCTGAAAAGATTATCGCTTATCAGTACCGTCATTGCGATAGATAATCGATTAGTAATCGCTAAGGTTTTTGTCATAATTTTACCTGTCTGGCTTTCTTCTGAGCATGACTCTTACCATGTTGCACTTTACCATATGTATATTTGAACAGACAGGCCTGAGCAAACAGTGTAGACCCAGATGAGACGCCGCAGAATGCGGCATCTCATCAGGGTCTGCACTGTTTGCCACTCATCCAGCTATTTTAGGCATAACTTTGGGTAGTAAGTTGTACCTATCAAGTAATCGATTAAAAGCAAATCAGAAATGATAATCATTTTTGCTGAATTTATCGATCTATTATACGATTAATCGTAACACCCTTAATTGTGATAATGTTTATCCTTCATATGTGTATTTTATTTGTCCTATTCCATATTCAGTATTACACTACAACCTTTTTATAACACTGTTCATTATAGTACATTTAACCCATTGCATGCAGGAAACGCCTAAAGGGGTACCTTGGCAAACAGTACACGCCCAGATCAGATGCCGCAGAACGGGGCATCTGATCAGGGCCTGCACTATTTGCTAACAGAATTTTCCGTCATAAAAAGAATAAAAACAAAAAAAAATTAGGCCTGACACCCATTATTTGACAAATGGACTTGTCCAACACATAGCAGTGGTAGAATCCACTAGTATACAATGGGTTAAAAGATGGATCCCAAAAATGTAAAGATTATATAGAAAAATGACCGTAAATGGTCATTATTGCGCCTGCTATAAGCATGGTGCGATAGTGGAGTCTGGTTTTCCATATGTTGATTCGTCCATCATCAACATTTGTGTTCACCCTAGCATTCACCGTAATATAAAGAGTCTACTTCTCAAGAACTATAAGAGCCTTGATACTTGGTACAAACTTGCATTGGCCCCGGCCTATCGGGGCTTGAAGAAATAGATGGGCTGCATGATGCTTCCACGCGGAGTTGAAACCGACCGCACACGAGTACTGAAAAACCACTTAGAGGATCTAACCTGCCCAGGCAATGCAGTGCGAGTCGGACCGTCCATGCTTGTTAACCCTATTGGTTTCATTGGGCGACAGGGCTTGAGATGTAATTTCATCTCAATGTCGGGTAAAAGTCCCACATTATTGGAAGCAACATCTCCAAAATGACCTTACAGTGTTGATGGGGACTTCAAACCTCAAATCAAACTACATGTAACTAAACAAACTTCATATATGCATTCATATTTGACCTTGACCTACATTTCATGGTTTGTTGACTTTGTAAACTATTGTGTCAACCACAGCATTCACCCTGATGTAAGAGTGCATTTCTCAATGATACTTGGTACAATCTTGCATCCAGGGTTGGCAACTTTAATGCAAGTATCCATAATAGACATTGACCTACATTTTATGGTTCACCATACTGTCTAAGTCCATTTCTCAAGAACTCTAAGAGCTAGTTTCAATCTTGCATCTAGGGATGGCAACTTTAATGCAGGCATCCATATTTGACCTTGTCATACATTTCATGGTTTGCTGACTTTGTAAACTTTTGTGTCAACCCTAGTGTTCATCCTGTAAGAGCTTCATTAATGGTACTTGGTACAAATATGCATCTATCTAGGGATGGCAACTTTCATACAGGCAACCATATTTGACCTTGTTCTACATATCCTGGTTGACCGACTTTGTAAATAACTGCATCAACCGGAACATTCACTCTAATGTAAGAGTATTTTGCAACAACTATATGAGCTTCATCAATGATACTTGGTACAATCTTGCATATTGGAATGGCAACTTTAATGCATCCATCATTTTTGACCTTGACCTACATTTCATAGGTCACTGACTTTGAAAACTATTGTGTTCATGCTAATGTAAGAGTCAATTTCCAAAGAACTGTAAGCACGTCATTAATGATACTAGGAAAACCTTTGCATCTAGGGATGTCAACTTTTATACAAGCATCCATGTTTGACATTGATCAATATTTCATGGTTGTGGGACTTAGTGCCCCCACAGTTGGCAGCCTTCGGCGTATTTTTGTTTTTCTATAAAATCTATATATTTCTGTTTGGATATAACACATAACTAAAACAGTTTCAGCTTTGGACGGACCACAATAAAAGTGATACAAAGAGGCTGGGATATATGTGAAAACTTGCTGACAGCAAGAGCAAATTACATGAGCCAGTGCATGACAAAATCTACAAGAATACTTCAGTGACCAGCAAAGACTCAGATCAGCCTGCGCATTTGCACGGTCTGATCAGAGTCTTCACTGATCGTTTGTACCTACTACAGGCTAATATCTATGCAAGAGACATAAGCAAAAGGTCTTGTCATAGTGGATGGGTGATCAGGTTGATTTGAGTCTCTGCTGGTCTTGAGTGACCAACGAAGACTCACATCAGCCTGCACATTTCCACAGTCTGATCAGAGTCTTAACTGATTGCATGTGCCTACTTCAGGCTAATATCTATGCCAGAGACATAAGCAAAAGGTCTTGTGATATTGGATGGGTGCATAGGTTGATTTCAGTCTCTGCTAGTCTTGAGCCCCCGCAAAGGGCTTGAAGAAATATATGGGCTGCATGATGCTTCCAGGCAGAGCTGAATCTGACCCACACACGAGTACTGGTAAACCGCTTAGAGGATCTAAGCCTGCCCAGGCGAAGCGGTGTGAGTGTCGGACTGTCCATGCTTATAAACCCTATTGGTTTCATTGGGCGACAGGACTTGAGATGTCATTTCATCTCAATGTCGGGTAAAAGTCCTACAGAATTGGAAGCAACATGTCCGAAATGACCTTTACAGTGTTGACGGGGATGTTAAACCTCAAATCAAACAAATCAAACAATGGTCTTGATTGACCTGTGAAAGACTCAGATCAGCCTGTGCATTTGTGCAGTCTGATCAGAATCTTCACTGATCACATGTACCTACTATAGGCTAATATCTATGCAAAGAGATATAAGCAAAGGACTTGTCATAGTGGATGGGTGCACAGGTTGATTTGAGTCTCTGCTGTTCTTGAGTGACCAACGAAGACTCTTATCAGCCTGTGCATTTGCACAGTCTGATCAGAGTCTTAACTGATGGCATGTGCCTACTTCAGGCTAATATCTATGCCAGAGACAGAAGCAAAGGTTTTGTCATAGTGGATGGGTGCGCAGGTTGATTTGAGTCTCTGTTGGCCTTGAGTGACCAGCAAAGACTCAGATCAGCCTGTGCAATCGTGCAGTTTGATCAGAATCTTCACTGATCACATCTACCTACTATAGGCTAATATCTATGCAAAGAAACGTAAGCCAAAGGTCTTGTCATAGTGGATGGGTGCACAGGTTGATTTGAGTCTTTGCTGGTTGCACGGTCTTACTGTAGGTTTTGTCATGCTCCAGCTCACATGAACTGTGCTGAAAGAAAGTGTACTTGTAACAAAGGCACCAAGCAAACTCACATGTATTCAGAGCCTTTCCAGTCTGCATAGAATTTCAGTTTTTGTTATGTTTGGAGTTTCATGGCCCAGTCAACACTATAGCTGGTCATTTTTTCCTGGGAAGGCTTATTCATAAACGGTGAACCTTTAAGTGCACATTCTGTTGCCAGAAGCTGACAACTGACCTTCTTGAATCAGCAGAAGGCTGCAAATGACAATAGTTAAGATTCATGATCCATCTCCACAAAAGAATGTTGCTGTCCAAGGCAGATATTGAACCTGCAGCCTCCTGATCACCAGTCACACACACATCCAACTGAGAAGCCTGTGTGGTGTAGTGGTTATGCTACCCACCTTGTAAACCAGAGGTTGTCAGTTCAATCCCCGGCTTCTCCAAACTTTCGATTGTTTGATTTGAGGTTTAACATCCCCTTCAACACTGAATAGGTCATTTTGGAGATGTTGCTTCCAATTTTGTGGGACTTTTACCCAGCACTGAGATGAAATGACATCTCAAGCCCTGTCACCCAATGAAACCAATAGGGTTTATAAGCACGACGGTCCGACTCACACTGCTTTGCCTCGGCAGGCTTAGATCCTCTTAGCGGTTTATCAGTACTCGTGTGCCATCGTCATCAGCTCTGGGTGGAAGCATCATGCAGCCCATCTATTTCTTCAAGCCCTGATGGGCGGGAACTGAACAAGTGCTAAGTGCAAAAACCCAGGACCTTAGCTATTGGTGGGATGTAAAACTGAAACACAAACAAACAAACATCCGACTGAGCTACCAAGACTGGCTGAAGCTTCGGTATATCCCTTTCTATTCATTCGGCAGACATCTCGAGCTCTGGTTCCTACCTGGGTTGTCTGTACCATCACTGGTCACATGACACTTTCTTATGGCAAGGCTTAACCCTTCTCTTGCTGAATATTCATTTAAGCCACTCCCATTTTTCTCTATCAAGCAATCAAATTACTTGATGTAATTTATTGCTACAGATTCATAAACTGAATGTCAAACAGTGTAGATCCAGATCAGATGGCTTCTTCAGAAGCCATCTGATCTGGATCTACACTGTTTGCAAAGATAGGGCTTGTCGTGAACAGCAAGATACGGGTTAAATATAGTAGCTGTAATCTGTACTTATATACCATAACATCATTAGTATTAGCCCTTAATCTGTTGAATCGCAATAACCCCTACCTTTGCAAATAGTGTAGATCCTGATCAGATGACTTCTTCAGAAGCCATCTGATCAGGATCTATACTGTTTGTCCTTTGCAAATAGTGTAGATCCTGATCAGATGGCCATCTGATCAGGATCTACACTGTTTGTTATTCACTTTGTAAATTTGAATGAATGCATTATATCAAGTAATCTGATTGGTTGATAGTCAGAAGTTGGTGTGACTAGATTAACTTATTCAGCAGTACAAAAGTTAAGACAAACATGCATGAGTAAATTTGTTGACCCAGATCTATTTCAGGAAACAAAATATCTGTATTGGCAACATCATTGGCAATATGTTGAGGGCAAATAGTTCAGGGTATATGCAAGATTTGCTTTTATGTTTGTTTTGGTGTCTGTGTAATTGTAATTGATCCTAAAATTCATTTTTCTTTGAGATTTGACCCCGTTAGTCAGAGTTAGACAAAGTACTTTCAGAAGAATAACATCCTCAGACAAGGCATCCATTCTCATTTTACTGTAAAATCCTAAAAATTCGGACACCTTGCGGACTAAGTCTTGCTATAATTCTTATAAAATTTTAAAGAATTTGTTTCAGGATCCTGCAAGGAGTCCAGGAGGTGCAGACAGAATGGCAAACAGTGTAGACCCTGATCAGACTGCTCCTTCAGGAGCAGTCTGATCAGGGTCTGCACTGTTTGTTTAGGCATATCTGTCCCAATACTCAGGATCAGTACTGTTGTTATGGTATTCTGTGTACTTGTACTTGTATATTTGTTGTTTCATCTTTGTTAGGTGTTCATCATCATGTGAACAAGTCCGTGAAATGAAGACCCCCCCCCCCCCCCCCCCCAATACCCCACTTTATATAGAGAATTGTGTGTGTGTGATTTCGGGTTTAACGTCGCTTTCAACAATTTTTCAGTCATATCACGACAGTGTCTGGTTGCGCTTTATATAGAGAAAACTAGGGTTTAAGTGGGTATACATTATTTTTCTTATTTTTGTTCCAAGACATAGGTTGTGGGTACTCGTTAGAACTGCCTCAATGAGGGGGTTCTAACCAGTACCCACAACCTATGTTTGCAGTATTTATAAGAAAAATATGACAGATTTCCATCAGAAAAATGGCCATTTTGGAGATGTGAAAAATGCACTATGTCGCATGGGTGTGTTATCGTAATGTTAGTTTGTGTTTAATTTGGAATCTCTTTGTTGTTTTTCACTCTCCCATTCATGTGAGACACTTTTATTTGTTGTTGTGTTTTGATGGTTATGTTTAAGTGTGTGTTTTCAGTTAAAAATATATTGATACTCTGTCCGTGTCCAACTAGACAGAGTTAGATAAGGGGGCTGGATAGTACAGAAGTTCTGTCTGCTGTTGCCCCGGTTTAGTTCCAGATATTGGCATTACAATTAAGGAAATGTAAAGGATTTGCAATTTTCTCCCTTTGATGATTGAACTAACAAGAGAAAAGGTCATTGGAATTCTTGGAGTTAATGTTTCCACATCACGAAAACACGCAAATATAATTTGGACCCCCTTCAACCCCACTTTATATAGTAAAACTAGGGTTTATTGGGGGTAAACCTTATTTTTCTTATTTCTGCTCCAAAATATTGATTGTGGATACCAGTACACGTTAGAACCGCCTCGTAAGAAAAACTATGAGGCGGTTCTAATGTGTATCCACAATCTATATTTTGAGCAGAAATAAGAAAAATATCACAATTTTTCGTCTAAAATTTTAGTTTTTCAGATGAAAAATTTACCATGTATTTGTATAGGCGTGTTTTCATAATGCAAATGAAACAACCTTGGTGTCTCCTTTACATGTCTCTGAGCAGTTAAGGCTCTGACAATTCTGTGGTTATGTGCTGGTTCCCCTGAGCCTTTGCTCTTTTCCCCTGCATTAGCTCAATTACCATAAAAATCCTAAAAATTTGGACACCTTGCGGACTAGCTATACTTCTCCAAAAATTTTAACAAATTTGTTTCACGATCCAGCATGGAGTCCAAAAGGTGCAGACATAATGGCAAACAGTGTAGACCCTGATCAGACTGCTCCTTCAGGAGCAGTCTGATCAGGGTCTGCACTGTTTGCTTAGGTCTATCTGTCCCAATACTTAGGATCATTATGGTAATTCTTTCTTACCTTAAACTATTTTTGGAATATGATGCGAGTGGGAGTGGCCTTTATCACATTTTATGTCTTGTTTTTCTGTTATTTATTTTATATATATATCTCACCGCCGTGGGTTCGAGCCTCACTCGGGTCACGTGTGAGACGCCAAGTTCTGCAACGGAAGGTCAGGTGGTTTTTCTCTGGGTACTCCGGTTTTCGCCCACCTATGATTAACGATCGGCTCGATATGAGTGAAATAATCTTGAAAGGGCCGTAAAACCCAAACCAAAAAAAAAAAAAAAAAAAATTATTTTATATGTTTCTATTGTCAATGTATGTTACTATTTATATTTATATATTGTTTGATTTGATGTTTAACGTCCCCGTCAACACTGTAAAGGTCATTTTGGAGACATTGCTTCCAATTTTGTGGGACTTTTACCCGACATTGAGATGAAATGACATCCCAAGCCCTGTTGCCCAATGAAACCAATAGGGTTTATCAGCATGGATGGTCAGCCTCGCACCGCGGTTCCTGGACAGGCTTAGATCCTCTAAGTGGTTTACCAGTGTTGTGCGGGCCGGATTCAGCTCTGCGTGGAAGTATCATGCAGCCCATATATTTCTTCAAGCCCCTATGGGCGGGGGCCGGATATATATTTATATATATGTATATTTATATTCTGTTCATTACAAAACAAAATAATAAAGAAAAAAACATTGATTCTGTGTTGTTGTTTTTACAGCGAAAAGCTGCGAGAATAATACAATATTTCATTGATGACAGAGGTTCAGTTTAACCCATTTTGTACCAGAAACCCCTAAACGGGTACCCTGGCAAACAGTGCAAGCCTAGATCAGACGCTGCAGAATGCGGCGCCTGATCAGGGCCTCCACTGTTTGCTAAAATTTCAGCCATTTTCCAAATAAATTTTCATGAAAACACAACCTGACACCCCCAAATTTTGAAATGGGCTCCTGCTATATATAAGGAGGAAGATTCCATTTGGTACAAAAAGGGTTAATATACCAATACAGTCTGAAGGTGACTTCAACTTCCGCTGTATACATCAGTTTTTCTTTTATTTATGTCCCCTACTGGAGGGGAGGTGGACATATTATTTTTGGTGCGGATCCTGTTTGGGTCGACGTTGGCACTGGCTTGTCTGAAGCACGATATTTCCTGAACCAATGGATGGATTCTGACCAAACCTGCAGGTTACATCACTAGGATTAACAGTCATTAGGTTGTGATGGCCTTGAC
>OY757014.1:142428085-142482157 GCA_963580285.1 Lucinisca nassula
CCTACAAGTAGAAATAACATAGTTAGCATATAATATAAGAATCTTATATGGATGTGAGGGGTGGATTGAAAAATCTGTCCCAAGGGACACTGTCCGGCATCACGAGGCTTGCCGAGTGATGCCGGACAGTGATCCCGAGGGACGGATTTTTCTATCCACCCCTCACACCCATATTGGATTCTTTTTCTTGCATACCTTCCATTTCTATTGCGAATTTTTAATGCTGCTGTCACTTTGGTTACCGACGTCCGCCATTTTGTGATGACACAACAGGAATGTTTAGTGACGTCACGCATGACGCTGCTGTGCATGAGGTTGTAATCAACCAGTGCATTTATCAAATACGCAATTATATTCGATTTGGGGTTGGAACATCAGGGTCAGAACATAAATTTCTATCCCAGGGTAAAATCACGGATTTCCTTGTCTGGTGTGCAAGAATAAGAATTCTGCCGAGGCTATGTCCAAGGTTGGCAAAACAGCGGGAAATACTCATATTTCCCTGGACGGCGGGAATTACCGGGAAATACTGGGAATTCCCGGGAAATACTGGGAAATATATATTTACATATGTGGTACAGATTGAGACTGCTTAATATACCCCAACTAACTAGCTATTTGAAAGCAAAATTATTTCAAGTTCAGACAGGGAAAATTCCACTTGTCTGCTTGAAATGACAAAAAAAAATTGAAGGACAAGTAAAAAGTTTGACTAGTCCTTACGACATTTACCAAAGTTTGCATGCACTTAGTCATGTAGGACAAGTGAAATTTTGAAGAATTTTCCAGCCATTTTTATATTGAATAACTTGAAAGATCTATAGTCCCTTGCCTTCATATAGAATGTATATACATTTGTAATTTCTTTTCAGACGTGATTCTAAAATATTAGTTTTTAACTTACAGCTATTTCCCTTGACTGGTAAATACAAGTAATTTTAATAATTGAGTGAGTATCTGTAGATAATTTAAGAAACCTTTTATGCTTAAATTAACTGTCTTCTATTAATACCTGTCTCAAACAAACAATTAAATTATCACACCCTTTAGCATTAAGGGTATGATTACCTGACAAACTTGCAAACAAACCCTTTTCCAGTGTAAACATCCTTAAAATTCAAACCTCCGAATTGTTGTAAATCTCAAAAAAAAAAAAAAAAAATTAACCCTGTGGTTTAGTGTTACACTAAAGCATACATAACATAGTTCCAATGGCAAACTCTTTTAAAGAAGCTAAATGATTCTGATCTGGGTTCTGCACTGTTTGCCCAGGCATGTCTGTCCCAAATATTGGGATCATTATGGTATTTTATCTTCTTAAGCATATGAGTGATTTAAAATAACTCTCTGCACCCTATATAACAACACCTTGTATTTGGTTGAGTAAAAGCAGACTTATGACATACATGTACATGTATATGTATGGGGAGGCATATTGCAAAAAAGCCAACTTTTCATTATTTCTATTAAATTACACAAATATTAATAGTGTTTTTCTATGAAATAACAAAAATTATATTTCCCACTATTTCCCAGTATTTCCCACTTTTGCTGAAATTTGGAGTATTTCCCAGGACGGTAATTACCAGTAAATACCAGTGGAAAATCCCGCAACCGGTATTTACCCACCAACCTTGGCTATGTCACACATGTGGGAGTGCAAAGTCACTGAATCATGAAATCTAGGCAAAGATCAAACATAGATGATTGCACAAAAGTTGCCATTCCTAGATGCAAGCTTGTACCAAGTATCATTAATGAATCTCTAATAGTTCTTGAGAAATAAACTTAAACATTAGGTTGACAACTAGAGTCAATGCAATAGTTCACTAAGTCAGTGACAGTGAACTATGGAGGCTTGCATTTTAGTTGTCATCCCTAGATACAAGTATGTACTAAAGTATCATTAATAAAGCTCTTATAGTTCTTTTGAAATGAACTTGACCATTAGGCCTAGGGTGAACGCTAGGGTGGTCACAATATTTCACAAAGTCAGTGAACCATGAAATGCAGGTCAAGGTCAAATATGGATGCTTGCATTAAAGTTGTTATCCCAAGATACAAGTTTGTACCAAGTATCATTGATGAGGCTCTTATAGTTGATGAGAAATTAACTTGACCATTAGGGTGAATGCTAGGCTGGTCGCAAATGCTGATGGCTTGATAACGGTATAGATGAACAGACGGAAAACCAGATGCGTATATCACGCCATGCTAACAGCAGGCATGACAAAAATGAGATGACTGAAAGGATACACCTGACATATTTTCCGCCATTTTTAATAAGGGTAACAACTTAAGAGACTTCCTGTTAGTTTTTCATTTAACTGAATCCTTCTGAAACTAGAAATGTGTCTTAAGGACACAGATGTCCCTGCCTTGTAGCCTAACTAAGAACACTTAAACAAAAAGTCCTAAAGCCATCTTGGGACACAGACATGGACTGACAGTTGGCCAGGGGTTGAACTAGATGCCCTTTCTACCATTCTTTAAATGGCAGGTGGGGGTGGGGGAGATAAAATTGGGTCTACCCTAAAAGGAAACAATTTACTCCTTAGGAGCAAATTCTTTCTCTTAAGAGTTGACCCCTATTGATAAAGGGAGACATATACTTCTGGCAGAATGTGTACGAGGGATGTCCGAAATGAATTGCTTAATGTCCTCTAGCTCGATATCCGCGTGGGGCACGATAAAAACCAATAAATACCTGTATAGGGTTATTCAATACCTACACAACGGTGTATAAATGTACATGTTACATTAAGTGTAAGACATAAAATTTGCCTTTTGAATACATGCAGTCATTGACCACTAAAGTAACAAGAGGGCCCAGAGGGCCCTGGTTCGCTCACCTGATCCAATGTATAACAAGTGGGCCCCGGGCAGGGTCAATTTGGCACCAGGGCTATAATTTGAACAATCTTGGTAGAGGTCCACAAGATGAAGCTTCATATTGAATATGAAAGACCTGGGCTTTCTGGTTTCAGAGAAGAAGATTTTCAAGGTTTACCCTGCATATAGAAGTCTATTTAAAACAAGATTTTCCCTATATAAGTTTATGTTAAACCAAAGGGCCCCGGAGAAGGGGCAATCAATCTTGGTAGAGGTCCACAAGATGAAGCTTCATACCAAATATCAAAGACCTGGGCCTTGCAGTTTCAGAGAAGAAGATTTTTCAAGATTTTCCCTATATAAGCCTATGTAAAACAAAAGGGCCCTGGTGCGGGGGCATTTTTGGCCTCAGCACTATAATTTATTTAATCTTGGTAGGGGTCCACTAGATGAAGCTTCATACCAAATATCAAAGACCTGGGCCTTGCGGTTTCAGAGAAGAAGATTTTTCAAGATTTTCCCTATATACGCCCATGTAAAACCAAAGGGCCCCCGTGTGGGGGGCATTTTTAGCTCCAGCACTATAATTTGAACAATCTTGGTAGGGGTCCACTAGATGAAGCTTCATACCAAATATCAAAGACCTGGGCCTTGCGGTTTCAGAGAAGAAGATTTTTACAGATTTTCCCTATATAAGCCTATGTAAAACCAAAGGGCCCCCGTGCGGGGGCATTTTTAGCTCCAGCACTATAATTTGAACAATCTTGGTAGGGGTCCACTAGATGAAGCTTCATACCAAATATCAAAGACCTGGGCCTTGCGCTTTCAGAGAAGAAGATTTTTTAAGTTTGCTGTGAAAAAAAATCTATTTTTGGCTACTGTGACCTATATGTGCAACGGACCGGAACCATTTGAACAACTTTGAAAGGGGACCACCTAAGGATCATTCCTGTGAAGTTTGGTCAAAATCCAATCAGTGGTTTAGGAGGAGATGTCATTTGAAGAAAAGTTTACGGACGCACGGACGGACGCACGCATGGACGCACGACAGACGACGGACAAAAAGTGATCCCAAAAGCTCACCTTGTCACTACGTGACAGGTGAGCTAAAAATGGTTGGAAGAAGCGTCGACAAAAAATATGAAATACGGGCTTACATCAAAGGTAGCTCAAAACTTGGTAGTTCTTTGATGCAGCTGATGACTGAAATTTCTACTGCTTAGGAACCTTCTTGTGAGTCTCATGACACAGTTCGGCGGTTGAAAAAGAAATTTGAGTCTGGTGTAGAGTCCATCAAAAATGCACCGAAATCAGATAGGCCAAAATGTGCATCTCATAAAGAACTTGTTTCGAAAATAAAGGAAATTATTGAAGAAGATGCCAGATTTACAGTTCGTGATATTGCAAGAAAGGTAAGCATATCACTATCAATGGTTCACCTTATTTTGAAGAAATATTTGAAAGTCAGAAAGATTTCTGCTAGATGGGTGCCACATCTGTTGAGTGATGAGCTAAAGACGCAACTGGTTAAAGTGGCCAAAAAAACTGCCTCAAATGTTTCCAAAGTATGACAAAAAGCAGTTTGCCAATGTCGTCACATGTGACGAAACCTGACTCCATTATTTTGAGCCCGTCAGAAAGGTTAGCAATAAGATCTGGGCCACTAAACATAGACAACACACAATAATTGCCAAACGTTCTTTGAGTACAAAGAAAGTTTTGTATGCAATATTCTTTTCTGGTGTAGACGTTGCAATAAAAGTGCCGGTGAAAAAGGGCAAAAGCATCACCAGAAAGTATTACAATGACCTAGTACTGAACAAACAAGAAACGACGCCCTGCCACTGGTTTTGTTTCCGAAATTGAAATCATCCCTTGCTGGGAAGAAATACCAGTCCCGACAAGCACTTGGATCTGCCATTCATCAGTACCTTATTACTGTGCCCAAATCAGCACACTGTAACACCTTCAAGAAGTGGATACATTGGCTGAAACTTTGCATTTCTAGCCACGGGGAGTATTTCAAGGGCATGAAATGAGAATTTTTGGGCTTACATGAAATTTGAGGTCTTCAGATAGAAATAAGCAATTCATTTCGAACATCCCTCATATTATGTCCCCTTAAATCTGCTGTAACATGTGAAACAAGAGGCCCATGGGCCACTATGCTCACCAGAGCACAGGTGGGCACTGCCAAATTGCAGCCATGTATTTTAACATGATATCATTTTAATCTGCCAAATGAACCCCCATATCCAAATGAGCATCCATGTGGACTCAGTATATGAAACATTAGGCCTTTTATGAAGTAGAGGGGGTGAGGCATGGACCCAATGGAGCCCTGGTTGGTATCACTAAATGTGTCTTATCACAAAGAACAAGAATATATATGGTTTAGCAGTGGGGATCTGCATGGCTGGAGATATAAGTGGAGGGGTTGGAGCATGCCCTGTCGTTCCCAGGAAAGCCCAAGATTGTTATCCCTAAATGTGTCTCATCATAAGGACCAAGTATATATATGGTTTAGGGGTGGGAATCTGAACGGTTTCCAAGATATCCTTTCATGAAGTGGAAAGGAGAGGACTGGCCCCTGCGGACACACCTACAGTAGGTGTGCTAATAATAAGGAACAAGAACATATATGAATATGGGGTAGGGATTTAATGGTTTCTGAAATATATGGCCTTTTATGAAGTGAAAGGGCGGGGCACATTGCCTCAGCACAAAGAGACCCCCAAGTTGGTGTGACTGAATGAGTCTTATCATAAGGAACAAGAATATATATGGTTCAGGGGTGGGGATCTGAACTATTTCTGAGATATGTGGCTTTTAATGAAGTCAAGCGGTGGAGCAAGGCCCGGGCATGCCCCGGGGACTCACAAGCTGGTGTCAATGAATGTGCCTTATCATAAGGAAGATGAATATATATGGTTTAGGGGTGGGGCTCTGAACAGTTTCTGAGATATAAGGCCTTTTGTGAAGTGCAGGGGTGGGGCAAGGCCCAGGGAGACCCCCAGGTTGGTGTCAATGAAAGTGTCTTATCATAAGGTACAAGAAAATATATGGTTTAGGGGTGGGGATCTGTAAGGTTTTCGAGATATTGTGATATTATGAAATGGAAGGGGTGGGGCATGGCCCCAGCACATCCCTAGGGACCCTCAGGTTGGTGTCACTGAATGTGTCTCATCATAATGAACAAGAACATATATGGTTTAGGGGTGGGGATCTGAACAGTTTCTGAGATATATGGCCTTTTGTGAAGTGAAGGGGTGGGGCATGGCTCCGGCGCACCCCGGAAGACCCCCAATTTGGGGTCAATGAATGCGTCTTATCATAAGGAGCAAGAATATATATGGTTTAGGGGTGGGGATCTGTAAGGTTTCCGAGATATTGGGCTTTTTATGAAATGGAGGGACGGGACATGGCCCCGGCACATCCCGGGGGACCCCCAGTTTGATGTCACTGAATGCGTCTTATCATAAGGAACAAGAGTATATAGGGTTCAGGGGGGTGGGGATCTGAATGGTTTCCGAGATATTGGGCCTTTTATGAAGTGGGGGGTGGGGCATGGCCTCGGCACATCCCGGAGGACCTCCAGGTTGGTGTCACTGAATGCGTCTTATCAATAGGAACAAGAATATATATGGTTTAGGGGTGGGGATCTGTAAGGTTTCTGAGATATAAGTCATTTTATGAAGTACTGGGGGCGGGGCATGGCCCCGGCACAACCTACTGGACCCCCAGGTTGACATAACAGCATATGGCTGAGAGAAGTTTACTCAAGGAACATTTCTATGAAAGTTTTGTCAAAATATCTGCAAAGGCTTTGTAGTTAATGCCATTTTTCAATTTTCCCCATTATAAGTCTATGGAAAATCTAAGTTGCCATAGCAACCAAACTAAAGAGCCGAATTTCATAAAAAACATAAAACCTGTAAAGGCAAATATGGTGAATATTTCCATAAACTTTCAGCCTCATAGAGCATACGGTTTTTGAGGAGATGATTTTTTAAGTATTTTTTTTTTCTATTTTTTTTTATTCTGGTTTCCATGGCAACCAATACAAATGAGCAGTAGGCCTAAAATCATATGGCAGATAGTAGATTGCCTAAGGAATATTTCTATGAAAGTTTTGTCAAAATATCTGCAGTGGCTTGGCAGTAAATGCCATTTTTCAATTTTCCCCATTATAAGTCTATGGGAGCTCTAAGTTGCTATAGCAACCAAACTAATGGGCCAATTTTCATAAACAAGAGGGCCCAGAGGGCCCTGGTTCGCTCACCTGAGTGTCACTGCCTCGCGTACAATCTACTTTTAGCTCTGGTGGCCATCTTGTTCATCAGCAGAGTGATTTTAGCTTATTTGGTAGGGAGTAACCTAGGCAACATTCCTGTGAAGTTTTAATCAAACTTGTCTAAGGTTTTAGGAGGAGTTCATGTTTGAATCATATTTACAATATTTTTCTATTTTTAGCTCCCATGGCCATTTTGTACATCTGAGCAGGACTGTTTTAGCTTTTTTGGTAGAGGGTCATCTAAGCAACATTACTTCAAAGTTTAAATGAAATTGGTCCAAAAGTACTGGAGGAATTGCGTTTGAAGATTTTTTTTGTATTTTTAACTCTGGCTGCCATCTTGTTCAACAGAGTAGAATGAGTTTACACTAATGTGTTAGGGAGTCACCTAGGCAATATTTCTGTGAAATTTGCACCCAATTGGCCCAAGGGTTTAGAAGGAGTTCACATTCGAAGCAAATTTACAATGTTTTTCTATTTTTAGCTCTTGTGGCAATTTGTTAATCGTTTATGCTATTTACCTAGAGGGTCATCTACAAAACACTCCAATGAAATTTAGAAGCCTTCATGGTGAAGTGGTCATGTTTCTTGCCTTGTAAACCAGGGATCCATCCCGGGCTTCTCCAGACTTTCAGATGAGTCTTTTTAAACCGAGGTCCTGTCACCGTATGACATTAGCTGTTGGTAAGACTTAAACTCAAACACTCACTCCTATGATGTTTGAATGAAATTGGCCCAAGGGTACAGGAGTTGACTCATACTATTTTTTCTATTTTTAGTAAAAAGGGGCCATCTTGTTCATCAGAGTGGAATGATTATAGCTATTTTGGTATAGAGTCACCTATGTAACATTCCTGTGAAGTTTGAATAAAACTGGCCCAAGGGTTGAGGAGGAGTCCGTATTTGAAGAAAATTTACAATGTTTTTCTAATTTTAGCTATGGGGTAGACAGTCATCTAAGCAAAACTCCTATGAAGTTTGAATGAAATTGGCCCAAGGTTACAGGAGGAGTTGTCGTTTGAAGATGTTTTTCTATTTTTTAGCTATGGCAGCCATCTTGTCTGTCAGAGCAGAAAGACTTCAGCTATTTTGGTAGGGAGTCAACTACGTAATATTCCTGTGAAGATGGCCCTGTGTCGCTCATCTGTGTACAAGAAAATCATTACTGATGTTTAGAAAGGAATAAAAACAACTGAAGAAAGGCAAACTGTGATGAAAAGCAAGACATGGTTGTTTACCTGAGTGATATAAATATCTTCATAGATCCAGGGTTGTCAATATAGTTGTACATCCGTTGAACCAGGTGAACTCTTCAGGATGAAATCTTGAAGGGCATGGTGGTGCACAAGACTTGTTGAATCTATGCTGTAATTCTATGTTCATGTTCATGATGAAGTCATAATTTGACAAAGAAATCAATATCTGTAGCTATGATTTCCTTTTGACACAGTGGTTAACAATAGTATTGCATGGTATAACAAAATTTACATGAGAAACACAGCTGACTTGAAATATAACTGTTTACATATCAAAAGTGACACATTGAAGTTTCCCAAGTTTTGTACGACCTGTATTTTTGAGGCTTCTATAGATTAAGTTACCTTTCTGCCATAATCATTGTGGTTCTTACATCTATCTAAAAGCCACAAAGAATTAATTCTGATACAGTGGGCATAAATATGAGAATAAGGAATAAAATATGACAGATTAAGATCTGTGGAATCTATGAGGCGATATATGCCAAATAGAAACTTAAGGAGCACAAAATCGGATATAAAGAACAGGTAAAAATAATGTGAGCCTTCCACAGAATACAGATGCATCAACTTATTCTCTTGAATTTCAAGAAAGCTTTTCGTGATCTTGCAATAATCTAGAAAATGGTAACTTGGAACATTTTAAGGAAAATCTAATTTCAGCCTTTACATGTAACAATGGATTTCCATTTCAAAATATTGTTGCAATTAAGAAAACAATAAAATATATTATTTGACAGAATTCAAAATACTGGGGTAGCCTGTTTTCCATACAAGGAACAACAGATTCACATGACAAAACACAGTCGTAATTAAGAATACAATACACTATGTTTTAGACAGAATTAAAAATATTGTGACAAATCTACAGAATGTACAAGTCTATATTCCCTTAAAAAGTGTCTTGTGAGAGGTTTAATATGAAGGCAACAAAAGCTTGTGTATAAGGAAAGAAATTAACCCTTATCCTGCTGAATATTTAAATTAGTCATGCCCAGTTCTTACTATCAGCCAATCCGATTACATGATATATTGTTTTCATTCAAATTACGAAACTAAACGACAAACTGTGTAGATCCAGATCAGATGGCTTTTTCATCTGGATCTATATTGTTTGCAAAGCTAGGGATTGTTGTGAACAGCGTATAAGGGTTAATACTCTTTAAAACTATTTTGCAATACACCTAACTGAATCCAGTAGTAATTACCATTAACCCATATACGACAATGGAATCCCCCACCAAATTAGTTTGGGGTGGTCCATTTCCAATAATAGGGGTGTAAGGTTTGTTTGGAGGAAAGTTGTCAACAATGCATGTACTTTGAGCAAACACTGTACACCAGATCAGATGCCACACTCTGTGGTGCTGATCTGGGTAATCATTATTTACCCATGTCCGATAAAAGGGTGGCTAGGAGTATATGGGTTAATATTACCAAACCAAAACATGCATCAATAACATGCCAGCCTCAGTAGCTCAGTCAGATGTGCGTCTGACTGGTAATCAGGAGGACGGGAGTTCAACACCTGCTGACGTCAGCAACATTCTTTTGTGAAGACTGATCATGAAATCTTTTCTAGTCATTGTCTCCCTTCCACTGATTCGAGAGTTGTCAGTTTTGGGCAAAAGAATGAGAACTGTACTGGTTGACAGTTTACGCATAAGCCTGCCCAGGAAAAAGGGTGGATAGTTAAACTGACCGGCTCAAAAATGACCCAAATAGTGTTGACTGGGCCTTTAAATATGTTCTATAAAAGGGTTATCCTTTGGAAGCAAGGAATACACTGCAAAACTGGAAAATATGGAGTGTACATACTTTCTGGGCCAGACTAGCCTGTACAAACAAACAAACAGAGCATCAACAGCATACAAAGTCTATGTTTTGAGTGAGAAAATGGGAAAAAGCCCTGTAAACTCCACTTTTCTCTAGATAATGTGGGGTTTTACAAGGCTCTTCATTTCCTGATGTCAGTCAGTGGTGGCCACCCTTATCATGCACAAACCACCAGCAATACCTACCTTTAAGGGGTAGGTACTGCATTGTATATGGCGGGTGAGTATACTTCAAAGTAGCATAGACAATCACGTGATACAATTTCCAAGTTGTAAAGCGAGACAGTGAAGTACACAATGATCTGCCCAATAGATTCCTCCATTTCAATTTCACCAAGACAATGAGTAAAAAACAACAACCTTAATTTGAAAAGCTGGTATTATACATTCAAAACTGAGCGGGTGACATGTGTTGAATTATGTGGATTGTAAGTTTAGAAAAACTATTTTGTGGTCTGACCAGTATGTCTCACATGTCCCAACTGCACCATCAACATCTGATAAATCAAAATTCGAAAATATCAAATCAAGCATTGTCATATGATCTGTGGTACATTCATTTGTTAGCATTTTGCTTGAAAACTTTTCACTTAATTTCTTAATGATGTTAGGTTTTAGCAAAATGTCAATATTGAAATCTCCAATTATCACCAATGGCTTTGATGGGGTAAAATATGGAATGAGTTCCTTGTTCAGACAAGAAAGAAGATTACTGTCAGACATTTGAGGTGACTTATACAAAAATACAATCTGACTTTCAATCGAGACATGCCTGGCAGTTATCATAATGAATTCCAATGTATCTGAACTATACTTTCTATCCTGTGTTATAATGGTATCATCTTTAGCATAAACTGCTAATCCATGAGGAGGTCTTTTGGAAGAATTATATCCAATCTGGTCATTTCGTATCAAACAATAGCCTTGTATTGCATAATCACTATCATTATCAGTCTGGTGCAGTCGTGTCTCTGCTAATCCAAATACGTGGGTTGACAACAGATTTTTGTCATGTCTAATATCATCAAAATGAAGATTCAAGGATCTACAATTATTGAAAGCAACTTTGAAATGTGAAACTGGATCTATCAATTCTAAAGAAGTATCGCAGAGTTGAAGCATTGCTGTATCATGCAGTCGCTGCATTTCTGCCTTAACTTGATCATCAACTTGTAAAGCTTTTTCATTAAAGTTAAGGATTTGAAGCTTTTCTATCGACCTTACTCTGCTAAGTGCAACATAGTGTAAATGTGGAACTTTACGGATTTTACGTTGCGATAAGTCAATGACAACTCTTTCAAGGGTACTCCCCTGGGCTCTATGTACCGAACGCCCTGCAGAAGGTTGCAAAGGGAACTGAATTCTCTGAAATGTCTTTCTGTTGTATGTAAATGACCTATTGACATCAAAAATTGGTGTCCAATTATCATCGATACCACTATGATAAAGTCCCCTGTTTCTGTATTTGATTCTTGTTTCCATTCCTGCTTTCTTGTCATCAAACTGAACCCAAATTATGCTTGGGCGTCGTGTGGTTTGTAGTTTATACTCAATAAACTTAACAACACATGAAGCTCCGTTAGCTAGTCCATCTTCTGTTTTTATGTTTATTGTTAAATCATAAAGCATGTCCACAACAACTGTTAAAGAGCAATGTAAATTTGCTGTTTGGTTGGAATCTGTTACATTCTTAAGGTTCTTAAGGGCACAGTCTATCTTTTCTTTTGAAAGCTTAGGTGAAACGTATGTATCCATGCATGGTATTTCAACCTTTTCTGTTGCCATACTTCTTATAATTTCATTATTAAAAACATGCATGAAATAGTTTTCTGCAAAGAGGTGAGGTGCATTTTTCTGATACTCAACATCATTTGTAGTAATTTCACACTGCTTAAATCTAGTCTTGTCTTCAGCAGTCAAGGAATTGGTCCTTAATCTATTTAACAATTCTGCAAATTGAAGGTCATCTTTCTGTCTCATAATTTCTGTTAATTCAAACATAGTAAATAAGTCTTTCCACAGATTTCGTGACAAAGCAGCTGCATCATGTTTCATGTCATTAAATATCCAATCACCACTCACAGGTTTTAACTGGTAAAGATCACCAACAGCAATAATGCTAACACCACCAAAAGGTGTTCTTGTTCCTTTCAATGCTTGAAGTCTTTGATCAATAAAATTCAACATAGAATTACTAACCATTGAAATTTCATCAATAATCACAACTGACAAATCACGGTACTTTGATCTAAAGGTATTCAGACTGTCACAAGTTAATGTTTGATCTGACTGCTTATACTTTTGTTTAAATGCAGATGAGATGGTAGAACCATTAATATTAAATGCTGCTTTTCCTGTAAATGCACATAGAAGAACCCTTGTATGATCCACATCTTCTCCTTCTTTCAAATTTAATATTCTAAACAAAGTCTGATACAATGCTCGAATAACTAGACTTTTCCCAACACCAGCTCCACCAGAAAGAAATGCATATAAAGGGGCATCCTTTGTTTTAATCCAGTGAATCACATGATAGTAAAACTGCTTTTGTTTACAATTTAAACACTGCAGGAGCTTTCTATAATCAATATCTGACAGGATATTTTCATTTACATCAATTTGGGGTGCAGAAACATAACAGCCAATTTCAGTCCCTATATCATAATCTCTATGTTCAGGTCTATCAGGATTAAAATATATAAATTCTTCTGACTGAATTGGTTCCATTTCAGCATCATCACCTTCAACTTGTTGTGTACTTGGTGCAGTTTCATCAAATGCATCATATTCCATTTCTGCCAAGTCTCTTGCTAATTCCAACTCTTCAGCATGATGTTCGTAAGTTGAGCATTTATGATCTATCACATGCTTGATAGACTCATAGTGTTCTTTATATGTTCTATATGTTCCAAGTAAGTCAGTCTCTTCCTTTCTCCATGGGTGGAAAAGTAAAAGTTTCTCTCTATAGTAGTTCTCTTCATCTGTTTTGCGATTGAATCTCACATACCTTATTATTTTAGAATTACGACATCGTTTGATTTTTATGCCATTTTTTAAAGTTAAAATAGTTTCACCATCACCAAAGCTTTCTTCATCTGACATTTCTGCATCTTTCTCAACATCCTCAACATCTTGCTCTTCCTCATCTTTATCGTCATTCTGGCGATTCGGATAAATTACTTCCAACTCTGACACATAATCGGCTAAACAATAAGTTTCCAAAGGTTTGGGACGCTTTGAGTATCTTTTAATTTTATTGTCTGACATTACATCTGTTGAGTCTGCCGGCAATTCATCAAGCACTGATTTTGGTTTCAATAGCTGTACTCTCTGGTTTGGAAGTGAAGTATTTATAAAGACAACACTCCTTGAACTTTTAGTCAATGGCATTTGCAGTACCAGATAAACTGCCTCTTGTGCACTTACTTCAACACTGTTTGAAAATACATTTCCAATATGTCTAACTTGTCTTTTGAGATCCATATTGCCATTCCTAGCTTCTTTTGCAGCTGCATGCAACAAATTACTCATCCCTCTTTGAGATTTACTAATATATGAAACTATATACATAGCACAAGCATATGGATCTAACACAAATTGAATGTCAGTGTTTGCCTTCCATGCTTTTAACACACTATCATTGTACAAATTTACACGGATCTCACTCGGATTTCTTTTCAAAAACACTTTTGAAGAGTTTAAGGAACTTCTAATGCATTTAATGTATTCTGTCTCACTCATTTGGACAACATCTTTCAGAAAATCTTCATAAGACATATCATATCCATCTTTCTTATTGTTCATTGTTTTCTGTATGTTTTGGTACAGTTTATAATACTTGTCTTTTTCGGTTTCCAGAGGCTGCAAGACCATAGTTTTGGAAAGAGGTGGAAGAGGATAACCAAATCGACATATTTTATCTTCTCGTTTTCTACACGTTCTAGAATGTTTGTGAATTTGAAGTTCTATTAAACGACCAAGGTTTGGATTGTCTAGAGAACATTTCAGATACTGATCCACATAAACAGCCAACTCTGCATCCGAATCCACATTGAATTTTGGGGCATTTTGTACCCATACAATCATGTGAATGTGTGGCGATCCACGTTGCTGAAATTCCACTCTAAAAAAGTAATCAACAACTTTTCCAAGAGGTTCGTGTTCACTCTTTAGAACTACGTTGATGAATTCTTTAACTCTGTGCTCGAAATACCTGGAACAAGTGACTGGATCTGATTGAATGAGTTTTATCTTTTGTTCCCAAGTCAAGTTTTCAATTTGATCATCAGTGTATTTCAAATTTTTATTTAAGATAGCTAACATTTTCAAAAGGTCAATCCATCTTGTATCAGCCGAGGACAATGACATGAACCAAGTTGGCAAACCCAACTGTCGAATCATAGCATAAACATCTTTTTTTCTAGATTCTAAATATGCAGGAGAATTTCTTAGCTGCTTAAACAAATAGTAACCTTCATCATTTTTTACAATACTGTCAATGCATTCTGAGTTTCTTGCTTGTACAGCAGTAATCTTATCTGTTCCAGTCTGACACCTTCTAACAGCAAGGTTTGCTTTATCGTTCAATTGCTTCATTTGTATTTTTTTTCAGTTTAAAAAATATATTGGGTACACTGTTAGCAGCCCGCCTATCTTGACTTCTCAATTCCCACTTTGCAATATCACTATAATGTACAGGCACCTGTCTGTCATCATTAGCTATTCGCCTCTGTCCACAAAATATGGTTGGAAAACAAAGATATTCTGAATCTTTATCTTGAAATATACTGAGTGGTCGCTGGCCTTCTCCAGGAGCAAATGTGAAAGTAGAGATTCTGTTTTCAAGATCTGCATCATCCAATAGAGTATCAATATTTCCCACATTTTCCTGTGTGATTTCTTCTGCATCTGAATCATAAAGTTCTTCCACATGAGAAATATTATCATTTGAAATATTATCAATCTGATCACTTGAACAACTGTCACATATTTCACTAACAACATCATCAAAATCAACAATATCATATTTTGAACATTCCTCTATACACGACTCGAAAAAATTATGTATAATCTCAGCTTGGTTCTCATCATGAGTAATATCATCAAAACCAACATCATTTGTTTCTGAACAAGGTGTTTTGTGTGACTCCAAAAATGCAAAAAGGGTTTCATTGCTTTCATCTGTGATTTTCTTTATCCACTGCTGATCAATTTCAACATTTGCATGTTTGTACAATTCACTACCACTCAATAGCCAGTGCAAAGCACACAATACATGGAATGGTCGGACATTTTCTGAGAAAACATATGACTTAAATGACATCTTCTTCTTCAATTTCACTGCAACTGTAACATTTTCGTCAAACGGTCTTGGCAAAGCATTTACAACTGGTTGAATATCAACAGGTACATTAACAACATTTCCTTTTACTGATAACTGGCGACCTCTGGGTAGTTCTCGCATCTGCATGAACGGTATACGTAAAGCAATAAGGCGTTCTTCAAGGGGAAACAGCTCCAGTTCTTTGGGTTTTGGTGGCCACTTCATTCCATTTAAAACAGACAATTTTGGGACTTTACCACATTTAATATTGTCTTTGCATGTGCAACATATCCATTCTTCTTCATTGACTGATTTCACACCTGTTAAGTATTTTTCCTTGTCTTTACAAACAAAAGTTTTAGCTTTTGATACAGTCTCTTCAAACCATGTCTGTTGACAACAACTACATACATAGACAGGTCCAACTGATATATTCTTGTGAAACTTTTCGATACAAACATCAATATCACTACCATAATTTCTGCGCTTTCTGTTGATCTTTTCAACTTGTGAAAAGGATGGATCTTTACGCTTGGCAGCTTTTCTTTTACAGTCTGTAATGTTTTCACTTTTTTTGTTTCTTTCATTTAACCTCCATTGTTGTTTTGTAACCCTTTCTTGTTCTAATTTATATGGATCTGACCTTGCCTTCCTCTTTGACCGATTTTGTATATTAATGTCTTTCTGTTTGAATTCATGGCTTTTTCTATATTCTCGTTTCTTTTCACTTTCCCATCTTTTATATTCATCTATCAATCTAGCTCTTCTCTTACATGCCTTTGTCATAGCTTTGTCTTTTCTCCTGTTTTCTTCAGATTGTCTAGCACTCTGCATTGATTTAAGCGTATATTCTCTATCCTTTTTTCTGTATTCTTCAGACTGTCTAGCTCTCTGCTTAGATTTAAGCGTATATTCTCTATCCTTTTTCTGGTATTCTTCAGATTGTCTAGCATTCTGTTTAGATTTAAGCGTATATTCTCTATCCTTTTTTCTGTATTCTTCAGACTGTCTAGCTCTCTGCTTAGATTTAAGCGTATATTCTCTATCCTTTTTCTGGTATTCTTCAGATTGTCTAGCATTCTGTTTAGATTTAAGCGTATATTCTCTATCCTTTTTTCTGTATTCTTCAGACTGTCTAGCATTCTTCATAGATTTAAGCGTATATTCTCTATCCTTTTTTTGGAATTCTTCAGATTGTCTAGCACTCTGCTTAGATTTAAGCGTATATTCTCTATCCTTTTTTCTGTATTCTTCAGACTGTCTAGCATTCTTCATAGATTTAAGCGTATATTCTCTATCCTTTTTTTGGTATTCTTCAGATTGTCTAGCACTCTGCTTAGATTGAAGTGTATACTCTTTGTCTTTTATTTTGAAGTTAGAGCACTGCCTCAGTTTCTGCATATAAGCTCTCATATATTCTTTTCTGTCTGTAATTTTTTTCTTATTTGTTTTTTTTTTTGTTCCTAATCTTTTGATTTTTAGTTACCTTTGTGCTATTTCCAGTCTTCTGTTCAAGTCTATGCTTTTGATCCTTGAAGTATTTGCCAATAAGGGTTGCATGACTTTCACTACTTGTATCATCAAAAAAGTTTTCTCCTGCATGTGCATTCCTCATATGGCTTTCAGACATCTTTCTCTTGTAAGTTACAGATTTCCAAGCATAGTCACATGGAGTGTCAGTATGACACTGTGCTCTATTTTCAATATCAAATGCTGAGTTATGCTCAAGATCAGATAAGTCAAAGTCTATAGGAAGAATTTCGAACTGTGTGGAAATGGAAATCATCATACTTTCATACAACGCATATAGAAATGTAACTAGATCATCTAAACAACTGAAAGCAGCTAGTAATGATTTTCCATCTGGAACTGATAATCCATTGAAACCATGGGAATGTGAATCAAATATAAAATATTTGCAATCTTTCTTGAACACAGAAGAACAAATTGAACCTATCATTAGTAAAACATTTGAAGAACATTGTAAAGCAGTGTATAATGCTTGGTGAAGAGTAGGTAAACTGGTATTGACAAACTGTTCTGTGCAAAGACCTGTCATAATAGCAGATTTTTTAACAACAACTTCTTTGTTTAAAATTGAAACTAATCTTGGAAGTTCATCAAAGTTGAGCAACTTACTTCTGAATTTACCTTTAGCCTTTAATTCATATATAATCTTATTATACAGACAATCTCCAGCTAAAAGAATGTTGTCTAAATCTGTACTACAAGAAATGTCCGAGTATGCTGCATATATTAATGAACAAAGTGCATTTGCAGTGCATTGACATCCTCTGGACTCATTGCTAAATATTTCAGAACCTTGGTGAAAAGATCCCAGTTCAAATTTGACAGAATTAAATGGACCATTAGAAGGAGTCCATAGCATTGTTTCAGCATGTTCACTTGCTGGAATGGCACTGTACAATGGCTTATTAGAATCCATCAAACAGTTCTGTTCTCTTATATTTACATTAGAAGATCTCATTGTTTCATGTATACAGGTATTTGAAGAACTTTCTAAAACATTTTCAAAAGGTTCACAACAATAACTGGGAAGACTGTCAGGCTTGTTTTCATAGAATTTTTCAGACAAGTATTCAGACATGTTTTCAGACACATTATCAGACACATTATCAGACACATTATCAGACACATTTTCAGACACGTTTTCAGACACGTTTTCAGGTGACTCAATGAACACAGATGGTTTTTCTGTGGGCTGGGATAGACCCCCATCTGATAAACCAATAACACCCATAGACACAGATGGCCCTTCATCTGAAACAGATGAAAGGAAAGGGTGGGCTAGGCCCCCATCTGATAAACCAATAACACCCATCTGTACTGCCACACCATGGGATTCCACATCTGATTCTTCATGTTGGTAGGGTGACAATCTGGACCAAAAAAATGGGAACCCATACCCCCCCGTATAACAAGACAAGTCATATACCAAAATGTTTGTCAGGATCCGTAGTATCTGAAACTGCCGGCATAAATTGGCATAAATGATGGCGAGCTGAGAAATCCAAGATGGCGTCCAAGATGGCCGCCATAGCTGTAAATTCCAGTTTTTCGTAAAATATGAATATAAATACCACAATTCATCTTACAAACTTATTTTATTTTATTTTTCTGGTGTAGAAAGAAGATTTGTGCTAGAATATAGATCAACTTTTTAGGTTTGACTTGAAAACCGGTGAAAAAAATGATATTTTATTGTTTTTGTGTCTAAGTTCATAGGTGGTACATAAAAGAAATTCTGATGTTTCAAAATTTAAACAGTTTTTACATATCTATTGTTTTATTTTAATTAAGACACTATTCTAAAATACATTTAACACTATTCTAATATACATTTATGGTTTGTTATGACTTTTTTACCATCAATTTAGCCCCAGGATTACCCCACCCACTCAGTTTACCAGTAAAATTCATTCACATAAATACTCACAAACAAGGGATTTGTAGGCGTGTGCTTCATTTTAGACAATTAAGTTGTAGAGGACATTCACAATAATGCTTAGTTCTGTTTTCATATCGTCTCAAAAACATGCCCATATGTTTTTGACCCCCTTGAACCTCACTTTGTTTTATAGAAAACTATGGTTTTCAGGGGTAAGCATTATTTTTCGAATTTATGCTTAAGGACATAGCTTGTGGTGTTTGACAGCATCACCACATTGAGAGGGTTCTAAATAGTCCCCACAATCTATGTTTTGAACAGAAATAAGAAAAAGATCATTATTATCTGGATTTTTTTTGGTGGGGGGGATTGGGGGTGGGTGAGGGGGTGGTAGTAAAATCTTCCAATGGATTTGAATTATGCGTGTTTTCGTATTGTTATGTATTTAGCCATTTGAAACACCACCTCTTTATAATACTGTTTTCTGAATCCAAGCATAAACCTCTTAGTTAAACAGTGTTATATCCAAGAAAAAGGTGGAATAGTGTAAAAGAAGTTCCTTTACATGTTTTTTGTCAGTTTTTTCTATGCAAATAGTTAGGGGTTTGGGCTTTGAACAGTGTTATATAAAAATGTGTTATAAAACGAGTGTGCTGTACT
Source organism: Lucinisca nassula (assembly GCA_963580285.1). Lineage (NCBI taxonomy): Eukaryota > Metazoa > Mollusca > Bivalvia > Lucinida > Lucinidae > Lucinisca > Lucinisca nassula. The sequence goes on from OY757014.1 coordinate 142,447,695, forward strand.
AATAGGCCATATCAGACTCCAAGTACATGATTTAAAACTGTCATAGTCCTCGGTATAAACATGAGCTAGTATTGTAAACAAGTTCTTACAAATGTTAGTTTTTGTTTGTTTGTTTGTTTGTTTGTTTGTGGTTTAACATCCCCGTAGACATTATTAAAGTCATTTTGGAGACGTTGCTTCCAATTTTGTGGAACTTTTATCCGACATTGAGATGGAATGACATCTCAAGCCCTACCGCCCAATGAAACCAGAAGGCTTATATGCATTGGACGATCTGACACACACCGCTTTGCCTGGGCAGGCTTAGTCCTTCTTAATAGCGGTTTACCAGTACTCGTGTGTGGTCAGATTCAGCTCTTCGTGGAAGCACCATGCAGCTCAATCTATTTCTGCATGCCCCGATGGGCGGGGTCGACTTACAAATGTTAGTTTGCTTGTTTGTATTGGGGTTTAACGGCCCAGTCAACACTATTTAGGTCATTTTTGAGCTTGTCAGTTTACTTATCCACACTTTTCCTGTGCAGGCTTATACGTAAGTGATTAACCAGAACAGTGCACATTCTTTCGCCAGAAATTGAAACTGCCCTTCTTGAATCAGCGGAAAGGAGAGAATGACCGTTGAAAGGATTTCATGATTAATCTCCACGAAAGAATGTTGCCGACCCCAGCAGGTATCGAACCCGCGTCCTCCTGATCACCACTTAGGCGCTTACAAATGTAAGACCTATTCAAACATGCTTTACTACTTGCAAGCTTGAGTACATGGTTGTACTTTCTATGCGCAAATGCAGTCATCACTATACTGATCAGGCTATTTACAACCATATTAGTTAAAAGAGAGAGGCTGCTTGCATCTGTGTTATGAGCTGTGGAATGAATAACCCAGTTTCAGGATCAACCATATGCCCTAGGTCTATAGGGCTAGGCAAATTAATTTTAGATTTTATAGCTCCCCATCAAATCAGTAGCTGATATGTACACCTGTACAAATGGAGCAAAAAACTATTAGTTGGTGGTAGATGACTAGGTCTAACTCTGGATTTTTTGAGCACCATTGTTGTCTAATGTGCTTGGCTGAACAGCAAACCTACAGAAAAATTGGTGCTGCCTTGACTGGCCCTGAGACATTTGACTCAATACCAAGATCTGAAATCTCTTGAAGCTTGAAGTCTGATTTAGGCATTCTTCTTGTCTATACTATGTAAAGAAGAGCAGGTATCACATCCTGTAAGGCAATACAGACAGCATAATTGCCCTTTCATCTGGCTCTAGCTTCCTGAAAACAGTGTAAACTGGAATACCTGAAACTAAAACCAATACAGCTTATAAGCATGGACGGTCCGACTCACACCGCTTTGCCTGAACAGGCTTAGATCCTCTAAGGGGTTTACCAATACCCATGTGCGGTCGGTTTCAGCTCTGCGTGGAAGCATCATGCACCTGATGGGCGGTGGGTGGGGGGAGGGGGTGGGGGCGAGGACATTTCGACAATATAGCTACTGGTGATGAAGTTCCTCAAGAGATAAGAGATACGATAAGAAGTTTGATAAGTTAAAATGGGTCAAAAGCCATTTGAGTCATTCATGCAGGAAAGGCTCATACCCATAGCTAGTTAGGCAGTCCAAAGAACAGTCTTATGAGCCTTTGCCTTGGTCAAAACTCCAGACTATGAGTGATATCAGGTCAATGGCACAGGTGTCTGGGGAAACCAGTCTGAGGAACTGACTGCCAACGGTGAAGAGATATATGTTCTCTATACATCAATTCATTCATTCAAGGTCTTGTCTTTCAAAAATGCTCATGATCACGCGAGTTTGTTTACAGATGAAGAATGTATGATGTCTACCAATAAGTCGGATTTCCTTGAAAACTAGAAAGACTTGCTGGTTGTATAGTACTTGACGGGATGTCTGTACTTAAAATGTTGCAGCATTCATCATGTCTCAAACTGACATATCAACAGATGGCTGCTATGTTTTGGTCTTACAGTCTTTTTACCATTATTTGGGTAGCTACCATTCACGTCCGTTTTGACAGGAATGAGGAAAACAGTCTCAAATCACAGAACCAACAAAAGTGTGGAAAGAATGTTTCTTCACACGTGCCTGTGTCTACGAGGAAAAATATAGTAACTGGTGATTGATAGATACTTTCAAACAGTAAAAGCAAGAACTTTACACTACATGTAGATATCTTACTGAAAATTGTCATGAGCTTCTTAAGAAGAATGCTACTGTTGTTGGTGCAGGTTGACTTTGAGAACAAGGCTCTGAAGTTTCCGCTGATGGAGCGCTGTGGTGCAGTGGTAAAGCATCGGATTTGAGATCGAGAGGTAGCCGGTTCGATCCCGCAAGCGCCATGTGTTGTTTCCTTGAGCAAGGAACTTTATCCACATTGCTTAGTACTGGTTCCTGTCCAGGAAAAGAGGGCCACATGGAAGATTAGTACTAGTACTAAATGTGTTATCCTCTATAAATAAGGTCGATTATTATTATTATTATTATCATGTTGTTCCTGTTCAGCATGAGCTTTATTCCAACCGTGAAGAAGCTGATAGTAGAATGATTTGCAACTAGCCGTTGCAGGTTCTCTTGTTGTCAGTTCTGATACCGATGTTTTCTTTCTACTTGTGCATCACTTTAACCTACTTTATGCTGATGACAGGCAGAAAAGGTATTCATGCTGACTGCACCAGGTATATTCCAGTTCACACTGTTTTCAGGAAGCTAGAGCCAGATAAGAGGGCAATTATGCTGTGACTGTATTGCCTTATGGGTTGTGATACCTGCTCTTCTTTACATAATACAGGCAAGAAGAAGGCAATTCATGTTCTGCCTAAACCAGACTTCCAGCTTCAAGAGATTTCAGATCTTGGGACTGAGTCAAATGTCTCAGGGCTACTTAAAGCAGTAGCAATTTTTTTTAGTGCACAGGTGTGCATATCAGCTACCGATTTGATGGGGAGCTTCAAAATCCAAGATTAATTTGCCTAGCCCAGTAGACCTAGGGTATACAGAGTAAACCGCTTAGAGATTCTAAGCATGCCCAGGAAATGTGGTGCGAGTTGGACCATCCTTGCATATAAAACTTTTTGGTTTAAATGTGTGGCGGGGCTTGAGATGTCATTTCATCTCAATGTCGGGGAAGGTCCCACAAAAAATTGGAAGCAATGTCTCCAAAATGCAGAATGACTGATACAGTGTTGACGGGGGACGTTGTACCTCAAATCAAACAAAATATAACCTAATTGCATAGCATATCCACTTTATAACACGTTTTTATAACACAGTTTTGGATATAACACTTTATAACCCCAAAAATGTAGCCAGTTACACAGCAAAAATGACAATGAAAGTCATTTTGGATCAATTTGATAAACACTATTTTGCTATTTTGTTTGGATATAACACTGCTTAATTAAGACGGTCAATGCTCAGATCCCGAAAACAGTGTTATCAAGAGGTGGTGTTTCCTAATGGCTGATCATATAATATTGTATGAAAACAGAACTAAGCATTAGTTTCAATGCCCTCTTCTACTTGTTGTGTAAAATGAAATCCTCGCCTGCAAATCCCTTGAGTGTGAGTATTATGTGAATGAATTGTACTGGTAAACTGAGTGGGTGGGGGTAATCCTGGGGCTAAATTTATGGTAAAACAGTCATAACAAATCATAAATGTACTTGGAAATAGTGTTAAATGTATTTTAGAATAGTGTCTTAGTTAAAATAAAACAATAGATAAATAAAAATTGTTTAAAATTTTGAAACATCAGCATTGCCTTTATGTACCACCTATGAAACTTGACACAAAAACGATGAAATGTCTTTTATTTCACCGGTTTTCAAGTCAAACCTAAAATGTTGATCAATATTCTAGCACAAATCGTCTTTCTATACCAGAAAAATAAATTAAAATAAGTTTGTAAGATGATTTGTGGCAATATTGTGTGAATTAATTTTACTGGTAAAATGAGTGGGTGGGGTAATCCTGGGGCTAAATTGATGGTAAAAAAGTCATAACCAACCATAAATGTATTTTAGAATAGTGTTAAATGTATTTTAGAATAGTGTCTTAGGTAAAATAAAACAATAGATATGTAAAAACTGTTTAAATTTTGAAACATCAGAATTTCTTTTATGTACCACCTATGAAACTAGACACAAAAACAATAAAATATCATTTTTTTCACCAGTTTTCAAGTCAAACCTAAAAAGTTGATCTATAGTCTAGCACAAATCTTCTTTCTATACCAGAAAAATAAATTAAAATAAGTTTGTAAGATGATTTGTGGTATTTATATTCATATTTTACGAAAAACTGGAATTTACAGCTATGGCGGCCATCTTGGACGCCATCTTGGATTTCTCAGCTCGCCATCATTTATGCCAATTTATGCCGGCAGTTTCAGATACTACAGATGCTGACGAACATTTTGGTATATGACATGTTTTGTTATACGGGGGGGTATGGGTTACTACCAGAAATAGTGGACTTTTTGGCCCATTGTCACCCTACCATGTCTTGTTCTTTCCTTTCTAACTCTGTCTTCCTTTCTCCTTTGATTCAAAGACTTTTTCTTCAAACATGGCATCCTTATTCCTCAATCCAACACAAATTTGATTCTCACAAAAATTATAATGTACAGTAAAAATAGTTATGAATATAAATAATTATTAAACACAATTGTTCACAGCAGAATGTTCAGATAGAAAATCTGTTTGGTGATACTAAAAAAGAAAAGAAAAACATAGTAGCTTTATGAAGAAACAAAACTGAATAGTCACAATTTACAATCATACAAAGGAAACACCGTGATCAGCAAGGAGGCATTATCCCAAGAAGAGACCCACTTGTGCATTGATAATTTTTGCCTTAAAAGTTTTTTATGTGAGCATATGATATTTTTAAGTTTTAGTACTGACTTTGATACAAAATTGTTTCAGATGTTGCAACAAACAAAATATAAAGAATTATTTTGTTTTCACAGAATAAACAAATTAAATTTTCTCTTTTACCAATGGCACTTACCCGGTACAGGAATACCTGTTTAACCCACATCATAATGTCTTAGTAATCAATATTAAGACAGAAAGATGTGTATTTAGTTAAATGCAATCATTTTCAAATAATGGGTACAATTCTGCAAGTGCAGAATTTTAAAGAATGTTGAAAAAATATCTTCTGATCTGTGTACCCAGCTCCTGAAAAGAAAAGAAGATCACTGAAAAGAATGACTAGAGCTGTCAGATAATCTGACTATAGTTCTACTACAGGGTTATGAGATGAGAGCTGGAAAATTTTGATGTTTAAAAATCCAAGAGTTATAAACCCTTGGCCACAAAGTGTGGTATAAGTTTCATTGAAATAGGAACAAAAATATAAAAGTGAAGCAAAAAGCATTTTGATTTTTAAAAAACTACCAAGGGACATAACTCCAAGAGTTATAAACCACAGACTCTTATTCTGTTATACACGGTACATCCAGTCAATGTCCATGTTTATACAATTTTATTTTTTTTCATTTGACCTATTGACCTACTTTTTAGCCAGACATGACCCATATTCAAACCTGAGCAAGATGTTCAGGCTCAAAATGTTGCTACTACAGTGTTCACCAGATTTTTCCATGATTTGACCTACTGACCTATTGTTTGACTGGACCCTTTTTCGAACTTGACCAAGATTTCATCAAGGCAATCATTCTGAGCAAGTTTCATGACAAATGGACTTAAAATGTGGCCTCTAGAGTGTTCACAAGGTTTTCCTATCACCTTATTTTTGACCGGACATGACCCATATTCGAACATGACAGAGATTTTGTCGAGGTGAACGTTTTGAGCAAGTTTCATGAAGTTTAGCCTGAAAATGTTGCTACCAGAGTGTTCATAAAGTTTTTCTGTGATTTGACCTACTGACCTACTTTTTGACCTGACAAACTTGGCTAAGATTTCATCAAGGCAATCATTCTGAGTAAGTTTCATGACGATTGGACTTCAAATGTGGCCTCTTCACAAGGGTTTTTTTATGATTTGACCTACTGACCTCATTTTTGACCAGACATGACCCATATTCAAACTTGAACAAAGGAACCAACATCTTATGGTGGTTTAAGCTGTGTGCAAGTTTGGTTAAAATCAAATCATAAATGAAACGGCTTTTGTGCAGATAAGACAAAAGTAGGCAATTTGTGCCCTTTCAGGGGCAATAACTCTGGAAAAGATGATGGGATATGGGTGGTTCAACAAAGGAACCAAGATCCTATGGTGCTTCAAGTTGTGTGTAAATTTGGTTAAAATTATATCACAAGAGGGCCCTGGTTCACCCACCTGTGTGTCACTGTCTCGAGTACGTTCTATTTTAAGCTCTGGGGGCCATCTTGTTCATCAGCAGAGTGATTTCAGCTAATTTGGTAGGGAATAACCTAGGAAACATTCCTGTGAACTTTGAGTCAAATTGACCTTAGTGTTTAGGTGGGGTTTACGTTTGAATCAAATTTATAATATTTTATATTTTTAGCTCCGGTAACCATTTTGTTCATCGGAGTGAGATCATTTTAGCCTTTTTGGTAGAGGGTCATCTAAGGAACATTATCACAAAGAACCTACATGCTAAATATGAAGAATGTATCTCAAATACTTCAAAAGTTATGACAAAGTAGGTCAAGATCATGGGTCAAAAGTTTTGAATGGTTGAGAAAACCTTGTCACAAGGAACATACATGCCAAATATGAAGGCTCTATCTCATATGGTTCAAAAGGTATGATAAAGTAGGTCACAGGTCAAGGTCACAGGTCAAATCTTTATATGTCAGAGTGGGAAGCCCTTGTCAGAAGGAACCAACCTGCCAAATATGAAGGCTCTATCTCAAACGGTTTTAAAGTTATAACAAAATGACCTACTTTTTGATTTGACATGACCCACATTCGAACTTAACTGAGATATTGTCCAGATGATCATTCTTAGCAAGTTTTATGATGATTTGACTAAAACTGTGGCCTCTATGAGTGTTCAAAATGTTTTTCTATGATTTCACCTGCTGATCTACTTTTTGACCCGACATGACCCATATCCAAAATTTATCCAGATATTGTCAAGATGATCATTCTGAGCAAGTTTGATGATGATTGGACCAAAACTGGGGCCTCTAGTGTGTTCACAAGGTTTTTCAACAATCTGACCTACTTACCTACATATTGACCAGATATGACCTGTATTCAAAATTAACCCGAGATATTGTCAAATGATCATTTTGAGCAAGTTCGATGATGATCGGACCAAAACTGTAGCCTCTAGTGTGTTTAGGGTTTTTTTCTATGATTTGACCTACTGACCTACTTTTTGACCTAACTTGACCCATATTTGAACTTGACTGAGATTTTGTCAAGATGATCATTCAGGGCAAGTTTGATGGTGATCAGACCAAAACTGTGGCCTCTAGTGTGTTCACAAGGTTTTTCTATGATTTGACCTACTGACCTACTTTTTGACCTGATATTATCCGTATTCAAACTTGACCGAGATATTGTCAAACTGATCATTCTGGGCAAGTTTGATGATGATGGGCTATAACGGTAGCCTCTAGTGTGTTCACAAGGTTTTTCTCTGATTTGACCTACTGACCTACTTTTTGATCCAACATGACCCATACTCCAACTTCACCAAGACATTGTCATGACAATCATTCTGGGCATGTTTGATGATGATTGGACCAAAACTGTGGCCTCTAGTGTATTCACAAACTTTTCTATGATTTTACCTACTGACCTACTTTGTGACCCGACATGACCAATATTCAAACGAGACCAAGATATTATCAAGATGATCATTCTGAGCAAGTTTGATGATGATTGGACCAATTCTGTGGCCTCTAGTGTGTTCAGAAGGTTTTTCTGATTTGACCTACTGACCTACTTTTTGACAAGACAACACCGACACTTGAACTTGACTGAGACATTGTCAAGTTGATCATTCTGGACAAGTCTGATGATGATCGGACCAAAACTGTGGCCTCTAGTGTGTTCACAAGGTTTTACTCTGATTTGACCTACTGATTTGACCTACTGATTTACTTTTTGATCCGAAATGACCTATATTCGAAATTGACCGACATATTGTCAAGATAATCAGTCTGGGCAAGTTTGATGATGATAGGACCAAAACTGTGGCCTCTAGTGTATTCACAAGGTTTTTCTATGATTTGACCTGCTGACCTACTTTGTGACCCGACATGACCCATATTCGAACTTGACCCAGATATTGTTAAGACGATCATTCTGAGTAAGTCTGATGACACTCTGACCAACACTGTGGCCTCTAGAGTGTTCACAAGTTTTTTCTATGATTTGACCTACTGACCTACTTTTTGACCTGACATAACCCATATTCGAACTTGACCGAGATATTGTCAGGTTGATCATTCTGAGCAAGTTTGATGACGATCGGACCAAAACTTTGGCCTCGAGAGTGTTCACAAGGGTTTTCTTATGATTTGACCTACTGACCTCAATTTTGACCGGTCATAACGCATATTCAAACTTGAACAAAGGAACCAAGATCTTATGACGGTTTAAGTTATATGCAAGTTTGGTTGCAATGAAATCATAAATGAAACAGCTATTGTACAGATAAGACCAAAATAGGCAATTTGTGCCCTTTCAGGGGCCATAACTCTGGAACAGATGATGCGATATGAGTCGTTCAACAAAGGAACCAAGATCTTATAGTGCTTCAGGTTATGTGTAAATTTGGTTAAAATTATACCATAAACAAAACAGCTATCATGCAGACAAGACCAAAACAGCCAATTTTTGCCCTTTCAGGGGCCATAACTCTAGTACCCTTTATGTGATATGCCTGGTTCAAGAAAGGAACCAAGATCTTGTGGTGGTACAAATTGTGTGTAAGTTTGGTTAAAATCAAATGATAAATGAAACAGCTATTGTGCAGACAATACCAAAATAGGAAATTTTTGCCTTTTCAGGAGCCATAACTCTGGTACCCATGATGGGATATGGCTGGTTCAAGAAAGGAACCAAAATTTTGTGGTGTTACAAATTGTGTGCAAGTTTAATTAAAATCAAATCATAAATGAAACAGCTATCATGCAGACAAGATCAAAATAGGCAAGTTTTGCCCTTTCAGGGGCCGTAACTCCGTATCACATGATGGGATATGGCTGGTTCAAGAAAGGAACCCAGACCTCATGGTGGTACAAGTTGTGTGCAAGTCTGGTTAAAATCAAATCATAAATGAAGATGTTATCGTGCGGACAAGAAATTGTTTACGGACGCACGGACGGACGGACGGACGCACGGACGACGGACAAAATGTGATCACAAAAGCTCACCTTGTCACTACGTGACAGGTGAGCTAAAAACACAAACTTTCAATACCCCAGCCCAAGGATGCTACAGATAAAATTTGGGCTGAATCGGTCCAGTGGCTTCAGAGAAGAAGATGTTTGAAAGTGTTGACGTCAGACGACGACGACAACGACGACAACGACGCCGACGCCGGACAACTGCCTATCCTATAAGCTCCCCCGGAGCCTTCGGCTCTGGTGAGCTAAAAAGTCTTTGATAACCTCCCATCTGTAATGACACAAATCAGACTCTGCGTTCATAAAGATAGACAGAAAACATAGCTGTCTGTTGACAGTAGAGTTCTTGTTGATCTGGTCTATTTAAAGTAGTGCCAGATGAGTAATGACAATATATTTGTGGAATTCTGTATTCTGATTTCTAACAAGTACCCACAGCATAAATTTCTAACAAGATTGCTTAACCCATTTAGTACCAGAAACCCCAAAACAGGTACCCTGGCAAACAGTGCAGGCCCAGATCAGACGCCGCAGCACGTGGCATCTGATCAGGGCCTATACAGTTTGCAAAAAGTTAAGCCATTTTCCTAATAAATTTTGAAGAAAACACAACCTGGTACCCCTAAATCTCGAAATGGACTCCTGTTATATATAAGGAGGAAGATTCCATTTGGAAACCAAAGGAAACAAATAGGGTTTATAAGCATGGACAGACCCACTCACACTGCTTTGCCTGGGCAGGCTTAGATCCTCTAAGCGGTTTACCAGTACTCGTGTGCAGGTCGGTTTCAGCTCTTCTTCAAGCCCAGATGGGCAGGGGCGTTAGAATACCTCTAGAGCATCCTTTATATATATACCTCTAGAACATCCTCTAAGTTTTCCTCTGCCTCTGTTTTCTCTGTACTCTGTTTGGCAATCTTGAAGTAGGTTCTGTTCAACATGTACTGTGGTTTAGCATTGTTCCAGACTAGCCGGGGTATCTCAACTAGGCCGTAACCTAGCAACAGAACTAGTAGAAACAGACCCCAGGTATTACTGGCAGTAACACCTATCACCTTCAGCTTCTCTCTGCAAAAGAAAATACAGTGAAACTTCAATAACTGGAATACCTTTGGGAGCATGAATATCTGTTTGAGATAAGGATAGTTTGAACTACCGAGGTTTAATCATAGTTCCACGCCATGAGGCATAAAACGTATTACTTTAGGATAGCTTTAGAATCTTCTATAAAATATTGTTGAACTTCAATTATTCAAATAACTTTGGGAGCATAAATATCTGTTTGAGATAAGGATAGTTTGAACTACCGAGGTTTAATCATCGTGCCATGCCACGAGGTATCGTACGTACGAGGACTGTTCAAATATGAATGCAAGTAGAATGTTTTCTCATGCAATAATGCGAAAATCACCTGGAAATAAATATCACAGCGTAGAAAAACATTTTACCTATACATTGATACCAAACCTGTTAAAATCCGTCCACTTTAGCCATGTATATCGTTCGATAAACACTGTCTACTCTTGTATACTAATACAAAACATGGTTGGAAGAAGGTCAGACTACGCCATTGAAATACGGTCCTATATTAAGAATTGTTGTATTCTTGGTATACGGTGCAAAGACATTTTTGATGAAATATGTTCGGTTTATGGGCATAATGAAATGTCTTTTCCGACAGTTTTTCGTTGGTGTAAGAAATTCAGCTGTGGGCTAGGCTCAACAGAAGATGCACCACATGATCGTCGGCCGAAAAGAGCAACATCTGCCAAGATGGTTGCAGAGTGAAAGAAATAGTTGCTACTGATGCACGATACACCACTAGGCAAATAGCTAGTATGGTTGGCATCTCATTACAGAGTTCTCACTAGGATTTTGAAAACAGGAGTTTAAGAATCCATCCATAGAAAAAGTTGGATTCAAATCTGAAAAGTTGGAGTCAAATTTTGAAAAGTTGAAGTTTTACCTAAAAAAAAATGTGTCAATTATGGCTAAATGCGTACGGCTGTAGAGTGTGTCTGTAAGACTCCAAAAGACTTTGGGGCTTGAACGCTTATCCTGCTTAACATGCCAAACTATTTTCTTGCAGTGGAGATCCAGATCAGATGGCTTCCATCTAATCAGGATTTACACTGTCACTCAGATTGTGAATTTGAATGGATAAATTACATTAGGTTTTGAAAGTTAAGAGTGGACTGTAGCTAAATTAATTTATTCATCAGGATAATGGTTGATAAGTTGAGTGTGAGCAGTTAACAGTAGTACAGGCTGTGATCAGGCTGCTCCAACAGGACAAGTCTGTTCAGGTCATTCACTACATCCTAGTACATAAAATGGCATCTGAAACTTTTGGATTCTTACAATATTTTGCATAATGATTAAAGACGTAACACTAACCAAAATTTCCAGTCAAGTCCATTTTGTTTCTTCAAAATAACCAGGATTTGAAGAAATAAGATGGAAAAAAGAACATGACTCGAAAATTTTGACTTTCATTAAAAAAAACAAACAACTTCTGTTGTTTTTATTTGATATCCAGTTTGTCACTAATATCCCCCCACACCCCCCCAAAAAAAAAAACACCAACAGTGCAGGCCCAGATCAGATGCCACAGGTGTCTGTTCAGGACCACTATTAGTAGGCAGTTCAACACTTTACTTAATGCTAATATTCCATGGTTTCTGATAATTAATTTCTTTATTCAATTAGGCTTAGTCGTAACTTCATAAACAATATAAGAACGTGCGACAAACTCCAGTAATTATTTCTTTAATCATTAAAGACGTAAACAAGTACTGGTTACCACCTAGGAAATCCTGCTCGTAATGCGGCAGTAATGTAGGAGAAAAAAAAGAAAAGGATTTATACACTAGATTATCGCATCCTTTAATTATGCCTTCGACATTTTTTTCAACAATCAAATTACCGATAATCCAACTGTGTATACAAGTATCCGGAAACAAATAAATCAATTAATTTAATGTTAATCAGCCACGTGCATCTCACAAACCGAAAATCTGTCCTGTCAATCTTCTAGCCGTGACGCTCTGATTGGCCGAGAGAGCAATACAGACGACTGTCCGAGCTAGGTAATGCTTGAACAAGCCTGGAGGAGACGATTAATGGTAAACTTTTGATCTGTAAGCGGTAGCTAAATTTGGAGATCAATTGGACACCTGCTGTCACCTTTTGATGTGACTGAGGTCATTTTATTCACTATTACGGACGCGTCGGCGAAATAAAATTGGCGTAATTAAGAATCCACGGCAGGAAATTTTAAGCGTACGAAAGCAAAAGCAGGCGTTTCCGAGAACTATGCATTAGGAGCAGCTCATACAATTCTGAAATGGGATTTGAAAATGAGAAAGATCTGTGCTCGATGGATTCCCCATCTGTTGACAGATGAGCAGAAAAAGACAAGCGTTCCTAGCGCCAAGAAGTTGCTAAAAAGTTTCCAAATTACAATGCACTGTCTTTCGCTAATGTCGTCATAGGTGAAGAGACATGGGTTCACTTTTTTGAGCCAAAACGAAAGATTCAGAACAAAATATGGGCAACAAAGTATTGCAAAAGACCGTGCATTGCCAAGCGGACCACGAGTGTCAAGAAGGTAATGTATGCCATATTCTTTTCAAATCAGGGCCCTGCTATTCAGGTTGCTGTGCCTAAAGGCAAATCTGTAAATGCGAAGTTTTACAAGAATAAAGTTCTTCGAAAATTGAAGAAATATTTCAAAGAACGAAGACCCACAACTGGTTTGGCCAATGTCAGATTGCTACATGACAATGCGTCATTGCACAAGGTGTTCATTGTGCAAGACTATGTGAAGCAGGAAAAGGTTGTTCAACTCCCTCGCCCCCCGTATTCCCCTGACCTTGCCTCGTGTGACTTTTTTTTGTTCCCGCGGCTGAAAAAATACCTTTCTGGTCGAAAATTTGTACAGCGCAAACACCTAAATTCTGCAATATTCCAGTGCCTTCATTGTATACCTCGAAAAGACTACCAAACTGCATTCAATGACTGGATCAGAAGACTGAAAGTTTGTATATCTGTTAAAGGGGAATACTTTGAGCGGACAAAATAAATTTTTCATCGAAATCTATCACGGAATCATTTTTATGTGCTTAGTTGCATTCATATTTGAACAGTCCTCGTATCACTTTAGGATAGCTTTAGAATCTTCTATAAAATAAAGTCAAACTTCAATAACTTTAAGATAGCTTTAGAATCTTCTATAAAATATTGTCGAACTTCAATTATTCAAATACCTTTGGGAGCATGAATATCTGTTTGAGATAAGGATAGTTTGAAATACCGAGGTTTAATCATGGTGCAATGCCACGAGGCATAATACGTATCACTTGAGAATATCTTTAGAAACTTCTATAAAATATAGTCAATCTTCAATTACTCAAATACCTTTGGGAGCATATATATCTGTCTGAGATAAGGATAGTTTGAACAACCGAGGTTTAATCATGGTGCCATGCCACGAGGCATAATATGTATCACTTTAGGATGGCTTTAGAATCTTCTATAAAATATATTCAAACTTAAATAACTAGAGTACCTTTTGGACCATGAATATCTGTTCCACGCCATGAGGCATAATACGTATCACTTTAGGATAGCTTTAGAATCTTCTATAAAATAAAGTCAAACTTCAATAACTTTAGGATAGCTTTAGAATCTTCTATAAAATATTGTCGAACTTCAATTATTCAAATACCTTTGGGAGCATGAATATCTGTTTGAGATAAGGATAGTTTGAAATACCGAGGTTTAATCATGGTGCAATGCCATGAGGCATAATACGTATCACTTGAGAATATCTTTAGAAACTTCTATAAAATATAGTCAATCTTCAATTACTCAAATACCTTTGGGAGCATATATATCTGTCTGAGATAAGGATAGTTTGAACAACCGAGGTTTAATCATGGTGCCATGCCACGAGGCATAATATGTATCACTTTAGGATGGCTTTAGAATCTTCTATTTGTTTGTTTGAGTTGAGGTTTAACGTCCCCATCAACACTGTAAAGGTCATTTCGGAGACGTTGCTTCCAATTTTGTGGGACTTTTACCCAACATTGAGATGAAATGACATCTCAAGCCCTGCCGACCAATGAAACCAATTAGAATCTTCTATAAAATATATTCAAACTTAAATAACTAGAGTACCTTTTGGACCATGAATATCTGTTCCACGCCATGAGGCATAATACGTATCACTTTAGGATAGCTTTAGAATCTTCTATAAAATAAAGTCAAACTTCAATAACTTTAGGATAGCTTTAGAATCTTCTATAAAATATTGTCGAACTTCAATTATTCAAATACCTTTGGGAGCATGAATATCTGTTTGAGATAAGGATAGTTTGAACTACCGAGGTTTAATCATGGTGCCATGCCACAAGGTATCGTACGTATCACTTAAGGATAGCTTTAGAATCTTCTATAAAATATAGTCAAACTTCAATAACTTTAGGATATCTTTAGAATCTTCTATAAAATATAGTCGAACTTCAATTACTCAAATACCTTTGGGAGCATGAATATCTGTTTGAGATAGAAAAGTTTGAACTAGAATTTGTTTTTCTACAAAAACACAGATGTCTCCCCCGTTTTTGACTGCTAAGTATAACCTTGACATTGGAGGTATTGAGATGGGTCTTGTGTGCAACACATCATCTAATGAAGATGAACATTTCTGCATAGTAACTTTAAAAATATTCATAGAAAAATAAAAAAGTTATAGGCCGTAAACAAAAAAAGCACCTTTTTACCTTTGACCTCTAAGTATGGCCTTGACCTTTGTGGTACAACACATCGTCTCATGATGGTTAACATTTCTGCCAAGTAATTTCATAATCCATCAAAGAATAAGGAAGTTATTGACTGTCCTTTTTTTTTACCTTTGACCTCTAGGTATAACCTTGACATTGGAGGTATGGAGCTTGGTCTTGCACATGACTCATGGTCCAACTTTCAAGCCTCTAGCTCCAACAGTTTTTGAGATATTTTGCTGACAAGATTTTATTAAAAAAATTTCAAAGGGCAATAACTCTTGAAAGGGGCATAATCCGGATGAGAAAAAAATACGTGTCAGCTTATTTTCCATTAGGAATGCATATATGAAATTTCAAAACCATAACATACACAGTTCTAAAGTTATGCTATGCATCACTTTTAGGATTCATTACAATGGGCACAAATTACCAAAATGACAAAGGGCCATAACTCGTACAGTATTTTTCGGAATTTTGTCAAAAGTTAATCAGTTCATATACTCATCACCACCAATATACTCAACAACTTTCAAGGCTCTAGCTCCAATAGTGTTAGAGATATTTTGCTGACAAGATTTTATTAAAAAAATTTCAAAGGGCAATAACTCTTGAAAGGGGCATAATCCGGACGAGAAAAAAAATACGCGTCAGCTAATTTTTCATGAGGAACCCATATATGAAATTTCAAAACCCTAGCATACATGGTTCTAAAGTTATGCTATGCATCACTTTTAGCATACATTACAATGGGCACAAATTACCAAAATGACAAAGGGCCATAACTCACAAAGTATTTTTTGGAATTTTGTCAGAAGTTAATCAGTTCATCTACTCATCACCACCAATATATTCACCAACTTTCAAGCCTCTAGCTCCAATAGTTTTTGAGATATCTTGCTGACAAGATTTTATTAAAAAAATTCAAAGGGCAATAACTCTTGTAAGGGGCATAATCCTGACGAGAAAAAAAATACGCGTCAGCTTATTTTCCATCAGAAAAGCATATATGAAATTTCAAAATTATAGCATACACCGTTCTAAAGTTATGCTATGCATCACTTTTAGCATACATTACAATGGGCACAAATTACCAAAATGACAAAGGGCCATAACTCACAAAGTATTTTTTGGAATTTTGTCAGAAGTTAATCAGTTCATCTACTCATCACCACCAATATATTCACCAACTTTCAAGCCTCTAGCTCCAATAGTTTTTGAGATATCTTGCTGACAAGATTTTATTAAAAAAAATTCAAAGGGCAATAACTCTTGTAAGGGGCATAATCCTGACGAGAAAAAAAATACGCGTCAGCTTATTTTCCATCAGAAAAGCATATATGAAATTTCAAAATTATAGCATACACCGTTCTAAAGTTATGCTATGCATCACTTTTAGCATACATTACAATGGGCACAAATTACCAAAATGACAAAGGGCCATAACTCACAAAGTATTTTTTGGAATTTTGTCATAAGTTAATCAGTTCATCTACTCATCACCAACAATCTATTCACCAACTTTCAAGGCTCTAGCTCCAATAGTTTTTGAGATATCTTGCTGACCTCCAATAGTTTTTGAAATATCTTGCTGACAAGATTTTATTAAAAAAATTTCAAAGGGCAATAACTCTTGAAAGGGGCATATTCCGGACAAGAAAAAAAATACACGTCAGCTAATTTTCCATGAGGAATCCATATATGAAATTTCAAAACCCTAGCATACATGGTTCTAAAGTTATGCTATGCATCACTTTTGGCATACATTACAATGGGCACAAATTACCAAAATGACAAAGGGCCATAACTCACAAAGTATTTTTCGGAATTTTGTCAAAAGTTAATCAGTTCATCTACTCATCACCATCAATATAATCACCAATTTTCAAGACTCTAGCTCCAATAGTTTTTGAGATATCTTGCTGACAAGATTTTATTAAAAAAAAAAATCAAAGGGCAATAACTCTTGAAGGGGGCATAATCCAGACGAGAAAAAAAATACGCGTCAGCTAATTTTCTATGAGGAATCCATATATGAAATTTCAAAACCCTAGCATACACGGTTCTTTAGTTATGCTATGCATCAAAAGCGTAATGGAGGAACGAACGGACGAACGAACCAGAACCAATATGCCCCTCAAACTTTTTCAAAGTTGGGGGCATAATAAGGAAGTTATTGACAGAACACAAAAAAGGCCCTTTTTTTACCTTTAACCTCTATGTATGACCTTGACCTTTCAGGTATTAAACTGCGTCATGCGTGCAACACATCATCTCATGGTGGTTAACATTTCTGCCTAGCAATTTCAAAATCCATCTAAAAATAAGAAAGTTATTGACCGAACACGAAAAAAGGCCCCTTTTTAACCTTTGACCTCTATGTATGACCTTGACATTTTAGGTACCAAACTGAATCATGCATGCAACACATCGTCCCATGATAGTTAACATGTTTGCCAAGTAACTTCAAATTCTATTTAAAAATATGCAAGTTATTGACAAAACCCGAAAAAAGGCCCCTTTTTTTACCTTTGACCTCTAAGTATGACCTTGACCTTTGAGGTACCAAACTGGGTCATGCGCGCAACACATCGCCTTATATTGGTTCACATTTCTGCCATGTGATTTCAAAATCCATCTCAAAATAAGAAAGTTATTGACCAAATACGAAAAAAAGGCCCACTTTTTGACCTTTGACCTCTAAGTATGACCTTGACCTTTGAGGTACCGACCTGCCTCATGTGTACCACACATTGTCTCATGATTGTTAATAATTATGCCAAGTAATTTTAAAATCCATCTCAAAATTAGAAAGTTATTGACCAAATACGAAAAAAAAGGCCCCTTTTTTTACCTTTGACCTCTAAGTATGACCTTGACCTTTGAGGAACAGACCTGCCTCATGCGCATCACACATCGTCTTATGGTTGTTAATAATTATGCCAAGTAATTTTAAAATCCATCTCAAAATAAGAAAGTTATTGACCAAATACGAAAAAAAGGCCCCTTTTTTGACCTTTGACCTCTAAGTATTACCTTGACCTTTGAGGTACGGACCTGCCTCATGCGCACCACACATCGTCTTATGGTTGTTAATAATTATGCCAAGTAATTTTAAAATCCATCTCAAAATAAGAAGTTATTGACCAAATACGAAAAAAAGGCCCTTTTTTGACCTTTGACCTCTAAGTATGACCTTGACCTTTGAGGTACCGACCTGCCTCATGCGCACCACACATCGTCTTATGGTTGTTAATATTTCTGCCGAGTAATTTTAAAATCCATCAAAAAATAAGAAAGTTATTGACCGGACACGATTTGCCCATACATATATACATACCAACAAACTTCCAAGGGAGATAATTCAAAAAGTATAAATGCGAGAGTTATGGTTCTTGCGCACTGCACGTCGTCTAATGCTGATTAATATTTATACGAAGTTTCGTGACGATAGCTCTAACGGTTTTCAAGTTACAGAGCTGACACGAAAGTGTGACAGACGGACAGACGGACAGACAGACAGACAGACGGCCGGGGGAAAAACAATATGTCTCTCCGAAAAAAAATTTTTCGGGGGAGACATAATTACCAAGGTTTAATCATGGTGCCATGCCACAAGGTATCGTACGTATCACTTAAGGATAGCTTTAGAATCTTCTATAAAATATAGTCAAACTTCAATAACTTTAGGATATCTTTAGAATCTTCTATAAAATACAGTCGAACTTCAATTACTCAAATACCTTTGGGAACATGAATATCTGTTTGAGATAAGGATAGTTTGAACTACCAAGGTTTAATCATAGTGCCAGGCCATGAGGCAGGTTATGTATCACTTTAATATATCTTTAGAATCTTCTGTGAAAAGTATATTGTGTGTACTTATAAGAATCGCCTCATTGAGGCGATTCTAATGAGTACACACAATATATCTTTTAAGAATAAAATCACAAAAACTCATTAATAATAGATACTGGAGCTATTTGATGAATCCTCTGGAGACTTAACAGCGAGTCATTACGAAAACACGCCCATACAAATACATTGCAAATTTTACCGTCGAAAAATGCAATATTTAAGACGAAAAATTGTGATATTTTTCTTATTTCTGCTCAAAATATAGATTGTGGGTACACGTTAGAACCACCTCATTGAGGCGGTTCTATTGAGTACCCACAATCTATATTTTAGAGCAGAAATAATTTTCTTATTTCTGCTCTAAAATATAGAAATAATTTTCTTATTTCTGCTCTAAAATATAGATTGTAGGCACACATTAGAACTGCCTCAATGAGGTGGTTCTAACATGTACCCACAATCTATATTTTAGAGCAGAAATAAGACAAATAAGGTTTTCCCCTGTAAACCCCAGTTTTACTATATAAAAGTGGGGTTAAAGGGGATGAACATTATATAGGTGTGTTTTCTTGATGTCAAACTAGCCATGGTAAACGAGTCATCTATGTTCGAGGTATTGAAGTTCCACTGTAGTATTACTTACCTGGACTCCTCCACAGTTATATGTTGGACAAGTCCATCTGTCATTTTATGTTGGACAAGTCCATCTGTCATTTTATGTTGGACATGTCCATCTGTCATTTTATGTTGGACATGTCCATCTGTCATTTCAGGTGAGTCAGGACTATTTTTTTTTCATTTTTATTCTATTTTTTGACAGAAAATCCTGTTAGCAAACTGTATAGACCCTGTACAGACACTATTGGAATGAATTTCATTTTTGGGGAAGTTCATTTTTGGGAATTTCATTTTTGGGGATTGTAAACTCTGGCAAATCACTCACAAACTTAGCATGAAGCCCTCTTGCTTAATGCCAAGTTTGTGGGTGATTCCCAAAGTTTACAAAATCGATGGCGAATCAAGATCGACGTGTAAACTCTGGCTAATCACTCACAAATTTAGCATGAAGCCAGAGTTTTCTCCATTCAATGGGTTGAACTAAACAAGAGGCCCATGGGCCACAATGCTCACCAGAACTCAGGCGGACACTGCCCACTGGCAGCCATGTATGGTTTCAGGTTTTAATTTATTGATTATAAAGTCTCCCAAACAAACCCCCATTTCAAAATGAGCACCCATGTGGACTCTGTATCTGAAATATTAGGCCTATTATGAGGAGGAAGGATGAGACATGGACCCAACAGAGCTCTGAATGGTATCACTGAATCCATCTTATCATAAGGCACATGAATATATATGGTTTAGGGGTTGGGATGTGTACTGTTCCTGAGATATAAGGCCTTTTAAGCTGCGAAGGGGTTGGAGCATAGCCCTGGCAGACCCCAGGAAAGCCAAGATTGTTGTCGCTGAATGTGTCTTATAATAAGAACCAAGAAAATTTATTGTTTAGGGGTGGGGATATGAACAGTTTCCAAGATATGAGGCCCTCTTATGAAATGATGAGGAGAGGAATGGCCCCTGTGGACTGAATGTGTCTAATCATAAGAAACAAGAATATATATGATTATGAGGTGGGGATCTTAATGGTGTCTGAGATATATGGCCTTTTATGAAGTAAAGGCGTGGGCCATGGCATCAGCATGTTGCCCTAGCACATAGACGCATTGATGTGAGTGAATGAGTCTTATTATAGGGAACACAAATATACATATTTTAGGGGTGGGGATCTGAACAGTTTCTGAGATATATTGCATTTTATGAAGTGGAAGGGTGGGGCATAGCCCCAGCACACCCCCAGAGACCCCTAGGTTGGTCTCACTGAATGCGTCTCATCATAAGGAACAAGAATATATATAGTTTAGGGTTGGGGGTTCTGAATGGTTTCCGAGATATTAAGCCTTTTACGAAGTAGAGGGGGTTGGGCATGGCCCGGGCACATCCCAGAGGACCCCCATGTTGGTTTCAATGAATGCGTCTTATCATATGAAACAAGAATACACTGCAAACTCGTTATAACGCGGGTGGTGGGGTCCAAGAACCCCAACCGCGTTAGTGGTGATCACCGCGTTATAAATTTGGGGGCACCGACAAACGTCATATCGTCGTCGAGCAATGTGTACCCCACCCACCAACAGTATGAAATTTCATAATGTTAATTTCAGTGTATTATTTGTTGAAAAAAGAAAGATCAATAAAAAGTGTTCTAATATTACTGGTTGTTTATCTTTTTAATCCCATTTATTATCCTTGTCAGACATATGAATCATAATCCCCTATTCACCTTAAGTGTGTAACGGTCCATATGAATGACACTGCTAATGTGTATTATTGGTTTTTTTATCTGTACTATTGTGTATTGGAGATTTGGCCGTGACGTTTAGTGCACCGACTTATTTTCAAGGTTAAGCAATGACAGGTCACAAAAAACACAGGTAAGGTGACCGCTGGGCAATTATTTTTTTTTTTATCATTTTTCGCGCCCAAACAGAGCAATGCAGACGCTGTTTTCATCTGTGCATCTGCATGTGGTAAATCCGTGGGGCCGTTTCTTGCGGGGAAATCATTATAACGCTGTTGGTCTGTCGCTCCATTTTTTAGCTTTTGTCCGCCAGTTTTGAAAATGGTCATTTTTTTCCCATTTTTCCGCCGAACTCGGCAGTCAAAATACCATCAGCCAAGACAATGCCTGTATTCTCGCTTATTTACTCAAGTTGTCAATACTATTAAACTGTGAATACTCGCCTATGGCTTATTGATAAGACGGCAATTAACTGTGTGGTAAGGTGTGAAAACTAGGTAATCAAGGTATTTGTACCAGTTTGTCTCAATTAATCCCTTTGTAATTGTCACTTGCAGACGGTAAACAGGTAGATTTAGTGCAGTGGACCGTTAATCCACTTGATTGACTGAAATTATTACCGCTATTTTTTTTCACAGGTTTGAAACCAATACACAATAGTTTTTACCATAATTCATGGGACAAAAAGTGTTTTTTTTGCCTTAAATTATGAAAAAAAAACGGGAGCCATGGAACACCCGCGTTATACTGATTTCCACGCTTAAACGATCAGCGCTATAACGAGGTTGCAGTGTATATATGGTTTTTGGATGGGGATCTGAATGGTTTCTGAGACGTATCACCTTTTATGAAGTGGAAGGGTGGGGAACAGCCCCCATGCGGCCCGGGAGACCCTTAGATTGGTATCACTGAATGCGTCTTATCATACGGAACAAGAATTTATATGCTTTAGGGGTGGGGATCTGAACGGTTTCTGAGATATTGGGCTTTTACTAAGTGCAAGGGGTGGGGCATATCCTTGGCACATCCTAGGGGACCCCCAGATTGGTGTCACTGAATGCGTCTTTTCATAAGAAACAAGAATATACATGGTTTTGGGGTGGGGGTCTGAAGGGTTTCCGAGATATATCACCTTTTATGAAGTGGAGGGGTCGGGCATAGCCCCCGTGCGGCAAGGGAGACCCTAAGGTTGGTATCACTGAATGGTTCTTGTCATAAGGAACAAGAATTTAAATGGTTTAGGGGTGGGGATCTGAACGGTTTCTGAGATATTCAGCCTTTTACGAAGTGGAGGGGGTGGGGCATAAGCCCCGCCACATCCTAGGGGACCCTCAGATTGGTGTCACTGTATGCGTCTTATCATAAGAAACAAGAATATATATAGTTTAGGGGTGGGGATCTGAATGGTTTCTGAGATATATGGCATTTATGAAGTGAAAGGGTGGGGCATGGCCCCAGCGCACCCCAGAGAGACCCCGATGTTGGTATCACTGAATGTGTCTTATCATAAGGAACAAGAATATATATGGTTTAGGGGTGGGGATCTCAATGGTTTCTGAGATAAATGGCATTTTATGAAGTGGAGGGGGTGGGGCATGTCCCCGGCACATCCCGGGGGGACCCCAAGGTTGGTGTCACTTAATGCATCTTAGCATAAGGAACAAGAATATATATAGTTTAGGGGTGGGGATCTGAATGGTTTCTGAGATAAATGGCATTTTATGAAATAGAGGTGGCAGGGCATGTCCCCGGCACATCCCTGGGGACCCCCAGGTTGGTGTCACTTAATGCATCTTATCATAAGGAACAAGAATATATATGGTTTAGGGGTTGGGATCTGTAAGGTTTCTGAGATATAAGGCATTTTATGAAGTGGAGGGGGCAGTGCATGGCCCCGGCACAACCTAGGGGACCCCCAGGTTGACATAAAAGCATATGGCTGAGAGAAGTTTACTCAAGGAACATGTTTATGTAAGTTTTGTAAAAATATCTGCAATGACTTGGCAGTAAATGCCATTTTTCAGTTTTCCCAATTATAAGTCAATGGAAACTCTAAGTTGCCATAGCAACAAAACTAAAAGGCCAAATTTCATAAAAAAAACACAATACCCGTAAAGGCAAATATGGTGAATATTTTCATAAAGTCTCAGCCTCCTAGAGCATATGGTTTCTGAGGAGATGATTTTTTAAGGTTTTTTTTTCTATTTTTTGCATTTTGGTTTCCATGGCAACCATTAAAATTGAGCAGTAGGCCTAAAATCATATGGTAGATACTAGATTGCTTAAGGAACATTTCTATGAAAGTTTTGTTCCAATATCTGCAAAGGCTTGGCAGTTAATGCCATTTTTCAATTTTCCCCATTATAAGTCTATGGGAGCTCTAAGTTGCTATAGCAACCAAACTAATGGGCCAATTTTCATAAAAACACAAACTTTCAATCCCCCAGCCCAAGGATGCTACAGATGAAATTTGGACTCAATCGGCCCAGTGGCTTCAGAGGAGATGTCGTTTGAAAATGTTAACGCCAGACGACGACGACAACGACGGACAACTGCCTATCCTATAAGCTCCCCCGGAGCCTTTGGCTCTGGTGAGCTAAAAAAGTCATCTTACGCATCAATATGTAGGTCAGGCCGGGCAGCAACGTAAATAAGACAAACTCCAAAGATGAGAAAGTATGTTCCATAGTATAGAGCATTCTCAAACAGTGCTGATTTTATCTTGCTTAACACGGTGAAGTCACCAGCTCTTGAGTATGATTGCATCATCGGTAGCAGTAGCCTGAAATAAACATGTATTGCAATGAAGTACAGCTTGAAATATTAACCCACTGTATGTTGGACTCTTCCATTGCTATATGTTGGACCAGTCCATTTGTCATATAAGGGGTGTCTGGCCTACTTTTTTTTTCATTTTTATTCTATTTTTGATGGAAAATTCTGTTAGCAAATAGCGCAGGCCCTGATCAGATGCCGCATTCTGATCTAGGTCTGCACTGTTTGCCAAGGTACCCCTTTTGGGGCTTTCCGCATGCAATGGGTTAATAGCGGACAGGAGGCTATGCGTCAAGCAATTACACACCCTTGCGACATAGTGTATTTTTTCACATCTCCAAAATGGCTACTTTTCTGATGAAAATCTATGATATTTTTCTTATTTATACTGCAAACATAGGTTGTGAGTGCTCTTTAGAACCGCCTCATTGAGGCGGTTCTAAAGAGTACCCACAACCTATGTCTTTCAATGAGGCGGTTCTAAAGAGCACTCACAACCTATGTCTTTAAGAAGAAATAAGGAAAAATAATGTCTACCTCTGTAAATCCCAGTTTTTTTCTATATGAAGTGGGGTTTAGTGGGTGTTCATTTCACAGACTTGTTAACATGATGTCTGGATCTTTTTGGATTTGACAGGAAAGGACACAGCTTCACAGGACGACACTCTTTGAAAAAATAATAACAAATTGTCTTTTATCACTAAGGGCTTACTATTAAAGGAAGGATTTTTTCCCTTTAACAGTAGGCTCCCACATTCAAATACCGTAAACATCCTAAAAATTTGGACATCTTGAGGACTTGCTGTAATTCTCCTAAACTTTTAACAAATTTGTTTCATAATCCAGCAAGGAGTCCAACAGCTAGAATGACAAAGAGTGTAGACCCTGATAAGACTGCTCCTTCAGGAGCAGTCTGATCTGGGTCTGAACTATTTGCTTAGGCCTATCTGTCCCAATACTAAGGATCATTACTATAGTCTCAGTGTACTGAATTGTAAAACATTTTCTTGTAAAAAAAAAGTGAAAAATATGGCAGTCATATCCATTCCCCTTAGTGCCTGCTTCCTTTTACTTTCATATTCCAGCCACCTACCTTTGAACTTAATGAATATGCTTAGATCATAGAGGCATATGTCCGAACTAATTCTCCACTATGTGCACATCAAAATGGCAAAATACAGGAACTAAACGGAAAGTCACAAAAGTTGCCTTTATTTTGTTTATTTGTTTGTATTTGAGATTAACAGCCCAGTCAACACAATTTAGGTCATTTTTGAGCCAGTCAGTTTACCTGTCTACACTTTTCCTGGACAGGCTTATACGTAAGCTGTTAACCAGTACAGTACACATTCTTTTGCCAGAAACTGACAACTGCACCCCCTCCCCTTTACGGCCCCCGCCCATAGGGGCTTGAAGAAATATATGGGCTGCATGATGCTTCCACGCAGAGCTGAATCCGGCCCGCACACTAGTACTGGTAAGCCGCTTAGAGGATCTAAGCCTGTCCAGGAACTGCGGTGCGAGGCGGACCGTCGATGCTTATAAACCCTATTGGTTTTATTGGGTGACAGGGCTTGAGATGTCATTTCATCTCAATGTCGGATAAAAGTCCACAAAATTGGAAGCAACGTCTCCAAAATGACCTTTACAGTGTTGACGGGGACGTTAAACTTCCAATCAAACAAAAAACAAAGACAACTGCCCTTCCTGAATAAGCGAACAGGAGAGAATGACCTTAGAAAAGATTTCATGACCAATCAACGCCAAACAGTTTTGCTGACCCTTGCAGGGATCGAACCTACATTCTCCTGATTGCCAGTCAGAGGTGCATCTGACTGAGCTAAAAAGGCCAGCTTTATTTTGTAGAGGAGGGATAAATACATAGAGGATCTTACATGAGTGTTCATGTATTATTGAATTTATTAAATGAGTTGAGGAAAAGGGATAAAATGTGAGGCTTTTACATGAGCATGAATGCAAGATTCTATTGATCATATGACATCTTGAGATGTCATTTCATCTCAATGTCGGGTAAAAGTCCCACAAAATTGGAAGCAACGTCTCCAAAATGACCTTTACAGTGTTGACGGGGACGTTAAACCCAAAATCAAACAAACAAACAATTTAAAACGCATTTTATTCACGACTGTTTAACAAAAATGTCAATACTCCGGCATTAGTAAATGCAATGTTGCTAAGGACGTCGTACATGTAACGTTACGGGGCGTATCTAGCTAATTTGCATATTAAATCCACTAGTGGATTATCAAATTTATTACATGGCGTTATTAATTGATTATCCTATATTACACAAGGTCAACCAATATTCAAAAATTATAAATCATGTTTTTAATTGCGTCAATTAATAAAATTGTCATTAATCAAGTAATTTCGTATTGACACAGATACAGGTCCTCGGTCAGCTGTATTGGCCTCCGCCTTCGGCCTCGTGCCAATACAGCAGACCTCGGACCTGTACCTGGGCCAATACTAAATTACTTGATTAATAACATTATATTATAACATTCTCAGATGTGATGTCGTATGATAAATGTAAGTATAATTCTGAGGATATCTTTTCTTATTTCTCCATCAAACCATATGTTGTGGGTACTTGTTAGAATCGTCTTGATAACAAGTACCCACAACATGTATTTCTAACATCATATAAAGACAATTATCTCTTGATTATTCTCATTACACCTCAGTCCCTTTAGTACTCTACTCATTATAATAACACAGCCAGGTCTTGTCTCCCAAATGGTCATTTTACTATTATTTCTATATAATAATAACCCTTTATAACATGGTTCACTTATAAGACAGTCCTGTTCTATGCATCCCAAATATAGCATTATCAAGAGACTGCCCTGGACTTCTAATTATATTATGATAACATAATTATCCAGGTGACATAGTGCATTCTTTCATATCCCAAAATAGCTATTTTTCCGATGAAAATTTGTTTGATAATTTTCTGATTCAAACTCAAAACATAGGTTGTGAGTACTCTTTAGAACCTCCTCATTGAGGCAGTCCTATGTTTTGGAGCAGAAAAAAGCAAAATAGTGTTATCCCTTTTATATTTGTTTGTATGATTGTTTGTTTTGGAGATTAATGGCCCAGTCAACACTATATAGGTCATTTTTGAGTTGGTCAGTTTACCTATCTACACTTTTCCTGGGCAGGCTTATACCCAAGCGGTTAACCAGTACAGTCCACATTCTTTTGCCTGAAACTCACAACTGCCCTTCTTGAATCAGTGGAAGGGAGAGAATGACCGCAGAAAAGATTTCATGATCAATCTGCACGAAAGAATGTAGCCGACGACGGCAGGTAAGGAACCTGTGTCCTCCTGATCACCAGTCGGACTTACATAATTTTCTCTTTATAAAATGGGCTTAAAGGGGAGGGGTGTTCATTTCACAGACCTGTTAACGTGATGATCAGGGGCCAGTTGTTCAAACTAACGACGTTGTTAGTTAACAAATTGTTAAAACTTTGATCATTAAATATGGCAAATATGCTAAAATTTTTGCTGAAAAAAAAAACGTGAGCAGCTTTTGCATATGCAAAAGCTGCTCACATTTTTTCAGCAAAAATAACAAAATTTTACATATTAAACTTGCTAGAACAGTTAACAATATGACCACTAACGAGCTCTTTAAGCTAACGATGCTTTAAACAACTCGGCTCTGGAGTTAAGCCCCTTGATGGGTTCAACGTCTTACCAAGTTAGGAACTGTGATGTCCAGTATACTACATGCCATAATGCAGGTAACACATGATCTGGTACATAACTCACAGGTTCTTCACACCTGTCCTCTATGGTCGACCGTAAACTCAGGTGGCTACTGATATTCTGTTTAGTCGTTGTCGTGGAGATATTGGTGGTGTTTGGTGGTGAGGGTGTGGACACAGTAGTTGGTGCACCGCCACCTTGTTTGTCATGAACACACTGTTTGTAGAATGTCTGAAAAATATGACACCTTATTTGCATTATCTGCTGGTTCCTTGTCTGAAGGTCATCACTGTTGGAAAAACAGGTAACCAGATCCCCTTGACCTTGAAAGGTCAGCAGGGTCTGGTTACCTGTTTTTCGAATATTGACAATGTGCAAGCTGGGAGCCAGCAAATAATGCAAATATGGTGAATATAACACTGGATATCACATTGTTTAACCCAGAGTATACTAGTGGACTCTTCCATTGCTAATGTTGGACAAGTCCATTTATCATATATGGGGTGTCAGGCCTATTTTTTCGTTTTATTCTGTTTTTGACAGAAATTCTGTTAGCAAATAAACCAGGACCTGATCAAACGCCGCGGCGTCTGATCTGGGCCTGCACTGTTTGCCAAGGTACCCCTTTAGGGGCTTCCCGCATGCAATGGGTTAAAAATGGATTCCAAAAATGTTCACAGAAAATGGCCATTTTTCTGTGTACCGGTATTTGTTTGTTTTTGAGTTTAACAGCCCAGTCAACTTGTCTATTTAGGTAATATTGACCCGGTCAGTTTACCTAATCACACTTCCTGGACAGGTTTATATACATAAGTATTTAACAGTACTGTGCCCATTCTTTCGCCAGAAACTGACAAATGCCCTTCTTAAATCAGCAAAAAGGAAAGAATGACCGTAGAAAAAAATTCATAATCCATCTCCACAAAAGAATAATACTTCTTTTATATAGTAAAACTGGAGTTTACAGGGTAAACAAAACAGCAGAAATTTGAAAAATATCAGATTTTTTTATCTGAAACTTTTCAATCTTTGCTGGTAACTTTTTCAATATATTTGTATAGGAGTGTTTTCCTAAAGCTTTTGCTTGGATACAACATGATACGAATATGCTAAGTAAATAAATTGTGTGGTTGATCAAAAACATATGCATATGTTTATGAATCAACTAGAAATGCGTCCATAGGACAAGGATGCCCCCACCTGAAAATATGTCTATGTTTTTGTCCCTGTTTAAGTTTTGGACCCTTTTTTCATATTTGACCTCTAAGTATGACCTTGACCTTGGAGGTAAGGACCTTGGTTTTGTGTGAGGCAGATTGCCTCATGATGGCCAACATTTCTGCCAAGTAATTTCAAAATCCATCCAGAGATAAGAAAGTTATTGACTGCATTTAAGTTTCAGACCATTTTCTTTTACCTTTGACCTCTAAGTATGACCTTGACCTCAGATGTATGGATCTGGGTTTGCACGCCACACATCCTCTCATGATGATTAACATTTCTTCAAAGTAATTTCAAAATCCATCCAAAATAAATAAGTTATTGACTGCGTTTAAGTTTTGGACCCTTTTTTTGACCTTTGAACTCTAAGTATGACCTTGACCTTGGAGGTACGGACCTGAGTTTTGCATGTGACACGTCTTCTCATGATGGTTAACATTTCTGCTGAGTAATTTTAAAATCCATCCAGAAATAAGGAAGTTATTGACTGTGTTTAAGGTTCGGATGCAGGGACGGACGGATGAACAGACGGACAAGGGCAACGCTATATGCCCTTTCCACCATGTTTCGAATGGCGGGGGCATAATAAAACTGCCGGGATCTTAACATTATTGTACCATATACATGGTTTAACAGTACTGGGAGAAGCCCCTGTGGTGTAGTGGTTATGCTACTCGCTTGATAAACCAGGGATTGCAGGATCGATCCCGGGCTTCTCAGACTTTCAGATGAGTCTTTAAAACAAGGTCCCGTCTCCATATGACCTTAGCTGTTGGTGGGACGTAAAATTGAAACACACACACATTAACAGTACTGGAAGCTTCTTTGCAAAAGGTATACACTACCATATTTCCCCTATAAGAATCTTATATGGGTGTGAGGGGTGGATGGAAAAATCCGTCCCGAGGGTCACTGTCCGGCATCATGAGGCTTGCCTCATGATGCCGGACAGTGATCCCGAGGGACGGATTTTTCTATCCACCCCTCACACCCATATAAGATTCTTTTTCTTGCATACCTTCCATTTCTATTGCGAATTTTGAATGCTGTTGTCACTTCGGTTACCGACGTCCGCCATTTTGTGATGACACAACAGGAATGTTTATTGACCTCACGCATAACGCCGCCGCGCATGAGGTTGTAATCACCCAGTGCATTTATCAAACACGCGATTATATTCGATTTGGGGATGGAACACCAGGGTCAGAATATAAATTTCTATCCCAGGGTAAAGCCACGGATTTTCTTGTCTAGTGTACAAGAATAAATTTTCCAGCAACTCAAATCCTTACCATACTTGTTCTAAAATTTGAATAAGTACAATTTACTACCCAATCTCGTGTCTTAGAATAGTGAGATGAGTGGCAAACAGCGTAGACCCTGATGAGATGCAACATAGTGCTGCATCTTATCTGGTCTACACTGTTTGCTCAGGCCTGTCTGTTCGAATACATATGGTTACTAGAATTGTGCAGTCAATGGCATGCCATCGCATATCCCCACTCTTCGATTTCATTTGATATGTTACACGTTTGAAATGTTCTGACAGCTTTGATTTTCAATCCCACCCTGGGCCCCTGCCCCTGCCTCCACCCCCAGGTGTGGGATAAAAATTTTAAAAACATCAGGCACTCCAAATCCCAAAGATCTATCAGTTCCCAAGGTCTAGGAGGAGTTATCCACATCTCGAACAAATCTCATGGTCCCGATTCCCGAAGATATTCAGGTCAAGTTCGACTGTACTATTATCTAGTATTGGTAACAGCTTGACAAACAAGAGCTGACACAAATTTTTAGTAGTAAATAGGGTGGCTAATCAGAGCTGAAAAGATAATCTATTATCAGTCCTGTCATTGCGATCGATAATCGATTAGTAATCGCTAAGGTTTTTGTCATAATTTTACCTGTTTGGCTTTCTGTCTGAGCATGACTCTTACAATATGTTGCACTTTACCATATGTACATTTGAACAGACAGGCCTGAGCAAACAGTGTAGACCCTGATGAGATGCCGCATAATGCGGCGTCTCATCAGGGTCTGCACCGTTTGCCACTCATCCAGCTAATTTAGGCATAACGTTTGGCAGTAAATTGTTCCTATCAAGTAATCGATTAAAAGCAAATCAGAAATGATAATCATTTTTGTGGAATTTATTGATCTATTAATCGATTATACGATTAATCGTGTCAGCCTTAGTAGTATATTTACTAATAGCTACAATCAGATAGGAGAAACCAGGCTAATTAAGCGATTCGAGTGATTTTCTTTATTTCTTAATGAAGCATATGTTGAGGGTAGTAGTCAGAATTTTCTATATTTCCTCAGTGAGGCCATTCTAACAAGTACTCACAACATATGGGCCCCGTCAAGCGATTTTTGTACTTGTCGCCTATGCGAGCAGCGGAGGTTCTGGCGAGCCTGCGCATCCGCGCAGTCTCGCCAGAACCTTCGCTGCTTGCTCAT
This sequence comes from Lucinisca nassula, assembly GCA_963580285.1. Lineage (NCBI taxonomy): Eukaryota > Metazoa > Mollusca > Bivalvia > Lucinida > Lucinidae > Lucinisca > Lucinisca nassula. The sequence goes on from OY757014.1 coordinate 142,479,223, forward strand.
AAAAGCAGTGAATCAAGTGGAACCTTCAGACAGAAAGCCATATCCCTGGCCCCTCTGAATGGCTGGGCATGCGCACTAAAAATTTGTCATGACCGAATGCTCGAAGATACAAATTCGCTTGGCGGGGCTCATATGTTTTTACCCTTATCCTGCTAAATATGACATCCCATACCTTTGCAAACAGTTTAGATCCAGATCAGATGGCTTCTGAAGAAGCCATCTGATCAGGATCTACACTGTTTGTCATGCAGTTTGTTGGAAATAATATAGACTCTGATCAGACTTGGTCTGCACTGTTTGCTTAGGCCTATCTGTCCTAACTAGAACTTGTTTTTCTACAAAACACAGATGTCTCCCCCGTTTTTGACCTCTAAGTATAACCTTGACATTGGAGGTATTGAGCCGGGTCTTGTGTGCAACACATCATCTAATGAAGATAAACATTTCTGCAAAGTAACTTTAAAAATGTTCAAAAAATTTCAAAGGGGAATAACTCTTGAAAGGGGCATAATCCGGATGAGAAAAAAAATATGCGTCAGCTTATTTTCCATTAGGAATGCATATATGAAATTTCAAAACCATAGCATACACAGTTCTAAAGTTATGCTATGCATCCCTTTTAGCATTCATTACAATGGGCACAAATTACCAAAATGACAAAGGGCCATAACTCATAAAGTATTTTTCGGAATTTTGTCAAAAGTTAATCAGTTCATATACTCATCACCATCAATATACTCAACAACTTTCAAGTCTCTAGCTCCAATAGTGTTTGAGAAATTTTGCTGACAAGATTTTATTGAAAAAATTTCAAAGGGCAATAACTCTTGAAAGGGGCATAATCCAGACGAGAAAAAAAATACGAGTCAGCTAATTTTCCATGAGGAATCCATATATGAAATTTCAAAACCCTAGCATACACGGTTCTAAAGTTATGCTATGCATCACTTTTAGCATACATTACAATGGGCACAAATTACCAAAATGACAAAGGGCCATAACTCACAAAGTATTTTTCAGAATTTTGTCAAAAGTTAAACAGTTCATCTACTCATCACCACCAATATATTCACCAATTTTCAAGGCTCTAGCTCCAATAGTTTTTGAGATATCTTGCTGACAAGATTTTATTAAAAAAATTTCAAAGGGCAATAACTCTTGAAAGGGGCATAATCCGGACAAGAAAAAAAATACGCGTCAGCTAATTTTCCATGAGAAATCCATATTTGAAATTTCAAAACCCTAGCATACACGGTTCTAAAGTTATGCTATGCATCACTTTTAGCATACATTACAATGGGCACAAATTACTAAAATGACAAAGGGCCGTAACTCACAAATTATTTTTCGGAATTTTGTCAAAAGTTAATCAATACATCTACTCATCACCACCAATATATTCACCAACTTTCAAGGCTCTAGCTCCAATAGTTTTTGAGATATCTTGCTGACAAGATTTTATTAAAAAAATTTCAAAGGGCAATAACTCTTGAAGGGGGCATAATCTGGTATAGAAAAAAAATACGCGTCAGCTAATTTTCCATGAGGAATCCATATATGAAATTTCAAAACCCTAGCATACACGGTTCTTTAGTTATGCTATGCATCAAAAGCGTAACGGACAGACGAACGGACAAACGAACCAGAACCAATATGCCCCTCCAACTTTTTCAAAGTTGGAGGCATAAAAAGGCCCCTTTTTGTTCTTTGACCTCTTAGTACGACCTTGACATTTGAGGTACCAACTTGGGTCATGCACGCAACACATCGTCTTATGGTGGTTAACATTTCTGCCAAATAATTTCAAAATCCATCTAAAAATAAGAATGTTATTGACAGAACACAAAAAAAGGCCCCTTTTTGACCTTTTACCTCTATGTATGACCTTGACCTTTCAGGTACCAAACTGGGTCATGCGTGCAACACATCATCTCATGGTGTTTAACATTTCTGCCAAGCAATTTCAAAATCCATCTAAAAATAAGAAAGTTATTGACCAAACACGAAAAAAAGGCCCCTTTTTTGGCTTTTGACCTCTATGTATGACCTTGACACTTGAGGTATCAAACTGAATCATGCATGCAACACATCGTCTCATGATAGTTAACATTTTTGCCAAGTAACTTCAAATTCTATTTAAAAATAAGCAAGTTATTGACAAAACCGGAAAAAAGGCCCCTTTTTTACCTTTGACCTCTAAGTATGACCTTGACCTTTGAGGTACCAACCTGGGTCATGCACGTAACACATCGTCTTATATTGGTTAACATTTCTGCCAAGTGATTTCACAATCCATCTCAAAATAAGAAAGTTATTGACAAAACACGAAAAAAAGGCCCCTTTTTTGACCTTTGACCTCTAAGTATGACCTTGACCTTCGAGGTACTGACCTGCCTGATGCACACCACACATCGTCTCATGGTGGTTAATATTTCTGCCAAGTAATTTTAAAATTCATCTCAAAATAAGAAAGTTATTGACCAAATACGAAAAAAAAGGCCCCTTTTTTGACCTTTGACCTCTAAGTATGACCTTGACCTTTGAGGTACCGACCTGATTCATGTGCACCACACATCGTCTTATGGTTGTTAATATTTCTGCCAAGTAATTTTAAAATCCATCTGAAAATAAGAAAGTTATTGACCGGACACGATTTGCCCATACATATATACATGTACATACAAACAAACTTCCAAGGGAGATAATTCAAAAAGTATAAATGCGAGAGTTATAGTTCTTGCGCACTGCATGTCGTCTAATGCTGATTTATATTTATACTAAGTTTCGTGACGATAGCTCAAACAGTTTTCAAGTTATAGAGCGGACACGAATGTGTGACAGACAGACAGACAGACAGACGGACAGACGGACAGACGCCCGGGGGAAAAACAATATGTCTCTCCGAAAAAAAAATTTTCGGGGGAGACATAATACT